>CAOLHI010001147.1:0-430995 GCA_948474755.1 Ctenosaura bakeri | reverse complement strand
TATTCTTGCAGTAGTAGCATTTCTATTCAAGCTTAGGATAGCTGCAGGTAAGAATCACACACTCCATGATCTAACAGAAGATACAGTCTCAATCTACAGTGTGACATAGGCCCTTTTCGCACTGAGGCTTTTTGCGTGAGCCGGGGTGGGCGGCTTGCGCGAAAAGCCTCTTCCGAGAGCCTGCCGGTTCCCCGCTCGTTCCTTCCGCAGGGGAAGGAACAAGCGGGGAAGCGGCAGCGTCCCGGAGGCGGAGGCGGCTCGCGCGTCCATCCTCCCCCGCTTGCGCGAGAAGCAGGAGCCTCTCGCGCCGCCCCCCGCGCACGCAGGAAGCGAGCGACAGTCGCGCCCGTCCCCCCGCGTGCGCCAGGAGCGAGCGACAGTCACGCCCACCCACCCCCCGCGCACGCGCGCGAAGCGGGAGGCTGTCGCGAGCAGCCCCCCACCCGCGCGAAGCAGGATGCCATCGCATCCGTCACACAAGCGCCCCGCCCCACCCCTTCCTTCCGCAGGAGCGGAGGGAAGGAAGCGCTACCCAGCTGCCTCTCCGACGCACCGCACAACAGGTAAGTGCGGGTGGGCGCCGGGAGCGTTGCACGAGCGCGGGGTGATTTTCGCTTGGAAGCGAAAATCAAAAACCCCGCACTCGCGCCGCTGCAGTCCCGTGAGAGCGCCGGAAGTGGGAGTGCGTCGTGTGGAGCGGCGCTCCCACTCCCGCACGGCTCACGGGGCTATTTCGCTCGGGAAAGCCCATGCGAAAAGGGCCATAGTTGGATTATAACTCCCATAATACCAATACAATGCAGAATCCTAGATTTATTGCTCTTCTTTGTTTCCTTAGCCCAGGGATCAGAATTGGGTGACACTACAGATTTTGTTGTGATGGAATTGCAGCAGCCTCAGCCAGCATAGCCAGTGGCGAGGACTAGTCAGAGCTGCAGTCCAATAGCATTTTATGGAGGGTTGCATAATTACCAGCCCTGACTTAACCCAAAAGGGGGAAAAAACTCTTTAGCTTAAGGAAAGAAGTTACAGTTGGAGCTAAGAACCCCATATGAAGCTTATAAAACTGAGCTCCCCGATCTCAGCTTCAGGCACTTTGCCAAGAATTCTCCTCAGAGAGAGGGCCTTGTTCATGAAAGGGTTATTATCCCTGAGAGTCTTTCTTTGCAGAGGGATACACTAATGGGTAGTGACAACTCTTGCCTGTGCTTCTATCATTAGAGGGCTTGGTGATGATCCTGCTATGTCTTCTGACTCAGCAGTTGGAGATCGCCATCTGTTTGGAATGGGATGCTGCCACCCTCTCCTGTTTTTTGCTGCCAAGAGGCTCTGCATCCTCTAGAGAAGAAGAAACTTGGGCGGGGGGGAGGCATGACATCAACTGCAGCCATCACCCTTCTCTCTTGTTTAGAGAATTCAGGGATCCTGAAGAGAAAGTAATCACATGGAGGTTCTAGGGGTTCTCTAAGAAAAATGAATCTCCCAGTAGTGCCTCTAGCTTTGTCTGTCTTGATTAAGGAGTTTCTTGAACCATAAGGCCCAAGATGCTACTGAAAGCGAGACATTTTAATGAAACTACTTAAAAAGTTGAGGACACCTGCTCTGGAGATAGGGACAATAAGCTCTCTGACATGCAGGTATCCCACAGAGCCCAAATTCCGCTATTTACTAATCATCTCACTTAGACTGCAATTTTTCTTTCCTTGTTCTCTTCAGACACCTGAGTTACGTCAGCCTTGGTGGAAAAGAGGCCTGCTTTAACCCATTCAGAAGAATTACCCTTCTGACCTCTCCACGCATGCATGCACGCACATGTGCGCGTGCGCACACACACAGGCAGCAGACACATTTCAGAAAGACAGTCATGTTAGCTTATTTCAGTAAAAAAAGAAGTTATCTTATGACTCCACAAAGACTAACAAATTTATTTCAGCATAAGCTTTCATTGACTCTGACCAACTTCTTCAGGTGTAAGGCACAGTGCACCAGATAGTTAGATTACATCATGAGGGTTGTCTCTACAGTGGGAAGTCCAGAATTAAAATAAATCTGCCTGCTCCTTCAAAGCCCCCACAAAAACAGTTGTAAGCCCATGGTCCAGATTCCATGGATTCCTGCTCTTGAGGACAACCTAGTACTACAAGCTACAAACTAATTTTACATAGATGTCAATCAATTCATGGACTGTATATGCACTTGAAGAAGAAAATTACCACAACATGCACAAGCCCATGGGCATTTTAGTATGCAGGCTAAGTTTAAGGTGTCCAGGATTTGTGAATTTGGAAATATAGCAGACACAGGCAAGGTATGCTCTTTTTTAAATAGAGGCTACTGAAGGCACCTTGTTGCTGGTCGTCTTCTTGCTCCACTCCAGTATTTGTTCAGCTTTTATCATCTTTGCCTAAGTTAGAAATTTCACCTCTGCCAACTTCTCTCTTTTTTCTTTTCCCCCCTCATAACTTTTTCTGTCTCACTTAACTCTCTTCTCCACTTTGGTCCTCACTCAGTCTTCCCTTCTCCTTCCGATGCTCAGGGGGTTTCAGGAGTAACTGTCTGTCTTCTCTCTGTCTCCCTCTTTCTGGATTGTCACATACTATTTTCCCCCATTTCACGCAGCCACATATGTATGTGATTCAAATTCTTTGCTCATTATGTAAATCGTGTGGAGAGTCATGAGCAACCCACAGACACTCCTCACTTAACTCCCAGGCCCTTTCCACAGGTGGGAAAGGAACCACGCAAAAATGGGACTCACCAGATTTCTTCAGCATCCGGGCGAGTCTGTTGGGACGAGGAGCAGTACGAGCTCTTCCCTCCGCATTGTTCCGGTGTCCAAAATGGCGACTTCCAGTTGGTGGAGAGAAGCTCGCCCGATAAAGCCCACCCTCGGAGCGCGGGAGCGCGGCGACGGACCGACACGGAGTTGCACGCTCAGTGCTTTTTAAAAACCTCTTAAAAGAGGTTTTTAAAAAGCACGCTGTGCGACCAGTTCCAATCACTCTGAACTGGACTGAGGTGCGGAACTACAAAAAGTAGTCTGCCCCAGTCCACTCCACGGTGCAGAAAACCTCCGTCGGAGGTCGCTCTGTGCTGTTTTAATAGCCCGGTGTGGAAAGGGCCCCACTCTGAAACATTTGTTCCAGCATAGCTTCATAGATAGAAAAAATAAAGTTAAGCTTTCTCAGAATCTTGACGTGGAAAGCATGGAGGCATAAGCTACAGTTTTATGCATCCTCATGACCACTTTTCTTTGCTACCTGTTCTCTTCAGAGAATGTTCATTTCTTTAACATCTTGAAGAGATGGAGATAGTCAAGAAATAGCTTTCTCAGGACTGGAGATTGCACACTGTTTGGGATCTTGCTCGAAGCATCCAAAATTATCCACATGTACTCATGCTCAGCCTTACGCTCACCTCTTGTTTGCCAGATAGGAACAATGATGTTAACCAGACATAGGGTTATGGCTGCTTTTATGGCTGAACCTATGTAGAAAGAGTGTATTTTATAGTCAGCCCTCCATATTTACAGATTCTATATCCACAGATTGAACTAATCACAGCTTTAAAAGATTTTTTTAAAAAATCCAAAAAAGCAAACTTTGATTCTGCCATTTTACATAAGGGATGCCATTTTATGACATCATTGTACATAATAGGATTTGAGCATCCATGATTTTTGGTATCTACAGAGGGTCCTGGAACCTAACCTAGTGGATACCGAAGGTCTACTGTACATGCTTTTTATGTATTTTAGCCAGAAAGATAAAAGTAACTCTGAAAGGTATCCTCCCTCCCTCCCTTCCAGAAAACCTCTGTTTCCGGTGCTTGCAAAATATAAATGCCATCTTGTAAAATATAGTTGGGCTGGTCTAGTATTTAGAGTTGAATTATGCCACTTTAATCCATTAGTTACAATGCCATACTGTTGCTCACACATATAATGCAGTGACAATAGGTCACTCCACGATTTTAAGCCTAAGGCCAAAAAATAGGATGATTCTGGATGCATTCATTGGCTCTGGATTCACTCATTGACTAAACACACTGAAAGGCAGTAGTGGATTTGTTTCTTACAAAACAACTGGATAAAGTGATAACTGCATATTTTATCTCATCTTTCAGCGTCTGCAAAAGACTGGAGAATTTGACCAAAACAAACAAAATGAATTTCAACTGGTGAAATGTGAAGTTTTTCTTTAGGCAGGAAAAATTCAAATGAACAAATATAGGAAGGATAGTAACACTTTGCTTCACAGTCTGAAAAAGATCTATGAGACTTGTGTCCATATGCCTTCAAGTCACTTGGTGCCTTTAGGGTCTTCGTAGACCACAAACTATACATGAGTCAAAAATATGATGCAATGGCAAAACCACTGATCAAATTCTAAAGTACATTGACAGGAGTACTCTGATTGTATGGTATTCTGATCTAAGGAAGTAATTATGTTATTGTAATTTGATTTGGTCAGATTTCACCTGAAACACTGTTTTGGCTACTCACTAAAGTTTAAGAAGAATATTGGAAAAATGGACTTTGTGCAAGGGAAGGCACCAAAGATGGTAAAAGATATGGAAACCCAACCCTATGAGGAATCATTGAGGGAGATGGGTATGTCTGGCCTGGAGAAGAAAAGATTGAGAAGAGACATGATAGCCATCTTCAAATATTTGAAGGGATGTCACAAAGAAAGTGCAGAAAGGTTTTTTTTTCTGCTGCCCACTAGGGTAAACCCTTGGCCTAACAAATTTAAATACTTTGACTAAGTATTAGGAAGAATTCCATGATAAGAGCTGTTCTGTAGTGGAATGGACCTCCTAAGAAGGCTGTGGACTCTCCTTTTTTGGAGGTTTTTAAATAGAGCCTGGACGGCTATCTGTCCAAAATGGCTTAGCTGTGATTTTGTGTTCCACTGGCAAGAGGTTGGACCAGCTGATCTTCAAGGTCCCATCCAATTCTATAGTTCTATGAGTCTTCTTCTTCTTCCTTGTAAATAACATTATTTTTGGATGTTTTAAAAATATTTATTAAAGATTAGATGCTGAATACATTAGAAAAGAAGCATAATTTGATTTATTTTTTAAAAAAATCTTATAAAGCACCCTGATAATGTTTTACCAATAAAAACAGCCAAAAATACTTTTAATAAATAAATAAATAAGGATAAATAAACTCTTTGCCATTCATGAACTTTTTAGAACTGGATTTGACTCATGCACTAAGTGTACTAATCCCACCTCTCTTACCTGATCATCAGTTTTCTGAATGTTCTTAACTCAGATTTCACTTATTTTACCATTCATCCACCCAACCTGTAACTGGGAACCTGAGGGATCATGCTAGGAAAATCAAAGGTAGGTGGGCACAATGCTAGCCACATTATTCTCCTGTAGGCCTTAGAATCTATCTGTGGTACAGATACCAGAGTGTCCAGTCTGCCAGCCCTGCAAATTGTTAGTGGATCTGAACACCTTTGTATTCAGTGACATCTGAGAAGTGCCTAACACTGCACTAAGCCTCAAGGGAAAATCACATTCATTATTTCTGTCTCACCCAGCTAACATACCATGCCCCGCTAGTGTTCAAATTAGTACAATGACTACAAAAACTAATTACTGTACTTCTTCATTTGATTCTCCTTGCCATTTATGTTTAGAATGCTCATTGCGTCAGCCTAGTAATTTGGAAACTACTCATTGCTGACTTTGGACTTTGTCCACATATCACCATGTGTGAATATAAAAGCTGTGATTCACCTTGGCTCTGCTTACAATGTTATTACTGAGTTGTATATTGCTCATTGCAACAAATACTCCAGTTTTCCCAACTGTTATTAATAGAATACATTCAGCACAGGTCCCACAGTGTTGAGCAAACAGGTGGATTGGAATTCAAGTGGTATTCAATATAAGTGGTATTCAATATTTATTGAGTACTCTTTCTGAGTGCTCAAAGCACTTCACACACTTTGCTGGGTTAGCTCAAAAAAAAAAAGACTAATCTGATTAGCCAATATTTCATATGGGTGAAAGGAGGGATGGCTGAGGCTGAAAGATAAGATAGTGGCTTACCTAAGGCTAAACTAGCTAATGAGCTCTGAGGTTAAGCTTAGATATGAAACAGCGGGTTGCAGCTCACCACTTATTCTCTTAACCACTTTGTTACCCTTTCCAGCAACCCTTGTGTCTGTACACATACCAGGTGGGACTGATAGCTTAGAGAACAAGTGAACAGATTCAGACCTTGAGGTCACATATAGGCCCTAATGCTATTCCTACACCCCCACCTTTAGTAGAAGGACAATGAATTGCCACTTCTGAGTGCTTTCAGCACTAGGAATTCACCCCTTAGTTCATAGCTGTGATTCAATTTAACAGGCCAAAAATACTTTTTCAAAACTAGAATGTTTTGATTTGGGGCATTTTGGGTAGTTTGTATAGACCCTGGACCTAGAGAAGTTGCCTGTGTTTGGCTGAGGGGAAGCAGCTAAATTTTGTGGTAGATAACAATCTTTAACAAGGGAATCATAAAAAACAAGAAATTTGGATCTGGACAAAACCATGATGTCGGGGGATGATAGGAGTTTCAGCCCCACAGAAAACGCAGCAGAAAAGCCAGAGCACAACTAGCCAACAGCAGCAACCTTGTTCCCCAATAAGGCTACTCACACACAGGAGTTTCTTCCAAAACAAGAGGCACTTTATCTTGCAGCAAAGTTCCGTTATATACAAAACATAGGACAGACGAACAGAGGCTTACGCCAGACACCAGGTTTGGTCAACAGGCAATATAGACTGGGGATTGCTTTCTTATATACATATCTACAACCTATCAATCAGGTAAGGGTTTGCACACCTCCCTTTATCTTCTGCACACGACCCCAGTCTCTTATGCAACCTTGCAATCACCCACAACTGGGGCATGATGCAACATCTTTGCAGTGGGCTGATCATTTTCCAGGGTTCCCTGCCTGGAATCCCTGACTTCTTCCTCTTTGGGAAAAGAGAAGACACATCCCATCCATCCATTTCATTTGTAGAACCTAGCTGGACTTAATAGCAATAGGGCAGGCTATATGGCACTCACAGCTCTGTTCTTCAAGAGGTAGAAATGACCAGGGATTTCAGCAACCCTGAAGCTGCTGCTCTCCAGTATTTGACTTATTTATTTTCTTTAAATATTTCTATCCCACTCTTTATCTGAAGATCTTCCCACAGTGTATTCTCCCTACAGAAAAGGCCTTCTCCCATGTGTATTATGTGTTATTATTGGGACCTTGAATTCAGACCGGAAATGTTTTGGCAGCCTGGTCGATCCCTTCATAACTGGTGTTATATGATATTTGAATGGAATTCCAATGTACAGTCTAGCTGCTGCAAATAGGTGGTTGCCTCTCGCTATCTAGTGGTAGGAATAACCCTGCTTGAGATATTCTCAAAAGTGTCCAGTGGATTAATCACTACAGTGCATGTGGGATCCACTTTGGATTATAGCACCAGTTCTCCTGCAGCTGCTCCAATTTGAATAGGATTTCTGCTCATGCTAGACCATAGTTCAGCAACAGGAGAGTTCCCATTAAACTTGGGGGAGCTCTGGGAGGAATGGCAGTAAAATCCAGAGCAGATATGCCTGTGGTAGCAGATCCAACAACCACTCCTGGGAACGACCTTTTCATGGAGGTGGGGGGCGGCGCTTGCGTGAGAAGCCTCAGCAGGAACGCTGTTGCTTCCCTGCTGCTACAGTTCTGCAGCAGCTTCCTGGTCGCACAAGCACCCCATGAACGCCCTGCCCCTTCCTACCGCAGCACAACCTGGGAATTGCAGGCTAGTGCTGAGGCAGGAAGCATGACTGGCCCGGCTCCTGACGCACCGCATGCCAAGTAAGTGTGCGTGGACCCTGGGAGCATTGCGCGACCGCGCACCATTTTTGGCTTGAAGCCGAAAATGAAAAGGTGCGTGCGCGGTCCCTGTCAGGCCCTTGAGCATTGCACAAATGGGAGTCTGTCATGCAGACCGCCTCTCCCATTTACAAGATGCTCAAGGGGCCCTCTTGCTTTAGAAACGACGTGCAAAAAGGGCCAGAGGCAGGCAGAGTAGTTAAGATAGGCCTAAAACCAGCGTATTTATATCACTACCTAAACTGCCACAGCTGCATGCTGTGGAAACCTGGTGTTTGTAGTTTGGTGAGACTTTATTATTTATTTATTTTTATTATTATTTATTTGTATCCTGCCTCTCCATATGGATCGAGGTGGCGAACAACTTATAAAATAGCACGTATTTCGAAACATTTCTATACATGCCCCCAACAAGCTAGGTACTCATTTTACTGACCTGCGAAAGGATGGAAGGCTGAGTCAACCTTGGAGCCGGGCAGATCGAACTCATAACCTTGTGGCTTGCAGTACTGGCATTTAACCACTGCACCACCAGACCCCTCTGGCTAAAAATTCTAAACATCTTATAAAACTACAAATCCCAGGATTCCACAGGATAGATCCATGGCAATGAAAGTAGTATCAAACTGCTAAGCTTATGCAGTGTAAAAGATGTCGGAAAATGTTGCTGCCAGTCACAACAGATGTTCCTGGGCTAGAAGGACTAACGATCTGATTGTATAGAAATCAACTACATATATGCATGCTGTTCATACATTAAAGGATATTTGAGGAAGCTCCTGGATCCATTTGGCCAGGCAGGCAGGGGGCTTGCTTATGACAATTTCCTCTTGTCTTGTGTCTATAGATTGATTTGCATTTCTACCAATTGGTTTCCTCATTAAACATTCTCTTCTCTCCCCTCTTCCATTATTATGAAGAAATAGAAGGGGCGGGGTGACTTCCTGGGAGGAGAACACAAAAGAGGAGGCATTTGCATCTAAGCCACCAACTGAGCTAGCAATTAAAGTTGTACTATAGAGGAAAGTGCTCCAGTGGGCTGTCACTGACTGTGGACTTCGTTTATGACAGCAGCAGCTGACACACAATGCTTCAATTCACTCTCTGACAGCTCTTTGATAATCACAGTCAATGCTTTGCCTTTGGTTTCATCATCAGTGCCCAGTGTTTTATCACCATCTCATTCTGCCACATTTTCAGTCATAAAGCTGAGCAAGCTTTTAAGGTGTTTTAATTTTGTCATGTTTGTGCTCTTACTTGGAACAAGGCTTTCCTTAGGATATTCCCATTATCATATAACATTCAAAACAGCCACAGATGGGAGCTGCCAAATATTAAAGCTTTCTAGCACTACAAGCATTGTGTCTTTTGATAGCTCAGGAAGTTGTCTGTCACACTGCTGAAAAGATGAGTTAAAACATCCCAGGAGAAGCTATGGTAAAATGTTACAGTGCCCATAGTCAGTGACAGGGCTGGTTCTACCATGAGGAAGAGAGAAGCAGCTGTCTCAACCACAGATGTTATATGTCAGAAAATGGGAGCAAATAATTCGTAATTCAATTTATAAAAATGTATTTTCACTGGCAGATAAAGGGAGAGGCAACTGTAATATTTTCTGCCTCGGGTACCAAAATATCATGATTGGTATAGGTATATTTATTGCTATTTTTTTTTTTTTTTGCTGATACAGAGAGAGAGAGAGAGAGAGACTGGCTTTGGGCCATTTACTACATAATTATAGTACTATCTTCCACGGTAACTGCTATGACTGTGTCCCATGGAATTTTGATGGTGGTTGTGATAGCGATGATGAGGATGATGGCTACTTGCTATTGGTTTCCAAGCCTCATCATAATTCTGGTTCTTACCCATAATGCCCTAAGTAGAGACCAGGGCCCTTTTCGCACAGGCCTTCTGTCGCGCAACAGCCCCGTGAGCCTCGCGGGAGTGGGAGCGTCACTCTGCACAACGCACTCCCACTTCTGCCGGGCTCACGGGGCTGAAGCGGTGCGATAGTGGGTTTTTTATTTTCGCTTCAAAGCGAAAATCACCTGCGCTCGCGCAACACTCCCAGCGCCCGCGCACACTTACCTCCTGTGCGGAGCATCGGGGAGGTGGCCGGGTCACGCTTCCTTCCCTCCGCCCCACGGAAGGAAGGGGTGGGGCGGGGAGCTAGCGCGACGGACGCACAGCCTCCTGCTTCGCGCGCACGCGGGGGGGCGGATGCGACAGGCTCCTTTCTCGCGCGCGGGGGGGCGGATGCGACAGGTTCCTGATTCGCCCGGGGGGAGGGCGGCTCGCGCAACACTGTCACTTCCCCCCTCGTTCCTTCGCCTGCGGAAGGAAGGAGGGGGAAGCGGCAGCCTCCCGGAGAAGGCTTCTTGCATGAGCCACCCTCCCCCGCTCGCGCTAGAAGCCTTAATGCGAAAAGGGCCCAGGATATCTCAGAAACAACTCCTCTGGTATGAGCTTATGTGGAGCTTATGTACTTCACCGGTAGCCTTGAATCAGGGTTTTCTCTACAGTGATACCCTGGGGTGTAGAACTCCCTTTCCTGGGAGGCTGGGTTGGCTTCCTCAGATGGTGGTAAAAACTACAGTGTTCCTTAAGTTTGTAGGGAACAATGGTGCTCTCTGATTTTAGAGGTTCATTGCAATCCCTCCATTTGTTTTAGTTTACCTTTGTTTGCAATTGTTACCTTTTATTTATGGTTTTATTATAAATCACTGTTCTACTCAATCAAATGATAATTCAAAACTACATTAAACTGTTTTCTTTTATTGTAGCTGCCTTATATTGGGAAGCTATTGTTAGAGCTAGCAACCTTTGCATGCCTCTATTTCCTAATTGCTAGTTAGCATTATGATGACCTTGTTTGTTTTACCACACTCACATTCTTCCTGCATCAATCGAACCCACAGCTATTTTGTCTTCTTTTCTCTCTCTTTTCCATAGATCATATATTTGATTATGGACAAGTATTGTAAGTTAAACTACTTGTACAAGTTTTACAAAGACTAAACTTATTTCTTTCTCTAATAAATACAGTGGGGGTGAGACTGGGGCCCTTTCCACATGGCACTTTCCATGCGAAAGGGTGCCTGGAGCATTGCGTGATTGTGAGGAGTGATCTGCATGACACACTCACAACCACATGATGCTACAGGGGCCAGCAGGGGCCGATCGCGCACCTTTTCATTTTCAGCTAGAAGCCGAAAATGGTGCACAATCACACATTGATCCTGGGTCCCATGTGCACTTACCTGGCGTGCGGAGCCTCCGGAGCCACACCGGTCGTGCTTCCTGCCCCAGCACAGCCTGGGAAAGTCCCAGGCTGCTCTGCGGAAGGAAGAGGCAGGGCTCTCGCACAAGCAGGCAGCTCATGCGGAGCTGAAGCAGCAGGGATGCGAGAGCCTCTCGCCAGAGGCTGCTTGCGCAATCCCCACACCCCTGCGCTGGAAGAAAGTAAGGTGCGGAAAGGGCCTGGTTGTTGTTTAACTACTGCCTTGCCAATTTGATTACTCTGCTTGAAAAGATCCATTATTATCTCTCACATTTTCCAATAGTTGCCTTACACCAGGCTATGGAATATTTGTTCACCAGTTCAGTACTGTCACTCTGGCTGGCTGTGCCCTCCAGAGTCTCAGAGGGCTTTCTCATCACCTGCTAAAGGATCCTTTAACTAGAAATGCCATGGATTGAATCTGCTATGGGACCATCTACAAGCACACCCTACCACTGAGTTATGGTCACTTATCTTTGGGGCCAATCAAACCCAGCAGTATACGAGTTAAGTCAGATCTTTCCCTTTGGCTAGAGTTTACAGTATTATCTGATATAATTAAAAAAAAAACACTCCTACTATATCACTCCACCATAGCTCTCACTAATAATCAGAGCCTGCCTTATTTCTGAATGATATATGCTGTTTAGCTTCCCCAGTCACATAGGCACCACTCTGCACAATTCATGTGTAAATGCCAGAATTTTGAAGATCACCATTTCAAAAATGGCACAAAGGAAGAAAGGCAAGAAGAAGCAGCACTCAGCCAGGAGCCAGCAGGTTACAATATAGGGGAACTGAACAATAGCAGGCACATATGGAATAGGTCAATAAGATGGCATATGCCTGTCCTGTTGAGATCAACGTTTCTTAATCCCTGTTTCCAATATTATAATTAATGCCATTTGCTAGCCTGCTTCAAACAATGCTGGTTTGTATTTCGTTCTTTAGTGAATTTTCTTTTATTTTGAGTTTTCTGAAATTTACTTTTAAATTAAGATCAGGACCGAACTCACTGGGAATGCTTATCGTTCTGACAGCCCTGAAAGCAAATCATAAGCAGCTGAAGGAGAGCATGAAATTAATCTTCTCCTCATGAAATGTTTTGCTCATGAAGTTTGTTTTACAGCATTCATGCAGCAAACCAACAGGGACCCTGTGAACGAGTACACAAAGAGTGCTGTTTGGGCTTTTGTTGCCTGATTTCACTGATGAGGAGCCCTTGATTTATATAATACTTCATCTTTCCACAGAGTTGATGGTATTGACGATGCAGGAAATCTCTCTGGGACCAAAATGCAGGAACTCCTCTAAATGGCTTTTATATTCATCACCTAAAATAAAGAGCTTGTATTTGTCACTGAAATGTGAAGCGTGAAGCGTATGTAAAAAGTCCATGAGGGAGAGGGGTTTCTATTAAAATGTTCTACTGTTCTTTTGAAACTTTTATGTACCACAAAATATTTCAGATGGACCTGCTGGGATGTATGCGTGTGTGGATTGTTGTTGCTACTGTTGTTACCTTAGTTTCACAATCTACCAGGTTTTATTGGCTGGAGTTTTGGACCACCGGATTCTGTCTAAGAATCTAGGAGCCACTGGGATGTCATTGGACAATGTCATTTGGCATGTTCCAGGTAGTGTCACTTTTTAAAACTGTGCTGTTGTGATCTTCCTTATGGCAATTTCATTCAGACCATTCACAGTTGTTTACTGTTCCCTGAGGTGCTGAATCTCAATATTTAATAATCCTTTACCTCTCTTTGTCTTTGTCTGCTGTCCCCAAGGATTGCCACATTGACAATTTTAACTCTTTTTCTCAGCAGCAATTCTGTTTGGATGATGAAGATGGTTTAGAATAGTTATGTAAAAAAGGGCTAAAGCATGCTAAGTGAGAATAAACTCTATAGCATTGTTCTGTTCCGGCTTCCAGATTTACTATAATGTTTCATACAAAGCAACCTTTGTCTCTTTATTTGCATCAATGGAAGGGCATGTCTGTATGAAGATATCTTCTTGTAGCTATAGGTTGGCTCAATTGGCCTGTCCCCATTATAGATCTTGGAAAAGTATTTCTTGAAGCTGGAAAGACAGTGGCCATTTTGGCTGGGGGATTCTTTTATATATATATATATATATATGTATTTTTATTAAAATTTTGAATAAAAAAATTAAAAAAACCCTCCCTGCTTCCAAGCATCTTTTTTCCAGTTGAGTCCGTGTTTACATTCCATACATACATTGTTTCTGTTTAACAAACAATCTTACACTACTACTTTTAACAGTGTTACATTACAACTTATGCTTTATCTATTACATCATTAGTTTACATTATCCACCTTTTCATCAATCTTTCTTTATTCCTTCCTTTTCTTATTCTTTTATCCAATTCCTCACTTCTTGCCATTCTCTTTCAAAGTTCTGGATTGGCTTATTTTTGAGTGAAAAAGTTAACTTTTCTATCTCTACCATATCCAGGACTTTTAATTTCCATTCTTTTATATCACTATAATTTCTTTCTTTCCAATATTGAGCATATGTCAATCTTGCAGCAGTTATTACATATAACAATGTCTTCTGATGAGATCTTATTTCTCTTTGTTGCCCTAACATATTTAACAAATAAAATTCTGGCTTCATTTCAAAATTGAAACCATACATTCTTTGAATTTCATCATGTATTTCTTTCCAAAACTTTTTTGCTACCTTACAGACCTACCACATATGAAAAAAGGACCCCTCCTTTCCATCACATTCACACCCGGAGTGCAACGGATGAGCCTCACCCTGGGAAAACCACCTTCATGATCTCCCCTGCCAGGTAAGTATTGGCCGAGTGATTCTGGTAATTGCTGTAACTTCTCCAAGCTCTCGTAGCATCCAGTTTGCACTTCCCCAAAGCAACATTCCTGTGATTAAAAGCTGGCAGGGTATGGCTGGGTCTAGAGGGAGGACACAGAATGTGAAGTAGGAAAGAAAGAGTAGGGATGTGAAGAGTACTTGTAAATTGTCTTATATTTTTGAAGAACAATGTCTTTGATGATGACACATTGACAGACCCTGTCAAGAAAATGGTCAACTGTTTTGAGTCCCCCCCCCTTTTGGGTACTTTTTTGTAAAAAAAAAAAAAAAAAGGTCATATAAAGATCCTTGTTGGTAGAAACTACTTGCTTGTGTCAGAAAAGTTTATTTTAGTTTTTCACAAAATACTTAGGCCAAGATCCTGTAATGGACCTATAGCCATGATATTATGGCTGCACTCTGTCTCCCAATCCATCCCTTCTCCCACACCCCATCCACCTTAACATTCAGGCAGTTATACCAAGTGAAAGAGTCCTGTGATAATGTTGAGCAGGAAGGATATTACATCCACTCCCCTCTCACCAGTAAGCGGTGATGTAACAAGCAGAAGTGGGGACCTCTGCAGGGTCATGTTGCGCATCCTTGTTGCATTGGGGCTTAATGGTGGGAGGAGGCTGGATATATCATCCTTGAGTGACCTGCTCGCCAGCATCACAGAACTCATCCCTCAGAATGGCTACGTAGATTTTAAGGTGAGTTTTGGGGGCATTTGTGGTTGTACCAATGGTGCCACAGTCATAAATGTGAATACCAAACAAATTAAGAGGTGGTAAGTCTAGCTTATGACATTCTAACTGCCTAACAGGATGCCTGCTCTGTGAGGAAAAAAACCCCCACAAGGCTTTTGAACAAATAATTTTCTCCTTTAATATACCTTGTGAGAGAAATGGAAGAAAAAAAGATTTTATAAGGATAATGGTAACTAAATGGTTCAAAACAATCTGTTTGTAAAGACTGGAAAGGAACTAAGGTCATGCTTACTTGTTTATGCATTCCCATAGGGAATATTTCTTCTGAATACTGAAAACTCTCCTTTTTTCATCTTTTGGGAAGATGTCATTAAAAAGAAAACACTGGCAGGTATTTGTGCTAATGGAAGTCTGAGATTTCCACCAGTGAATTAATTAGCAAACAGTGACATAAAATTAGATGAGATGCCACTTAGTGAAGCAATCCTCTGGCAGAACCTATAGAATGGTTTTTCATATCTTAAGTTGATTAGAGTGGCTGGCTTTAATTATACGACTAATAGTGAGTGTTAAGAAATGAACCCTAATCCAAAGTAGAACATCTAGTTTTCATATGTTTCAGCAAACTAGAACAAAATGTATACACAAAAATCTAGAGCAACTTGGTGTGCTCTCAGCATGCTTGTCTGTAATTCCTATCATCCCCAGACAGCATGGCCAATGAGGAGACTTGTAGTCCAGCACAACTGGAGGCTATTACATTGGAGAAGAGAAATCAAGACACTCCATCTTTAAGCAGCTTAAGAACTGATTTGTATACAGCAGCGTCTTATACCCTAGAAGCAAAGTAGATGTTTTTGCCCCCTGCAGGTTTTAGATGGATTATTTTTTGGACAACCACTCCAAGAAGTTTACATGTAGCAGTTCTGGGAACTGTAGGATAAAAGAGTTTCCCAAAGTCTGTTTTTATGAGAGATAGATGCTCTTTTATCAACTCTGGAGATGTAATATATGAGTTAGAACATCTTCTTGATTGTCAATCACCTCTTCTTTTGACACTAATTGTTTCTACAGAAAGGACTTGCACATTAAAGTTAGTCCCTCTCTCCAGAGAACTCTGGGAACTGCAATTAAATGTGGGTCTGGGTAGGACTGTAAACAGATCTCTAGTCCTCAATGCTTCAATAAACTATACTTTCCAGAAGTCTTAAATCATGACAATTTAACTGAATAACAGTTGCTTAGAAGACATTTGTCTAGTGCTCAGCTCAAATGTACTGACTCTTTTCCTTGTTTTCCAGTTTAAAACACACAAACATCAAATATGTTAGTGTTGGTGGAAAACCCATAGTATGGCCATGTACTTGATAATCGATAGGCAACCGTGTTTCCAGTGCATGCCCTAATGACTCAAAAGCTGAATGCAGCCCACAGAAGCTCCAGAGATGACCATTTTTTAACTTCAAGTAAATGGTTTGTAAAAAGCAAGTGAACTTAATGCATAAATTCCACATTAAAAATGCCTAACGTGAAAGTTTCTTTGCACTGTTTCCATGTCTGCTTAAAAGTATGTCCCATAGAGTTCAATGGGCTTTACTTTCAGCTAAGTGGGTATAGGTTTGAAGTCTTCCTATACCTATGACTGTGTTTAGATGCTTTTATTTAAACTGGGATTTAGTAATCTGTGGTTCTCCAGATGGCATTGGACTGCCTCTCCCACTAGGCCTCATTGCTCTCTATGCTGATTAGACCTGCTGGGAGTTGCAGTCTAGTCACATTTGGATGGTTACATATTCCGCACCCCAGATTAAAGAAAATCCTTGTAGTATTAAATAATTGTAAGGTTATATCCTTAGCTGTTTTGTATACTCTCCAGCTGTCCCAGTTTGGCAGGGACAGTCCTGATTAATGCCCTGTCACCCTGCTTTTTCAGATACTTTCAAAAATACTCCAAGTTTCTCTCGCCATTTTTCCCTTTGTCCTCAGCTAGTTGCTGTAAATTGTGTTCAAAGAGCAAAAGTAGTTTGCCCTGAAGCAGTGGTGGAGCTTGGAGTGTGGGGGCTACGGTACAAGGGGCATGGCCACTGTGCATGGAGATGTGGCCAGGGCACACGAGGGGGCATGGCTATAGGCCAAGACACTCCAAAAACATTGCTCTCCAGGGTGAATCACCCCCCCACTCCCACCTCCCTATGCGACTGCCCTGAAGTAACTCAGCAGCAGAGGAGAAGAAGTGGGAAGAATCTTACCCTTTCCAGCAGGCTTGGGCAAAAGCAAACTGTTGCAGCCTCACCTACGTTGTTTCTTCATAAATAACTTCTGACATCTTGACTACACTCTAATGTTGCTTGGTTACATGTGTCCCAGTTTTCATGTGTGAAAAGTTGGAAGGTATGTGTTTTGGGACAGTGGAACTATAATCTCTCAGGCAAGATGTCAGATGTAGTTTGGGCTCTACTACATGATATTTAAAAATTATATGTATGCTTAAGTATGTTCTTAATTTCATTATAATGGTCGGCCTGTGCATGTTTATGTAATGATACTGAAATAATGTTGGTATAAAAGGCAAGACCTGCAACAAAATATTCCTCTGTTCTACTCTCCCTGGTTTTCTGTGTCTTCTCCCATGCTCCTGCCTCCTTGGTAGTTTTTGTGTCTCCTTCTGTACAAAACAGATTTTTATAACAGATTTTTGTTATTATTAGTCTGTGAACTTCTGCTTTGAGTCTGCCGATCTCCCCTTGTGTGTGAATGTTTCTAACAACCAGAATTGCAGAGTTTGCTATTATTATATATAAATGGGGACTTGTGTTGCAATGCAAGTGATTTCTGTCCAGATTTTAAGCTTCTGCAGTCCATTTACTCTTTGTTGCTTCTCTTTTTTTCCTATTCCAACAGTCAATCAACATTCTATACCTTCTTAATATGCTCAGGCTTCAATAGGCTGTTTTGTGGGAGAAGGAGGTTATTTCTGCAAAGCATATTCATGCCACCCTTTTTACTGTAGGTGATACTATTTTGGCCAAATAATGACCAGCACTCAGAGTTGATCTTCCTATTAGTACAGGTACATTTAACAAAGCAGATGTGTTCCTGGTCATTACTGCTTTAACGGAAAATGTGATACCAGAGACAGAAATAACATGGAAAGTTTAGAGATAGCTTATTAGACCACAAAAGAGAAGAACATTTCAACATGTTTCAGCAAACTTCTTGTTCAAAACCAACAATATGCACTTGTGAAATGAAACAAGTCAGGTAAGCCTTGGATAAGTAAACAAAAACATTTCAAATCTTCTAAAGACTACTTGAAAGCTTCCTCCAAATGCATCCTGAGTGGATTTTTTCTTTCACCAGCTTCCACTTTTCTTACAATTTCCATTTTGGTTGCAAGACTTAAAGATCTATGCTTTTTTAACATGCTAGGGAAGGCTGGTGAGAAAGGCCTATCTATTTTCCCTTTCTTTTTCTTTTTTTTTAAATTAAGTCTTTATTAGAAAAAAAAGAACAGAGATTGAGTTTGTTAGAAACGACCATATGTTTTGAGATCCTCCTGCCCTAAAATTATTTCTCTTTTCATTCTATACTATTTTTTTTTCTCATTTAGAATTGAACTGATATCAGTCTAACTTAGAAATCTGTAGTTAAGTGGTTACTTTAAGATCCCCTTTTTCTTTTTCCTTTCCAAGTCATTTAGCTGGAGGATTGCTGGACTTTTGGTTCTGTTTCTCTCTCTCTCTCTCTCTGTTTCCTGTTCATACATGCTCAGTAAGGGATTCTGGAGCTTACCTTGCCAGTTTTAGGCAGGCACACATGGCTACAATAGGACTGATCAGAGTAGAATTCCATACTTCCCCAGCTCAAGCTTTATTGCATGCTTTACTGCCAGCATGGTGCTGCAACGCACCACCAAAAGTCTGTGTTTCTCCAGGACTCCTTCACAACCAACCAACCCCCCCGCCCAATTTCCATCTAGACAAAAGACAAGGAGGAAAATGGGACTGGGTGGACATAAAAAGCTACTTTGTCAGAGTCTTTGTCAACTAAGATATGTCTGCATAGCAGAGAATGAGCTCAGGCTTGCTAGAGAAGTTAAAAACAGTAAGAAAGGCTTTTCTTTTTTTTGTTACATTTGTAACAAAAGGAAGAAAAAGGAAGTGGTAGGGTCTCTGCATGGTGAGGATGGTGAAATGCTAGCAGGGGACAGAGAAAAGACACAACTACTGAACACTATCTTTGCACTGGTCTTCTCCCAAGAGGAAAACAATATTCTATCTGGGAAAATGAAGCAGATGATGTGGTAGGGGAAACACAGCATAGCATAGGTAAAAAGTAGTACTAGAATACCTGACTAGTCTAAATGAATTCAAATCTTCAGGACTAAGTGAACAGCATCCAAGAGTATTAAAAGAGCTGGCAAAAGTAATCTCAGAACTCCTGGTAATAATCTTTGAGAATTTCTGGAGAACAGGAGAAGTCCTAGCGGACTAGAAGTTGGAAAATATTGTCCCCATCCTCAAGAAGGGGAAAAAAAGAGGACCCATACAATTACTGCCCAGTCAGCCTGAAATCAATACTAGGAAATATTCTAGAGCAGATCAGTAAACAGAAAGGCTGTAAACACTTAGAAAGGAATGCCATGGCTGCTAATAGTCAGCGTGGGTTTCTCAAAAACAAGTCATGCCAGACTAATCTTTTTTCTTTTTTTGAAAGAGTTGTTGGCTTGGTAGATGAAGGGAATGCTGTGAACATAGCATAACTTGACTTCAGTAAGGCCTTTGACAAGATATTATTGATATCCTGCAAATAAACTAGCACAGAGTAGACTATACAATGGTACTGTTAGGTGGGTTTGCAATTGGTTGACTGACCAATCCTACAGGGTATGCACCATTGGCTCCTCTACATCATGGAAAGAAATGACTAGTGGGGTGCTCCAGGGTTCTGTCCTGGGCCCTGTACTATTTAACGTCTTCACCAAATTAGGAGGTGTAGCTAACAGCCCAGAGGACAGGACCAGAATTCAAAATGATCTTAAGAGATTAGAGAGCTGGGCCAAAATTTAAAAAAAAAAAAGAATTTTAACAGGGAGAAGTGTGAGATACTACACTCGGGCAGGAAAAAAGGGAAAAGCAGAGATATAGGATAGGTAACACAATACATGTGAAATGAATCTAGAAGTTTTGGTGGATCACAAGCTGAACATGTCAGCAGTGTGATGCAGTAGCTAAAAAGGCAAATGTAGTTTTGGGCTGCATCAATAGGACTACAGTGTCTAGGTCAAGGGAAGTGGTAGTACCACTCTATTCTGCTTTGGTCAGACCCCACCTAGAATAATATGTCCAGTTCGCAGCACCACATCTCAGGAAGGATATTAAGCTGGAACTTGTCCAGAGGAGGATGACCAAAATGGTTAAAGGCCTGGAAACCATGACCTGTGAGGAGTGGCTTAGGGAGCTGGGTATGTTTAGCCTGGAGAAGAGAAGATCAAGGTGACATGATGGCTATGTTTAAATTTTTGAAAGGATGTCATATGGGGGATAATGCAAGCCTGTTTTCTGCTGCTCCAGAGACTAGGACATCGAGCAATGGCTGCAAACTTCAGGAAAACAGATTCCATCTAAATATTAGGAACAACTTCCTGACGATAAAAGCAGTTCAGCAGTGGAATATGCTGCCTTGGAATGTGATCGAGTCTCCTTCTTCGGAGGTTTTTAAACAGAGTTTGGATGGCCATCTGTTGGGAATGCTTTGATGGTGTATTCCTGCATGGCAGGAGGTTGGATTCAATGGCCCTTGTGGTCTGTTCTAGCTCTATGATTCTATGATAAAAGACCCGAGGGAAAATAACAGAACATAAGGTACTCTTGCTCAAGGAACATCATTCCATTCTCCCTTCTACTCATTTTTACATTTCACAGCCAACAGTTAGGCCATTTCTGCACAAGACGCAAGAAGCGATTCACAGCATCTCATGGCAGGTTTAAATAATATGGTTGTTACCCTGTTTACTGGGGGTCCCGTGCGGGACACCAAAGTACGCTCTCAAAATATCAAAAGGTGGGGAAATTAGTACAGAGCATAGCTGGCAATGCGAGAGGCAGGGCAACGCAGCGAGATCTTGAACCCAATGTCTACAGGGTCAGGCCGGGTCAAGGAGCAGACAGAGGTTGAACTAACAATGGTGATCTTTATTAAAATACAATCAAACAGTGTATGCAGCACACTCACACAGATAACTATAGAAAATAAAGGTTGGAGTGAGACAGAGGGATTTTTAAGAGGGATTGTTGATTTGGGTGATACTACACCTGTTCTGAAGCCCGGGTAGTTCACTGCGGAAGTTTGGAGGTGCGTAGTCTCAGTATGTGGGACTGAGGGGAAGGCACACCAAGCACAGTGGCAGCAAGGCTGGATGGAAATCGGGAGCAATCCAAGCAATCCGAGGAAGGTCTCGGAATCAGGGGTTCTTATAGGGAAAATGTAGCCGTAGGCTAGTCCACACTTGGGGGAAAACAATGAGTTTCAGGCTGGAGACAAAGCTGCCGAAAGGTCAGAATTTAGCATGATTGAGTTAGTTCCGAATTGACAAAGGAGTAGACAGTATGCAAACGCAGAGTGCTTGACAGATGAGGATTCTCCTAATCAAGCCTCCTGCTCAGGGCAGGGAGTTCTTTGTAAGTAGCGTGCATACATAATAGCGTGCTTGCCAGAAGGTCTCCTAAGGCGGCGATCTGGTTATTTCTGGCCTGCCTGGGTGGGTAATGGAATGTCCAGCGATTAGTGGCCATGCCTAGTTTCGTGCTTGTCCCCGGCCTCACAAACACGTGGAGAGGGATGGTAGTGGAAAGCCAAATATTGATATCAAAGTGATATCTAATGTCACCCCACAAATCCGGGCTAGAAGCTGCGGTAACATGGTGTACCTTTTGTTGCGTTCTGCACTCTCTCTCTCTCTCTCTCTCTCTCTCACACACACACTAATTTCAAGCAATGTCATGTGGAGATATGCGAGTTCATGCATCCACGTTACCTCATCGCTAGTCATTCCCCTGTCTTTCCCCTCACACCACCCCGGTAGCTCTGATTGGCTGAACTTCTAGTCTTACAGGAAAATGTAAGCAGAGCGACAGGAGTGTATGTGCACTGATAACAGTTTTATGTTTCTGCATCACTGCAAAAAACCAATGTTGATTCAATGTAGGAATGTGAATCGGATTTTTTGTTTTTGTTTTCACATGCTGCGCTTATCAACGCATTACAGCACACTAACAGCCAATTCCATGCAGAAACACAGAAAATAATAATTCATTCCCACATGCAGAACTATATGATGCTACAACACAGTAATCCACGGTAATGACCCTGGGCAGAAATGGTTTTAGTCAACATTCCATGGCATGAAGCATGTTCATGCCATGTTATGTTTTAGAGATCCCCTGCCTGCAACATAAGAGCCAGCATGGTACAGTGCTTTGAGCATTGGACTATGACCCTGGAGACCAGGTTTCAGTTCCCAGCTCGGCCATGGAAACCCACTGGGTGACCTTGACCATGTCACGCACTATCAGGCTTGGAACACCCCATGATAGTTTCATCTTAGGGTCACCGTTAGTCAAAAATGACTTGAAGGCACACAACAACAACCTGCAATATTCTCCCTCAACCTCACATACACAAAAAAGTGTTACTTATGAAACCTTTGAAGGTATTCTCAGTCTGTTCTTATCCTCTTCTCATGTATAGATTTTGGCTTGCTTGTGTAATCAGAAGCACTCAGAAATGTGAAACTGATATGAGGATATAGATATTTTTATTTGTTTCATCATCATGATTTTTGTCATTCACCTCATTGTTAAATAGATTGTAAACTAGAAATGTTGTTCAGTTCTTCCAGTTAGGAGATGTATTTCATTAGTCATAGAAACATAGATTTGAAATAAGTGGATATGATCTTCATTTTTTAAAAATGTAGATGCCCACAGGTGATCATTCCCTCAGTAAGTCTGTTAGTGGTGGATAATAACAGGAATAATATCTGTTGGATATATATTTCTGTCTGGTGATTCACCTCGGAGCAAACACTCATAACATCTGCTTGGCCTGTTTTCTCCACTCCCCAATTTCCTTGAAATTATCCAAGTACTGTATATCAACTCTCATGCCTGTAGGCTGTGACAATGAGAACACTGCAAGATTGTAAAGGGAGACAGTGAGATTGTCACTGATAATGAAAGGAGGCAAATTACATATTTATGAGCAGGTTAATAAGTGTTCCTACAAGACCTTTGATGTACTTCTCCAGTCTGCGAAATTAAAATCCCATTGTTTATTTGGTCATTCAAAGGTGTCAGCTTTTGTTTGCCTTGTCAAGACTATGTCATATAAGCTGATGTTCTGTATGTGAGAAGAGTGTGTAAAGACAGCCAGTGTTACAAAGTGATCTTTCAAAGATTTACTGAACTCCTCCTGTGTATCATGCGCATACTGCTGTGTGGAAGGATCTGCCTCACTGAACAGAGAGTCATACTAGGAGTAAGTACTCTTTGCCTCTTAAGGCCAACCTTAAAGTGCCTGGAAACATCATCTTCCCCTGAGACAGAGGGGAAAGGGCTAGAATAACCTCCACCTTTCTAAAAAAAAAAAAAAAAAGCATACTTTGGAAATGTTAATATTTTGGACGATAGCTCCCACAGGATTCTGGGAATTACTATAGAAAAATCAACTTTGACATGGTCTGCTGAAAAGAGATGGTTAAAAACTATTAAAAGGGGGTAATACATGCTAATATGAAGATTACTGCTTTCTGTTTGTAATGTGGCAGCAAATCTGCAGTGTTGCCTTTTTTGTTCTGGTGACATCACTTTGAAGTCACTTCACTTTCCAGAATCCACTTGTTATAGTGATACCCAGCAGCACACAGCAGGACAAAACCACCAAGAGTGCAGCATTCTAGACTTTTCTTTAGTGGCTGGTATTGGGAGAACTTGCAAAAATAATAAAAGTTGCTCTAGTAAGATCCAAAGCTTAGTTCAGTCTTCCCAGCCTTGGGGACAACAGCTCCAGCTTCCTCCATGCTTTAGTTTGTCCTACTAAAAACCCAGAATAGAGTTCAAAGCACCTGTCAAAGATCTTTGCTAAGGTCTCCATATTCTTGCTGCAGCAATTATAGTTGCTATGCTCCACAGTTAATCTTTAAGGAGGATCTAATGGGATCCAAAGAAAGGTATCTTTGAAACACTAATCTATTTTCTTGAGGTCCTTTCCTGACAAACTGTAGCCTCCTAATCTGCTTCTTTTTTCATCTGTATGTTTAGATTACTTCTATTTTTAAACCATTTTGCAGTTGGAAGCCCAGCCATTCAGTGCAGCCTTTTCGTTCATAATCCAGTAGCAAATCCTGGTAATCCAGTGAATCCAATAGAAAGGACTGGGGCCAAGCTTTCTTTTACTCTGGTTATTTCCCTCTGCCTCCTCCACAAGGCCCTGGACCTTTTTCTTTCATTTTTGGAAGCAAAAACATGCTTAGAACATGGTCAGAACACTAGGCTCTGGAGTTTGTGTGTGAGAGTGTTTTAGAAGTAATCCTTCCCCCATGTCCCTCTTCTCCTTTCACTGAAGATGTACAACTTACAGTTCATGGAGGGTGGCAATGATGAGGGGCAGCTAGCATGTATTTCCCTGTGTTTCCTCATTGGGTGACCATTTGCATGTTGCCAAAAGAAGACGAGAGAGTACAGATATGCAAAAACTGCACGTGCTGATGCCAGAGTTTGAAAAAGTTAGGTTTTGGACTACAGCTCTCAGAATCCTCTACCAGCCTGGCTACTCAGGAAGCTGGCTGGGGGGGATATAGCTGTAGTCCAAAAATGACTTTCCCAAGGTCTGGCTAATTTATGTTTAGATGGAAAAGGAGAAATAATTACTGCAATGCAAATAAAATTACAATACTGCTTTTCATGGAAGAGAAGATTATGAAGGGGTGACCTGCATGTTTGCTCAGTCCATTGTCCATGTGCCATCTGTGGATGGCTAATTTCAAGGCCCCGATGGTCAATCTTTTTTTCTTATTTATTTAATTTATATTCTGTTTTTCACCTGACATGGAATCCAAGCAGGCTTATTGCAAAGTTGAAACATAATTAAGCTTTAAATATTATAATTTACCAGAAGATACCTTTTTACCATTCTTGACCTGTAAGTCTGATCTAGACCTGCAAATAGAGGACTGTACTCTGTGAAGCAGTACAAGTGGCCACTTTACACCTCATGCAATTCTGTCCCTTTGTATCTGGGGATTATAGCACCCAGACTGATCGTCATTTGTATGCAAAAATCCATTTGTAAAGGGCTATAATTTAGAACAATTGAAAGATGGGGCTCTTAATCTTAACTTGAGAGCAACTGATGAGCCATGTGGTTACCCCACCTAGACATGGTCCTTCTATGTTTCTAAGCAAACTGAGAATCACTTTTTTCAACAGCATGTTTGCAGAGAGTCATACAGGGCTTTCAAGTGTATAATGTCTGCTAAATATAAAGAAGTTTGTTAGGGGGAAGAGATAGTAAGAGGTGGAAAAAAACTCCTAGCAAAACAAAAAATGGGTGAGCCTCATCAGATCAGAGCAGCATAAAGAATTACGTAATGCTGGGCAGCTGGCAGCCATGGCAGGCGGGAGGAACCGAGCCCCCTTTGCTCTGAGAACAGGGGCCTTGTGTTACAGGAAGCTCAGAACTGTCGCTAATCCTGCTTGCGCCTTTCACATCATGAAACCGTACATGATTTCAGAACAATTTGCCACAGTTGGAATCATGGTGAGGAAGGCTATACTGCAGCTGGCAGCTCAGGGGAAGCTGAATGAAGGGGGAAGGGAGAAGCCATGGTGATGGGGAAGAGAGGGAGAGTGTTTCATCAGTTTATCTCTTTAAAGCCATTCAAGCTTCCTTATAAAAAGCACCACTTTGTTAAATTAGAAAAAGACAATCAACAGGGGTTGTTTTGCCTTGCTTATTGAAGGAGAAGAAGTCTGAGTGACAAGGAACAAACAGACTGAAGCTGCCCACAAGGTTTATACTTGCACTGAAGAAATGAAATTCTGGTAGAAAAAATCCCAGTGAAGTCTGAGCAGAGACTAAACTAAGGAGGGAATTACTGTGTATGGGGTGGGGGAACTACCCACACATTTGACTTCTTAAAAGCTCAAGTATTTATGGCAGTATAAACAATGCACTTGGAAAGCCAGGGGATGAACACTTGGATTGGATGAAGGCAGTGATGAGCAGCTTTACTGAAAATTGTCCCTGGTTACTGGTCCTTCTAGATCCAAGATTGTTCTGATTCTGAGGAGACTGTACACATCCAATAGGATTCAGCTGCAAAAATTAATCTCTCTTCCATTTCACTCACATGAGTTGCTCATGCTAGCCTTCTGCCTTGCCTCTTAAAGGAAATACAGCAGCCAGAGTTCTAAATTTCTAGAATGCAAACGCACCAGATCTTGTCTGATCTTGGAAACTAAGCAGAGTCAGCCCTGGTTAGTACTTGGATGGAAGATCATCAATGAATACCAGGTGCTGTAGGCTATATTTTAGAAGATGGACCTGGGAAAACCAGAGTATGTCTTGCCTAAGAAAACTCTATGAAATTCTTGGAGTTGCCATAAGTTGATAAGTGACTTTGAAGGCATGTAAACACACACACACACACACACATGTTTTTGTTATGAATGCTAGGGAAAACCATCTAATAATAGAGGCAATAGGGAAAAATTCCTAGGCATGGGAAAGTATACAAAATTTAGGAACAGTCATGCTAAATCAGACCAAAGGCCTGCCTACTTCAGAATTCTGTCCCCACAGTATCTAGACTTACACCATGGGAAGCTTAAAAGCACATATGAATGCCAAAACATCCTCTTGCTCATATTTCCCAGCAACTGGCATTCAGAGGGATATATGGAATTAATATAGATCTGACTAGTCAAACATTTATAGCTTTATTCTCCAGGAATTTTTCCAATCCCACATTAAAACTTTCCACATAAGTAGACATCATGCCATGTTATGGTAGTGAATTTTGGTTTATACAGTGCACTGAAAGAAAAAGTCTTTCCTTTGATCTTTTCTGGATTCCTTTTTCACTACACAGTTACAGTACTATATTCCACTTCAACTGCCAAGGCTGTATCCTGTGAAATCCTAGGGTTTATTGTTTTGTGATGCACTAGAACTCTCTGGCCATTTCCGCACGGGTTAAAAAAAATGGTGAGTGCATCCTCCACAGAGGACGTCTGCACCTTGGAGCAGACTGGGTCCAGACTACTTAGCATAGATCCGCACCTCAGTCTGCTCGGGAGCGACCCCAAGTGGTCCTCCAAGTGGTTTTTCAAAATGCTAGCATGCGCCATTGCGTGCCTGCTCTCCAGTGCAGATTCACAGGCTCACACTAATGCGAGCCTCCGATCTGCGGAAGGCGGGCTTTAGGCTGGAGAGCTTCAGTGGCTGGTCATGACCCACGACCAACCGGAAGCCGCCATTTTGGACACCAGAGCAGTGCGGATCTGTGATCACGCACTGCTCCTCCTCGCCCCTGGACCGGACCCAGATTAGATCCAGTGAGTAGCAAGCAGGGAGCAATTCCCTCACTGCGTGTGGAAATGGCCTCTGACTGAGGATTCTAAATACCCTCCCTAAAATGCATATCCTAGGATTCTGCAGAATGGAACTCTGACAGTTAAAGTAGAGTCATAGTGCTTTAATTATATAGTATGAAAAGGCCTCTAAACCTCTCATTCATGTTCACTGGATGAATCCAGACTCTAATGTTGTATATATCCATCTTTGAGGGTTTTTTAAAAAATTCTAGACTCTAGAATGGGGTGGGAATTGTGCACCCTTCAAAATGTTGTTGAACAAAAACTTCCAGCATTCTTTACCACTGGCTATGGCTGCTGGATTTTGCAGCCCAACAACATCTAGAAGTCTACAGCATTCCTACCCCTTCTCTAGTGACATGCTGTGGATGTTTAAGTTTGCCTGGATTTCAGTAGACCGCTGATCTGCTAAGTAGATATAGTTTAATTAAGAAACTTGCTGTTTCCAGGTGAAATATCTGTCCTGCAGAAATAATGCTCTTCGACTGTGGTGGTAAAGGGTTTTATTGCTGTTTCACACATATATGTCCATCACTGATAGACTATGAACATGAAGTAGTACTTTGTATGTGTGAATCAAACTTTAAACATGAAGTAGGACTTGATATATGTGAATCAGACTTTAAACATGTAATAGTACTTGGTATGTGTGAATCAAACTTTCAAACAGAGGAGTATCCTCCCTGAAGTAGGGCTTATGAATTGCATGTTTTCCAGTTCCAACTCAATCACCATGTTTTTCAGTGGAAACTTGTCACCGCTTCAAGTAAGAGTGATAAAAAGCTGTGAAATAAAGCAATAAGAGCTTACATTAAGTACATATATATTCTTAACCTGTGCTGGTGCCATCAGCATGACAAATGGCCACAATCAATTTTCACCATACATATATATATATATATGTACTGTATTACATGGCATGTCTGCCATGGCATCCACTATTCTATATGTGCTGTGGTGCTTGGCTCATCCAAAGTGCTTATACACAGTGCTATAAGGGAATTTTATTATATGTACAATCCAAATTAATGTTCTCAGTGCTTTATGTACGCTTTAATTCATATACATCTGAGAGAATTGTGTATCTCTTTCCAAATGGTGTCAACCTATTTATAGTACTTATTGTGCATAGCTTGCAATTAACCACTGGAGAACAGTTACTCCTAAGAGTTACAAATGCTGACAATCCCTGCAATATTCATTCTATATAGAAATAAACTGCAGGATTTTCCCAACCCTTGCCAAAATATTAGTGTGCCTTTGTCCTGAGGGCCAAGGTCTTGGTGTAGTGGTTTGAGTGTTGGACTGCTCCTAGGAAACCCAGTGGATGACCTTGGGCAAATTATACTCTCTCATTCTAAGAGGAAGGCAATGGCTAACCTCTAACCTCTAATCTTGCCAAGAAAACCAAATTTCATAGGTTGCCATAAGTCAGAGTCAGAGTCAACTTGAAGGCATGTAACAACAAGAGCATCCTGAAGGCTTTAGAAATTGCTTTTGGGAAACAACCACGGGTTTAGCTGAATAATCTTAACTGTCTACTTTTAGGTGAGGATTCAGATTCATAGAATCATAGAATCATAGAAATTCAGAGTTGGAAGAGACCACCCAGGCCACCCAGTCCAACCCCCTGCCATGCAGGAACACCGTCAAATCAATCCCGACAGATGGCCATCAAGCCTCTGCTTAAAAACCTCCAAGGAAGGAGACTCCACTACACTCCGAGGCAGCAGATTCCACTGCCGGACAGCCCTGACTGTCAGGAAGTTCTTCCTGAGGTTCAGGTGGAATCTCCTTTCCTGCAGCTTGAATCCATTGCTCCTTGTTCTGGTCTCTGGAGCAGCAGAAAACAAGTCCCCTCCTTCCTCTACGTGGCATCCCCTCAAATATTTAAACATGGCTATCATGTCCCCTCTTAACCTCCTCTTCTGCAGACTAAACATACCCAGCTCTCTAAGTCTATCCTCATAGGGCTTGGCTTCCAGGCCTCTCACCATTTTGGTCGCCCTCCTCTGGACTTGCTCCAGCTTGTCAATATCCTTCTTGAATTGGGGTGCCCAGAACTGGACACAGTATTCAAGATGGGGTCTAACCAAAGCAGAGTAGAGTGGTACCAGTACCTCCCTCGATCTAGACACCATACTCCTATTGATGCAGCCAAGAATTGCATTGGCTTTCTTGGTTGCCACATCACACTGCTGACTCATGTTCAGCTTGTGGTCTATGAAGACTCCTAGATCCCTTTCACACGTACTGCTATCCAGCCACGCGTCCCCCATCCTATATTTGTGGATTCCATTATTTCTGCCTAAGTGTAGGACCTTACATTTCTCTCTGTTGAATTTCATTTTGTTCGCCCTGACCCAGCTCTCCAATCTATCCAGGTCATTTTGAATTTTGATCCTGTCCTCTGGCGTATTAGCAACCCCTCCCAATTTGGTGTCATCTGCAAATTTGATCAGCATGCCCTCTATTCCTTCATCCAAGTCATTGATAAAAATATTGAACAGCACTGGGCCTAGGGCAGAACCTTGTGGCACCCCGCTAGTCACTTCTCTCCACGATGAAAAGCAGCCATTCGTGATCACCCTTTGGGTTCGGTCGGTCAACCAATTAACACATGTCTTCTAAGCAACAGATTAACACATCTTTGAGTTTCAGTGTCTGAGCTGAGGGTCACTATTTTGGTTTGGTAAGCCATCTAAGAGTTAAATTCTAGAAATTTAAAGTCCTGATAGCACTTTAAAAATAACACTTTTATTATGACCTGCGCTTTCTTGGAATGCAGTTACAATTGCCAGGTAAAATACAGGGCAGGGCTTTTGTACCATTAATGCACAGAAGAGGAAATTTCAGCAAGTGTTGCATACATAACAAGATTTTGTAAAAGAGGGTAGTGCAGCAAGTGTTGCTTGTTATGTATCAGACAATTACAAATCCAACTAACGGTAGCCCTGTCCAGCCCACATTTTACTAGCTTCGTTGCAAGAATGTCATGGGGAACTTTGTCAAAGGCCTTACTGAAATCGAGATATGCTACATCCACAGCACTCCCTTCATCTATCAAGCTAGTAACTCTGTCATAAAAAGAGATAAGATTAGTCTGGCAATAAAAAGAGATAAGATTAGTCTGGGCATGACCACTGTGCACAGGGGCGTGGCTGCGGTGTGGGGGGCATGGCCAGGGGGCATGGGGGTGTGGCTACGGGCCAGGATGCCCCCAAAATATTGCCACCTGGGGCAAATCGCTTCTCCCACCCCCACGTTTCTATGTGACTGAATATGTTCATATGCCAGAGGAGGACACTCCTTTGCTTGAAAGTTTGTCAGAAGACACTCCCCTATTTGAAAACATCTCTATCTGAAAGGGTGTCAAGTCCAAGTTTAAAGAACAAAAACAGTAAGAAGAGGAAAGCAGAGGCCTTGAAGTTTCAACTAGTGCTTACTTCCTGGACAACAAACTGAGTAGGTAAACAGTTCCTCTATGGTTGTTTTCCTCTTTATTGTGAAAGTCCTTGCATAGTTACATTTAAATTATAGTAATAATTTAAAAATTTATTTCTATTGATGCAAATTAGTATGTGCAAATTTTATGCAGATATATGCCCATTTTTTGTGATAAAGCGATACCTACAGATTCCTAAAAAGCAGTCATTTCCATCTCAGACATGCAAGTCACTGCCACACATTACACAAAAAACACTAGAAATCCTTGCCAGGCACTGCAATGTGTCCTCTCAAAGATCTAAAATCAGCAATCCAATTTGCGAGGAAACGTGTGTGTAGAGTTGAATTCTGCTTAGGCACACAAGGAACCACTACAGCAGGGATGGGCAAAGTGCAGCCTGGGGGGTCACATGTGGGATCCTTAACTGTGACCCCAAAAGATCTTCAAAGGCTCACAAAGTCCCCAGGCCCCGAATTTAATTTAAATTTGCAGGTGATTTGAGGGCTTAATGTTTGCCCCCAATCTGCCCAGAATCTTCTAAAACTCCAGCAGTTTGCTTCCTCTAATCCTCAAAAGCGCCCAAACCTCCAGAAAACACAAGGAAAAACATTAAAAATTGGTCAAGGCCCAAAGTGACATCACATCACTTTGAATGTGCTCAAATGGGTCAGTGTGGCCTAATAGGCATGGGTAGGAGGGAAAAACGCCCCCGCCCCCTGCACAGTTGCTCACTCCTGCACTAAAACTTGAAAAGCTTTTTTCAGATCACAGTATTTTCAATTAGCTTGTTACTCCAAAACGTGGGTGACTCAGGGGTCCACCCACGATGCCAGTACCTCCATGTGGCAGAGGGGAATTAATTCACTCAAAATTAGGAGGCGAAGTGGTGGTGGGGTAACTTTACCAGATCTTCCATTAGAGGGTCATGTGGGAAAGAACCAGCCAGAGATTCCAAAAGTGAAATAAAATGTGTTTTATTGAAAAAGGTTCACAGAAGCATGCAAAGATCCAAACACACTCACACTCAAATAAGAGCTAACTGAAGGAGAAGGGAGGAAAGTGTGGCTAGAGGATTTTCTGGGATGAAGCAATAATTACTGGTCCAGAAAGCAGTCAGGAAAAAAGTGATATGGCTTAGGTAGGCACCTAAGGACAGTTCTTGTTCAGGAATCAAATGGACCACATGGTGTTCAGAAAGGCTGCACTCAACTGCTCAAAATCAGGGGTTCTTATATCTGAAAAATATTCTGTGGGTATTGGTGCGCATCACTCTCCCAGCCAAGTGGACAATGGGAGTTGGAACACAAACAATGAAGTCTGGACAGAGCTAATGGCCTTAGTGTTTAGGTGACAAGAGGATAATGGTTGTTATAATAGCTCAGTATTGTAGAGAGGTGGGGAAAACAATAGGGAAACATCCAGGTGTGTCAGATCAGGATTGAAACAATCACAATTTGGAGGGGATTTCCCCTTTCAGTTCTGAGATGTCTGACTTGTTATCTTTAAGCCTATTGTCTTGACAGTGGCTACGCTATTAGCCTGAAAATGACTTAGTTTCTTCCTAAATGGTGAGTGTGGCTGACTTGCCTTGCTATCTTATGTTTACAATTAGTAATATGCCTCTTCCAGCTTGACCTTCCTGTCACCTCAGGTATAATTCATATCAATGCCAATTAATGGTGCCAATTAAATAATATTCACAAATTAAACCAGGCCAATTGTAGGGGTGCACAGAGCTGTAAAAAGCATGGCTGCAATTTCTGGGAGCTGAGGCCCCAAAGTAACTTTTCTGGGTTCTGGGAACTATATATATAAATGGTTGTTACCAAGTGTTTATCTCCACTAATTCATCAGCTGGGGCTGCACATGTGTTGTTCTATTAGAAAACCACAGACAGATCAGTTGATCCAGCAGAGGAGTGGAGCCTGGTTCCCCATCTTCCCTCCAGCAACTCTTCTCTGCGGAAGCTTCTGGTGTAATTGCAAATAGGTTGATACATTTATGGATGCACCCTTTAGGGACAGGCCCTGACAAATTTTCCATTACTGTATAATAGAGCTTGAATGCAGATGTTTGTCTGCATAAGATTGTTTTAATTCAGTGCCTTTTAGAAGGAAAGGTTGACCAAATACAATAGAATTCAAGGCTCCTGTGTCCTTTGTACTTTACTGAGAGGGACAGTTGGCAGGTGCAGCTTTTGACAAAGAATCCATACCCAATACCATTGTTTTCATCTATATAACTATTAATGCTACAGTGTCCTCCTGAACTTGTGTGGCTGGTCATCATAAAATAAGCACAATCCAGCCAAACTTAAGAAGTCCTAGTTCCTCTCGATTTCATCAAAGAAGTTAAGCATGTGTCTAAATACCAGGCTACCCTGAAGATGAATGGCTTGGGGAAAGCCATGAACCACCATGACTGAGTCAGGAGCATTCAGAAATGACTGAGCATAAGAGAAAAGGCATGCTAGCTGAGCAGCAGTGATTGTAACAGTGTAAGGACTAAAGCAGTAATAAGGGTGACTTAATGCACACAGCATTAAGGATTCATTAAAAGCATCCCTCCATACCACAGGCAAAAAAAATCCTTTTCATGAAAGCAAATATCTACTTCTAAATCAGCATGGGAAGCCCTCCTTTCACTGCAATATGAATGAAGTCATGTTTTATTCATAGCAAATAAAGATTTTATTGTCCTCTTCATATCTTTCCCCTGCGCAAGCCTCTTCCCTCTAACTGAAGCTATTACGATGATCTGGCACCACCATTTAGTGCTTTGATCCCCCAGAAAGGGTTTCCCTTCCCCTGATGTACTCTTTTTTGTTTTGTTTTGGCCAGCTGCTTTGCTTTGTTGTATCCTTGAATGAGACTGTATTGCTAGGTGATCTGAGTTGCTAAAGACTGGTCTATATCCATATGCATCTGTGCTTAAATTTTTTATAGTGTGAGACATAGCTGGGATAAGAGGAAGCAACAAGGAGGGGAGAGTCACACTACCGCTACTGTATATCAGATTAGTTGCTTTGGTAAATATAATCACCCAGGTCAAAATAATAATAAGAATATTTTCAATCTACAGGGTCAAATAAGGAGCAACCCAAGATCCCTTGAGCCTTGGCCAAGCTTGGAAAAGCTATCTTAAAAATAACAACAAAAACTCTTAGATTTCCCCAGTCAACATGCTGGCTGGAGGGTTCTGAGATTTATAGTCCCAAAAGTCATTTCCACCACATTCTGTTAAGACACTTACTGAATGTTTGACAGGGGTCAAATATTTGATGGCTCCACCTTTATCTATCTGCACTAGGTGGTGTCCAGTGCTGTTTTTGCACCAATGGAAAGTGTTTCTACATGTGGGGCACCCAGTTTTCACCAATCCTCTCTCCCTATTGCATTCTTCTTCAGCATATGTCATACTGGCCAGAAGCATCTTGGCCACTTGTGTGGGATAAGTACTTTTTCACTTGTGGTACAAGGAGGCATCCGGCATCTATCTGCACAGACCATTTTCTCTAGTTGTGCAATGATTGTCAGATAGCATCAGGGAATAGTATTGTTCGCCCACAACTCAAAATACCATGAACTGGCCGGAGGAGGATACTGGGACAATGTCTGTGTCGTTGTCCAGCCACCAACCATCAGCCTCTTGATGGTATTTTGTCCAAAGACCACCGTCATCTCCTGCACCCTGCTAGAGTCAGAGCAGCAGTGGTCAGGATGGATAAGTTGAAACTGGGTGACACAATGACCCAGCTTATCAGAATGGAAGTGTTTGGTGCTGCCATAAAGGCAATATTGGATTCTATGTAAAAAAAATAGAACTTGCAGACTAATCCACTGAAAGTTAACATAGATAATCAGTGAGGGCAAACATTATTCATATGTCTATAGTTTCATTTTGAAGCTATTTTGTTTCTGGGGTGTCAAAGTAATAAGATTAAGATTCCTTCAGTATCTAAAAACGAGGGCTGTACTGAGTGCTGGTAACATGCATTGTTGTTTAAATGCAATCAGTTAATCATTTAAACAGAATGTGATTAATAATCAACTAATACTCTTACACCAAGATATAGTTGTAAGCAAGAAGGTATTTAAGCGTAAAGGCTGCTATAAAAGCCAAATTAGGTTCAGTACAGACCAAGCCAAATGACATTTTCACACATGAAACTACTTGTATTTCTGTTTTCTGTCTTGGAACTATAAAACCTATCCAAGCTATTGCTAACAGCCAAACTGTTTAAACAGAGGGAATGGTAAGGCAATCATAGTTTAAAGCTAAAAAATTGAAACATACTCACACCACCAACTCTTACTCTTGAACAGAATAACAACATAGGTTTCTATGAAGCTGAAACCACATCCACACTGTAGTTCTGCTTATGAGAACAATAACGTGTCCTCCATTATGTAGGAATTTTCTAGTGAATGCTTCTGCTTTCTGTACCAACACCAATTCTCAGTTAAACCTCTGGACTGGATCATTACACAAAGCAGCAACCTGACACTCTTTGGGATATATGAGACTACAAATCCCACCATCCCCTGAGTAATCTTTGATCTATTTTTCTGGGAATTTTGAGAGTTGTAGTTCATGGTGCTTGATTAAAGGAAGGCTGTGCTGCAATATTATGTACACAGTTTGAATAAACATCAAATATTTAAAAAATGTTTTCTTCAGTCAATACTACTCCCAAGATTTCCCACATAATATTAATAATGACATAAATGGACTGAAAGAGATTCAAAGACATTTTTAAAATGTTTCCATTTAAAGTGCTCTTGCTCTGCAATTTCACCTGCTCAAGTGAAGAGAAGGATACTCTTTCCTGGAATGAAGAGATAGTGACTAGGAAAGCTCCATCAATTTAATTTCTAAGCATTTGGTTCTTGCTCTACCCTTGGAAACAGTCCCAATTAAATAATAACAATAACAACAACAATAATAATATCTGAACCCAAGTCCAGAAAGAAGTAGCGCAGACAACATCCAAATAGTTCTAATTTTGATACTTCTTGCAGTAATACCAATCTATGTACCTCAAACATGTTGGATGCGCAAATTCACAGTAGTTCTCTTGTAGCACAGAGTGGTGTGGGCCACCATGAAAGAAGGGTGCCTCAGTTTGTGTGTGTGTATATATTCCTTCAAGTTGACTGTTGATTTACAGTGACTCCATGAATTTCATAGGATTTTCTTAAGAAGGGAATATTTAGAGGTGGTTTTGCCAGTTCCTTCCTCTGAAATATACCAGTAGCTCACAGCATCTGGTATTCATTGGTGGCCTCCCAATCAAGTGCTAACCAGGCTGACCCTGCTTAGCTTACAGGATCAAACAGGATCTGGTGCTACTAGGGCATTTAGACACAAAGTGATCCCAGTATAAATTCTGTGCTCTCAACTGAGCACCAGTATGCCTTTATCTAGAACTTTACTTCTTCAATGCCTTGCTTAATCTTCCTTTATTCCTGGTACCTGCCTGTTAGTCATCTCTTCCTAGCTCTGTTTGTTTTCGTTATTTGTCATCAAGTTGACTTTGATTTATGGCAGCTCTATGATGAGAAACCTCCAAGAGGCCCAGTCATCAGCCACCCTGCTCAGGTCTTACAAACTCAGGAACATTTCTTCCTTAATTGAATCGATCCTGTCTAGCACCATAGGGCTGGCTTCTCAATTCTACCCTTATGAGTTGACATTCTAATACCTGCTTCTACCAAGAACTGCAGTGTTACTTAGAAGCATTATGCTTCACATCTTAGCTGGTGGAGGCTGTGAACAGCTGGAACAAGAACTTAATTGAGGGCAGAACATGGGAAAGCCATGATGTTTGTGTTCATTGGTCCTAGAAATGTAGTCTAAAGAAGTAACTCTCCCAAGCTCTACTCTAGGACAGTAGTTACCTACTGTTTGATGGGTGAGGCTACTGCTGCTCTTACTGGTGCTCTCACCAGAGTTGCTCATGGGAACTCCCCATCAACAGTCAAATAACCAATCAGAGACCAGGATATCTGGAATGGTAACAGTGTTGCAGAGATGCTTAGGCAATATCCTATACCCACCTTGTCCTTTCTGTTCTTGAGCAACATGCTAGAGCCAAAGAAGAATCTATGTATGAAGGAAGGGAGGTTTTTCTCTCTCCTTTGATTGTTTATAGACTATACCCACAGTAACTGGGTCCATAAGATTTGACTGGGTGGGATTTTGCAGAACACTCCTTTATATATATATGACTTTGGGTTCCAGTCTATGTGATGTTGGTTGGACTGGATATTCATGCTCTATGCAAGAACCATGCCACAAGTTCCTACATGTGCATATGGCTCTGCATACACTTTTCCTCATCCTTCCACTGTGCTAGAGCTATCAAGCCCCAGAAGGAGTTTCTACTACCGGGCAGAAGGACAGGAGGAGGAAGGTGATTCAGAACATAGAAAAGCAGCTGGTCTCAGCTTGGTGGGGAAAGGAATGAGGGCATACTTTCAAATGAAGTGCACCTGCCTCTTCCTTTCCCCCCGAAGCTCAGAACAGCTGGATTTCTCTGGTTTGAATTGCCTCCCTTCCATTTCTCTAGTAAAAAAGAACAGCAGCAACCCCTCTTGGCACTTTACTCTGCCAAGCATGGGAGGTTTTTGGATGGACCAGAAGGACAACGTTATAGCCCTAACCAAATGTATAGATTTAAATGAGCATAAACTGCACTTACACATGCATCAATCACTAAGAGGATGCTAGCTTCGAGGAATTCTAATAACTCAGTGGTGGTGGAAGTATGGCCTAATACACCATCACTGAATAAGACAGAGACATTTGCAGAAACGTTGGTTTTCATTTCACTGAATTTCATTTTCTTAAGTGACTTTAGTCATGCTTCGTTAGATCATTGCTGATCACAAACTGCCTATCACAAATTTAAGATTCAGTTACTTGACTCCAAACGAACGTATAGCTGCATTAAGCAAGGCGTGTGCTGTCTTCAAAGTGTCATTGTAAGTTCCTCTTCCGAAGGTTTGCAGACCACTTGTTTCACACTTTGTAATTCTCCCCATGGAAAGAATGTCCAGGAATGACTTCTAGAGGGCCATGTTCTTTTGCAAGGACAGAACATTGGGTCCCTGTGGGGAAGTAAACAAGCACCCAGATGGAGAGTGAAACCAGTCTGGACAGCATTAACAATCTCTAAATGTGAACAGCACATCCTTGGACAGAACTCAGAAGCCATAGCTTACAAGTCACATCATTTCCTATACAGTTACCTCTTTTTTTAAAAAAATGAGGGCATACATTTCCCATATTTCAAAAATAACGAGTAGGAACAAGGTTAGGTTTTGGATTTAATAAGCTGCACTTTCTACTTACTTTGTAAAATTACTTTAAAAAGGGGCATTTTAGGCATTTTTAGAAATAATTCTGACCAGGTTTAATAAATGGATCCATTAGTGGGAGTGAGGTGAGTCCACCGTTGGTTTTTGGCTGGTCCTCCTGCAAGTGCTTTGAGTTGTATGGGAGTTCTTCCAACACCATACCTCTGTCAGAAAAAGGGTACAGCACCAGAAGAGCTCCTGGAGAACTCAGTGCAACTATGGGAGAAGCAGCCATAAAACTGAAAGTAGATTCTCTCTTCCTACAGAAATTGATCCAACAGCTATTCTTGATTCTGACAGGAATTTTAAAATTGTATGTTGTTCTCTTATCCATTTTAAAATGGTTTTTAAGGTTACCTCTCATCTTAGTTGAATATCAAGTAAGTATCAAGTTACTGTTTGACAAGGTAATGAGCAACAGCAACAAATTACTTTTAAAACATTAAAACAACTAATGGAAACAAATTAGGTTTCTTTAAAGTAACTTTCTGACCTTGGATGCCCCTTTTCAAGGTTGTAGAGTTGTCTTTTTCACTATAGGCTTACCTTGCTAATATGGTGGGTTAGACTATCCAGACTATCTCCATAAAGCAAATATTGCCTTGAAGCAAATCACAGCCTATAAAATCTAAAAAAGTATGAAAGGCTAAAAACAAATTTACACTATCATTTAGTAGGTGTGAAATAACACTAGGCCTAAAAAAAAGATGCAAAAGTAAAAATAGTAAATAAATAAAATTATCACGTACAACACTGAAACACAAAGTTCACCGATACTGTAAGCAGATTGAGCATGGATAACAAAATGGCACTGTGTTGTATAATTGAAAGGTGCCATATTAGCGAAGTACTCTAAAGCAAAACTCCTTAAACTGAGCTATGCCTGCATTACATTCAGATTTCTCAAGCTGTTTCTCTCTAGTCAGCAGCCTAAAAGGTAGGGATATATCTGAAAGATAATGGCACTAGTCCTCAAAAGCTATGAGTGCTCCTTTAAGCAAGCATTATGAAGGCACTGGTGCTCATTAAAGCAGCATCCTTAGCAACTAAGCTATATAAAAGAATGGGAAAAGGTCATCTCCTCAATTTTCACGGTCATAAACCCATGCTTCAGTTTGTCTCTTTATGAACCTTTAGTGAGCCTGGTTGTAACATACCAATTTATCCCCGGCAATGGTTAATGTCCAAATAATGGCTACTCTTACACAGTGTTTTTCAAGCTTTGAGAATTTAACAGCCATTTACTGCTGATCTGTGCCTTGCAACAGTAATAGTCTAGTTAAAAATACCACTGTTGCAAACATTCCCAGCCCTTGCCTTCAGCCAGGTTACACCCAAATCACTGTAGCTGGTGGAAGAAACTATGTTTTCATTGCAAAGCAGCATGATTGCTTCTCTGGTATTCAGTGATAATAAAGCCTGGGTGGTCTTTCAGTTCCTCACAAGTAAGAGCTTTTGTTTTGATCTGCACTTCCTTTTTTAAATTCAGAATGACTAGGTGATGGATCAGATACAATGAGGAGGAAAGCTGCAAAGGAGTCAGGAATCAGGGCTCCTGTACTGTTAATACAAAACAGAGAATTTTGACAGACATTATTTCTCTCCCCCATGCGGTACTGTGATCTCATCAACAGCTCACTTTTATATAGCAAGGGGAAATTTTGCTTGCTGTAGGCGCTCTGACATCCTTTAAAACTGGTGACTTCTCACATCCTCTTCTGCACAAAGAAAGCAAGTAACTTTCTACAATGTGATGGTTTTCCACTACAATTCCCCCATCATACCTGCTCAGCACAATAGTGGTAGAAGATGATGGGAAATACACTCCAACACACCTGGGGAAATGCTGGTTTCAGATCAACAGCGAAGATGATCATAGCAACGCAGGGAAAGATAGCTTTGTCTCCCTATTCCTTATTAGGTTTCCATTTTCTGTAAATCTGAAAAACAGACCATGCAGGAGTAGAGAAAACAGAAGCCACCAACCTATCCAGGTGGAGATGCAGCAGGAAGATCTTCCATGTATCACTCAACCTGTTTTCAGAGGAAAGCCTTTGGGATGCAAGAAGCTGTGTTATCACAGTCAGGCTGTTAGGCCATCTAGCTCAGTATTATCTGCAGTGACTACTAGCAGCTCTCCAGGATTTCAATCCTAGTTCAATTTGGCAAAGATTGAGCTTGCAACTTTTTGCCAGCAAGGTATTTGCATTAATACTGAGCTAAAGACCTCCCGTAAGTTATTATCAGGGGTATAAATCATCATTTATTTTGTTCCCATATGCAAGAATTAATAATTTCAGCATTTTTCCCCCACTCCATGAGAACATAAAGGTTTTTGCATTGTTTTTGAGCATTAGTCGTACTTGGGTGACTTGTGCATGAGAACAAGGAGATTTATTGTAATAATCAATACAAACGGAAGAAGACAACAAAAAGGTAAAACAAGAGACCTCTTCCACAAGATCCAAGAAAATTTACATGAATTGTGTAATTGCTGCAATTCCTGCATGGAGTTTCCCTAAGTGTTTTGTGTGCAAAACCCAATATTTTTATGCAAATCCTATTGATTAGTTCTAGGCTAGAACAGATCCATTAAAGCATTGTTGACTAGTGAGTAAACAAGTAGATAAATCCCATTATTTCAATGGGCCTACTTTAGCCAGAACTAAGATTTAATACACTTTTATTTTATATAAAATACACATTTTCCTGTCCCAAAATATGTTATCTGCACAGGAAAAAACATGTATTTTCCAGAAATGAATTTTCCCCAACAAAATCCTGAAGTGTGAATAATATTTATCTTTATCTCAGCAGGGTGTCTTGAGTGTTGGAGCAATTGTGGAGAATGCAAATGTTAATGAGCATTCTTCATGCCCTTACTTTTTACTTCTTACACAAAGTCATTTATAAAGGTGTGTGAATAATAAGGATGAATCCCGTGGAGACTAAACAGCTAATAGATGCAGTGAACTCCAAGAAGAAGCTTAGGAAATTTGTAGCCAGATGGCATTCATTTGATTTGGATTTGCATCAGACTGTAAACCTGAGTTCCCATGAAAGTTAATACAAGAAAAGATTCAGCACTAGTTAGCTCAGCACTTAATACTCACAAATGGAGACAATTCTGGTAGCACTCATTCACCAGGAACACACTGAGTGCTCTGCTAGCTACTTCTTTTTCAATCAACACAAATGTAATCTGTAACATTTTTGTTGCCAGTAATTTATTGAGTATTGTATGCCTGACAAAGAGGAGAGCTTTAAGCTTAAGGGTTTCCGCTTGGCTTCTTTCCCAGTCTGATGATGATACTGAGTGCCTGCCTAAGAGAAAACTAAAGACCATAAAAAAAATCATACCCAAGTAATGAGCAAATGTTGCTGATTTAGATTTAGAGGAGGGCTGCACGTGAGGAGAGCACCAGATGGATTATGTCCAAGAAGTGACCTTTCCGGTCTTCTGTTGACTCTTTCAAGTTTAAACTGTTTCACAACACTGAATGTTTTCTTTTAATTTCCACCATCTCTGTGAACACTCTGTGTCTCCTATGCCATTAAAAAAAAAAAAAAAAAACCAAAGAAACAACAAGCCAAGGGGAGACATTGGGGAATCATAAAAGAGATATCAGAAGTTTGTCATGCATGCAGATTACTTCATTTAACTTCCAAGTCATTTGTAAGAGGCAATCAAATAAACCGGGCAAGAGGGAGTGTCAACTCTGCTAGCAAAGGAAAAAGAAAGACATTTTCCAATGGGAATTGCAGACCTGTGTCATCTCCCAGTTCCCCAGTTCCCCAACACTACATTTGAACTAAGTGAGGGAAACAGCATGAGCTAATTGTCCTAGATCAATGTTTTTCACATTGAGAGAAGAAAGAACTGAGGAAAGGAGCAGATATGGCTTTTAAAATTTAAGTTTGTTTTTAATCATTTGTGAACACAGTTGGGTAGTGCTCTCTTCACTTCTCTTAGGAAAATAGGGAACAAAAAGGTGCTGTTCAGAGAAGTCTACTAGTTAGCTCTCAACGGTGACTTGAATATGTAAAGGAATCACAGTCAAAGACCACTCACCACACTTTCATTATCCTCCAGTGACAACTTAGACACAGTTCTTTTTGCTGGAGGCCATTCATACATTTAGCTGAACTGTCAATCAATGTAAGATCAAGTTATGGATATATGCATGCAGTGGAGGAGGTGGAGTGTGTGGAACGGGGGTGGGAGGCTGTTACCGCGGCCCAGGCCTACCCGGTGATAGCACTCGATATCGTTTTTGATATCAAATTAATTCTGCCTTCCTCTGTCACCCCGCTCCACGTGTTTGCAAGGCCTCCGGACAAGCATGTAAACAGGAGCGGCTGGTAATTGTTGGACATTCCATTCTCCACCTAGGCAGGCAGGACAGAGCCACTCCGTTGCTTCAGGGACCTCTCCTGCAAACACCTTTTCGCTTAAGCGCAACACTAACAAAGGCGCCCGGCTCTGAGCCGATAGTCTTACAAAGCCAAACTAAGCACCTTGCGTTTGCATACTGGCTACACTATTGTTAAATCAACACTAAAGCGATCAAACTGTGAGTGGAGTAAAACCAAACACAGGAAGTCCTAGTCCCCTCCCATGTATTCTAGCCCCCTCCCATGTCTGCCATGTCACATGATGACTACCTCACTATACTGTGGGTGGAAAAAACCAGCCTCCATTACATATTAGCAGGAGGTCACATACCACAAGGGGTCCCAGCCCCTTCCTCAACTGTGGCACTTCCTCATTGGTGGAAAATGTTGAAGTGGGAGTGTATGTTGCTACCTGCATATAAAGCCTGGTCAGGCCTCCATGCTTTGTTGCGATCTGATCTCTTGATCGCCACCCAGCTGCAGCTGTTTGTATTTTTGTATTTTTGTACTGAATAAACCTGGCCTACGGGCCCAGCCTTTTGGACCAAGAAACGTCTTGTTCATTTGCCTGTTTCTCAGAAAAAGCTGGCTCTCCCTAGGGTGCTGGAGGTGACAATACTAATCTTGACCTTTACCACAGCTTTGTCCTGCTCCAAACTCGCATTGTTGTCACCGAGTAAGGTATAGCCTGCAGTCACAACTCACCCTATATAAATCCCCCAATTCCAAGACCACCTCAGACCGCTTGGATCGCTCTGGACTTCCATCCCGCCTTGCTGCCGCTTTGTCTGGCGAGCCATCCCCTCAATACCACATACTGAGACTCCATATCCATGAACTCAATCTTCAAACTTCTTCAGGACTATGAGACAGGTGTCGTATCACCCATTTCCCCCCGAAAATCCCTATCTCCCACTTTTCCGTTAGCCGTGTGATTGTGGTGTCTTTATTGTTTGTTTGTCTTTCAATAAAACATCATTTTTGCTGTTTTAAAACTGTCTGACTGCTTGACTGACCTGACCCTGTAGACGCTGGGTTGCAAGATCCTGCTATGTTACCCTGCCTCTCGCTAACTTTAGTGAGTGCTCCAGCTAATTCTCCCCAAAATTGTGTTTGTGTTTTGGTTATTTGGGCGCCCCTCCCGGGACCCCCAGAGAACAGGGTAACAAGGGGCATGGTCACTGTGTGTATGGGTGTGGCCAGGGCATGGCTATGGGCTGGGATGCCCCAAAAACATTGCCGCCCAGGGCGAACCGCCCCCATCTCCCCCCCCACATGATTGTATATGTGTGAACCAGCCCAGGGATTCTATACATGAAAGATGAGTGATAGGATCACCAGCTAGCATGATTTCATAGCACATAACTCACAAATATTTCTACATATAGAGTTGGGGGTTTCGGCAGGGAGGGGGCTGCACAATTATCTACTTCTTTAGATAATGAGCTATATCCAGATTCAGAGCATATTCAAAGCAGATACATTGGAGCCTATAGGACTTAGTCGCTTGTGCTTAGTGCAGTGGGTCTGCTTGAAGTACGACTAAATCTCACTTCAGAGAGCCAAAATAGTGTAGTAGTTTGAGCACTTGATTATGATTCTGGAGATCAGGGTTCAAATCCCTGCTTGGCCATGGAAACCCACTGGGTGACGTTGGGCAAGTCATATTCTTTCAGCCTCAGAGGAAGGCAAAGGTAATCCCCTTTGAACAAATCTTGCCAAGAAAACCCTATGATAGGTTCATCTTAGTGTTGCCATGAGTTGGAAACAACTTGAAGGCACATAACAACAAAATCTGAATTAACCCATTTTTCAAAAAAGTGACATTCCCCTTCTTGAGAAAGAAACTTGCATATCAAAACTGGTGCTATCACGGTTATGATACGTTGGGTGAGAACACTAGATATCCTTTTGATATCAAATAATGTGGCCTTTGCTTGATCTTTCTCTGCCACCCTACTCCACGTGTTTGCAGAGGTCCCCTGGACAAGCACATCTGGGGTGCGGCCGTTAATGGTTGTACATTCCAAAACCCCATTCAGGCAGGCAATTTAAGCCTCTCCGTTGCTTTAGGGAAAAGCCTCCCTGCAAACCGGCTCTGCTCGGCTCGGATCTACACAAAGCCATGCAGCCAAGAGCCAAACCATTTCTTTATGTCAGGCTATTAACGAACTGGCCACGCTATTGTCTTAAGAGCTAAACCCATCATGCAAAGTCTGACCTTTTCCAACTCCTTTGTCCAACTCCAAATTTCCTTTGTTCTCACTGAGCATAACATAGCCTGTAGGTAAAATCCACCTTATAAAAGGTCCCCACTTTTGGGACATCTTTGGAGTACTTCGGATCACCCTGGACTTCCATCCTGCCTTGCTGCCGCTCTGTCCAGTGAAGTCTTCCCCTCAGTTCTCCACAACTGAGTCTGCCTCCCTTCTTGGAACCCCGTCTTTCTCTCCAGGACTACGAGACAAGGTGTCGTATTACCCATCCCTAAACTCTCTATTTCTGCTTCCAAATTAGCTAGTGTGTGTGTGTTGTTTTATTTGCTGTTTATCTTTCAATAAAACTGTTATTTTTGTCACTTTTAAACTTGCTTGCCTGCTCTCTGACCTGAAGCCGTAGACATTGGGTTAAAAGATCCTTGCTAAAGTTACCCTGCCTCTTGTCTAGCTGAGAGAGTGCTCAAGCTAAATTCCCCCAAATTGTGTTTTTATTTGGTTATTTGGCGCCCCTCCCGGGACCCCCAACATACAGGGTAACACTGGTTTGCTGAAGAAAACAGTGCAGTTGATGAATTGCATTTAGTACAAACCTGTGCCAAAGTTTTACAATTGTTTTGCAAAAAAACAAAACAACCTAACATTTTGGAATGGCCTCAAAGCTGAGATATAGATATGTGAACTCCAAGGTTCCAAGTAAATGTTTACTACAAACCCCAAAATCTGGAATCACGTCCAAGCCTGTGCCAAAGCTTTGCAATGTTTTACAACACCCCCCTTTTTTTTTTTTTTTCAACAGGCCCCAAACTAAGATACAGGCACTTCAACTCCAGGTTTGAAACAAATATTTAGCATGAACCCCCAAATCTGGTATCACTTCCAAACCTGTGCCAAAGTTTTACAATTGTTTTGCGATGAAAACCCCAAAACTGTTAATAGTGCTTCTCTTGAAGCAGTAGGGACAATTTGGATTGTAGGCTAGGGCTTGGGCTTGGGCTAGGGCTCAGGCTCCTTAATTAGATGGTGCTCCTTAATTAGCTGGTGCCTGTAACAATGTGAATCACGAAGGACACAACTCCTCCCACCACCACCACCCTGCTAGTGCCCATCATATATGAAGGGGGCAAGGGGTTTAGTCTTTAGAAAGCTGGCTTTTGGAAAATATATGTTTTTGGATTACAGCTCCCAGAATCCCTCAGCCAGCATGGCAAGGCTGGTGGAAAAAGAAGCACTGTCTACTTGAAGTCCTGTAAGCTCTTTGAGGTATTGAATCAAACATTAATAATTTGTGGAAAAATCTCTGTGCAATATTCCTCTCTGAACACTTGTCCTCAGAGCATGGGAGAGTTTATTCTTAATTACAATTCCCAGAATTTCTCATAAACTGGGAATTCTAGGAGCTGTAGTCCCCAAAGTAACTTTCTATGATATGTCTAGGAGAGGAACAGGTCTTTGTGGCCTTTTGAAGACTACCTAAATCATCCCTCCTCCTCAGGATACTGTACAAACTTGTGTCAGGGGTAGGAATTATCAAAATGCATGTTGTTTGACTGCAACTTCCATCAGCCTTAGCCACCATTACCACTGGTGAAGAATACTGAGACTTGCAGTTCAACAACATCTCAAGGACAACAAAATTCCCATTGATACATTTTTGATACCTTATATAAAAATAGTTCCTTGATTGTGACTTAAAATCCTGTCTCCCTTAAAGGATTGTTAAAGCATCTAAGGTAAATGAAAGATACATGTATGTTATAGCTTGTTCTATTTTTAAATAAAGGCATTTGCATGCCACTGCAAATGTATTAATAACATCTTTATCATGCCTTAGGTCCGTTCACATTACACATTTATAGTACTATGATTCCACTTTAACTGCCATGGCAACAGCCTATTGCATCCTGGGATGTACAGTTTAGGGAAGAGTGCTTAGAATTCTCAACCAGAGAGTTCAAGGACCCCTCCCTCAACTGAAAACCCCAGAATTCCAAAGGATGCAGCCAAGGCAGCTAAAGTGGAATCATAGCACTATGACTGTGTAGCATGGTGTGTTCAGATCAGTGACGACTTCACTAACATCTAGGTACATTATAGGACAGCTTTTAAAAATGCAAAATCTTTGCAAAGTGTCATTTTATTGCTATGTAATTGCAAATACTCAGCTGCTTTTCTCTCAGCTGAGTACCCCTGCCTCCCACCCTCACCCCTAAGCTTTCAATTAAACATTTGAATCTTGGTTTGTTATTTCAAATTTGCCTGCCATGTATGGTTTGTGCTCATATTCTTTCCTGCACGAGAAGATTTACTGAGATGCAAAGAAAAAATGCAAAGAGCTAACAATGGTTTTGTAAAGGGAACAAACCTAATTACTGAATTAAGAATGCTTTGAGATGGCAAGAGGGGAGAAAAAAGCATTTTCTGTACTTTGTTTTTATAATCCTGGACTCACACTATTCCCGTTCAATGGAGACTGCTCATCAATCCTCCATGCAATTGCACATTATGCAGACAGAGAGAAAATTAACTATTTAGTTTTCTTGAATTCCAATTGCACTTGCCTATTGTCTGTCATTTTCTTGTATTTAAAAAGCAAAATTGAAATTGACTCACCTCCTCCAGACCTATCTAATTTATACCCCACTTTTCTCTCATATATGACCCAAAGTGGCTTACATAGTATGTTAAAGCAAAATAGCTAAAACAATCTGAATACATTTTTTAAAAAAATGAACAACAACCTACTTAAAAATTTATTCAGAACACTTTATTCAACATGAAAACCTATTATATATTTAAACCAGCAGACCTGTTCCATATCCCAACCATTTCCGACAGGCCTTCCCAGACTAGTGTTCCACCGCCTCTCATCAACTGTCCTCTTGTTTTTAATCTTATTTTTAATTGTTTTTAATAGTTAATGTGTTTTAGGGGGTTAGAAGGGTGGGTGGGTGGGTGGGGAGGATGGGGTACATTTTAATGTTTAATGTATTTTATATATTGCTGTAATGCCGCCTCAATCCATTGGGAGAGGCAGGATAAAAATAATAATAATAATTATTATCATCATCATCATCATCATCATCATCATCATTATTTCAAAACTGAAGGCCTGTTTACATAGGGTCTTTATCTGGGGTGAAAAGAGAGCAGAGAGGGGCCAACTAAGCTCCCCTTGGGAGAGAGTTCCATAGCCTGGGAGCAGCCATCAAGAAGTCTCTCTCCTGAGTCCTCATCAGACATACTTGTAAAAAAGAAAGCCCTCCCACAAAGATATTAAAACTTGAGTAAGCTTGTATAGGTCTGGAGTTGGAGTAAAAATGGGGAGAAAGCCATGTGAGTTTCACTAAAGTTTCTCACCAGGAGCTAATCTTTTACCATCAACCTCCCGCAGTTAATGGCCATATGTGGTCACACCACATTTGCCTCCTACATGAGTATATTACTTCACACATCTTTGTATCATATATGTAATCTACTTCTTTCTCAGATAAGCTGAGGTCTGAGTGTGATCTGCTAGCTCCATACACCCACTGGACCCCACTTTGTGGCCCCTGAAGCCCCCATCTGTCCCACAATACTCTCAATTTTTTTAAAAAGTCATTAAAATTTAGGGAATGTTTTTGCCTGAAAACTGAACAGAAAGTCTCCCCAGTGATTAAAACACTCCTGTATGATCCATAGAACTGTGCCCAGGACCCTCCACTACCGTTAGTATCTGTTTTCCCGCTGTAAGTACTTCCCAAAAAGGTTACAGGAAACGATACAACATCACTTCCAGTTGCCATTTTGAGAGGATCAACAGAAGACCTGGAGGGATTAGAGCTTCCTAGGAGGTGCTGGGGGGATTGATGCCTGTCCTTCATGCAGTTTCCCACCTCTGATGTAATAGTTGTTTGGGGCCATTTGTGAACATTAAGGATGAGCAGAGATTTAAAATCACCCGTTCCACTCAGTTCCAGCACTCCATCATCCAATTTATCAAACAGTTCTCTGAGATGCAGTTGAACATATATTTGCATGTACTTTCGATGTAGGAAGATCGATAGAGGAAAAGGACTGAGAGAGATTATTATTGGAATGAAAGGCCTGTTAAGAGTCTTTACTCCAGTCACTGTAGAACTGCCCATCTTAAGATGATGAGTTTGAAAGAATCAAATTGCAGACAGAAAAAGAAATTTAGAATCCTCTATAGGAGGAACATTTAGTAAAGACATAAATTCTTGGATAAAAATAGCCTGATCCTTTCCAGACTAATCTAAAAGAGAAAAGGATGGTGAGGAGAATGTTGCAGCATGTCCTCTCTTCATCAAAGGGCAAATGGGAAGAAAGTGGAGGGTTCAGTCTGGGCCAGTTCTTTTTCTTTTACAACAAAGGGCAGTCACTTAATTAACCCCGATTGAACCAAACAATATTACAGTGGTGTGTCTAGCGTAAACCGTGCCTAGGGCAAGCATGGAATTTGCACCCTTATTTTCTTACCCCTACCCTCACCCCTACATGCATGGCTTTTTTCTGCCCCCCTGACACTGGCACCTGGGGCATACGCCCTACTTGCCCCACCCTAGATATGTGTCTGCAATTTATCTGCCCATACTGCTTTTGGGATGGGTGGCTGACAGAGAAAGGAAAAGCATGCAGGAAAGAAACAAAGAAAAGATCCTAATGCTTCTCTGTCTAAGCCATCTCATCTCTAGTGGTCAAGAGAGCAGCAAGAACAAATGCAGAAGCTGCTGTCTCTACCAACAGATTTATAGCCAGCCTTCCATATCTATGGGTTTTGTATCTACAGATTCAACCAAACATGGCTATTTGGATAAAAAAAAAATCCAAAAAGCAAACCTTATTTTTGCCACATGCTTTTGCTATACACTAATGTGTAGGCACACACTGCCATAGTCTCCCACCATTTCACAGATCTTCAGCCTCTCTCCAGCACTCATTTGAATTGTTTGCCATTTTGTAAAAGGGACACCATTTTGTTACGCCATTGTATACAATGGGACTTGAGCATCCACAGATTTTGGTATCCATGCTGGGTGTACTGGAACCAAACCCTAGTGGATACCAGTGGCCTATTGTATAGTGTGAGGTGATGTTTTTCATGCAGTTTTCCAGTAGCCACCCTGGTTGGATACCACATTGTTCCCCACACATCTTGTTATTTCCTGTTTTTTTTTTACTCAGCACACACACATCACAAAATGTCCAGTTAAGTAAAGGTCCCTAAAGGGCCTAAAACGGTCAAGTGACAAAATTTGACCATAGGCTTTTGAGTTCAAACATTTCTGGAAAAAGAATGAGGGGCTCTGGTTGGGTGTAAAATGTCTTTGGGAGCATATTTTCCTTTCCCTCCTTTATAGTGATTAGTTTGTGTGGTTAAGATAGGCGTGATCATATTGAAACTCTGTGGATGTGGCTTCTTATATAGAATGGTTATTAGATGGTTCTAATTATCATCCCAAAAGTATTGCATTAGTTCAGCCTAATTTAGCATGAAATGAGGAATAAAAATGGATCCTTTTCTCACAGTTCATTCAAGGATTTTGAGACTGAGTACTGGACTTGCCTGCACTGCGTTTTGTTAGGGTAAATGCTGGCTGGGGGATTCTACAAGTTGTAGTCCAAGACAGCCATTTTCCCAATATCTGGCTAAGGTTTTGTTAGAATGTAAACCAGAGCTTAGAAGTTACTTTCTTGACATAAAACTCCAGAATTCCCCAGCCAGCATGGCCACTGACTCTAGCTTTTTCAAAATCTGGCTTTTCCAAAATAAAATTTTTATCCTCTGACCCGGATTAATATTTCAGGTTTTGTTTCAACTTTAAGGAAGTAAGCCTTAGGTTAGGGACATTTCTGCACTACACTCTTATAGCTCAGTTATTCCACTTTCAACATCCTATGGAATCCTGGGGTTTGTAGTTTAGGGAGGGGCCCAGCCGGCCCCTCCCTAAACTGCAAACCCCAGGATTCCATAGGATGCTGAAAGCAGAATAATTGTGCTATAAGAGTGTGGTGCAGAAATGACCTAGGACGGCTTCTCTTCTTATCTTCTCCACACAGCACAGATGCATGTGTGACCTCCAATCTCCACATACAATACAGACTGGATGATCTACATCCATACCCAGTCACTGAAGACAGAGTAAGCTAATAACACTCACTTGATTTACTCACAAATTGTTATTTATTGTATTAGCACAGAACCTCATTGCTGTTGTCAAAATGATGTGTCAGAATGATGGATGTGCAGTACCTGATTTGATTTTTTAAGTCTTCTGTCCTCCAGGTTACATCTGTGTCTTATTGTTGGAGGGGTAAGGAATCAGGCTATATTGGGTCCTCAGGGCAGTCCTTTTATAGCCTTGCATTAAACTTGACTCCTGTCAGCCTAACAGCAATATGTCATTTATTGTATTTGAACCAATGTCTGTTGCATAATTCAGCCCTCCAAGCTGTCACCAGTTCTGGCCCAACACTTGAGAATCTAAGCTCAACACATTGAATTTTATGAATTGGCTGGGGGAAAAAATGCAATAAAGCATATGCTTTAACTCTATTCCTAGGTTGCATTCAGCTAGAGCCATTTTTAAATTAGAATGAACACTAGAGAAGGGGGATATGGGGAAGGCAGAAGAAAATAAGGCAGAGTAAAGAAAAAAAAATTTCCACAACAAATATTTTTATAGGCTTTTCTGCACTTGGATATTCATTTTTGGGGAGGCAGAGGTTTGTTTTTGCTTTAAATACTGATATGGAGGAAACCCCACATGTTTATATATTATTCTTTCTCTCATTCTGCTGGTTTATACATTTTGATCTAAATCCAGTTACAAGTCTGGACTAGAGTAGACTCACTGAACCAATAAGTGTTGTTTTACTAGTCTGGAATTGATTCAATGAATGTACTCTAATTGGGACTAGCAATTGGGTTTAAGCCACTATTTTTGATTTTAAGTGTGCTTTTGAAATGCTATATTGTGTGACAGGAGAAGCAATATAAATTCAAACATAAAGAAGTTCTAAAAAGCCTACTGGATTATCACCACCAAATCCAGCTTGCCAAGCCCAATATCTTACTGTCTAATTGTGCTTCTATTTTTTCTTTTCCTCCCTCCATTCACTGACCTGATTTTTCTTACAGAAAAAAGTCAAATTGAGTTTATAATGGAAATGGTTGAAGGGAGGCCCACTAACCTGATTTCTGAAGTGTGTAAGGACTATATGAATGCTGTAATCTGCAGTCATGTATAATCATGTTTTGAAAACTGGGAATGTGAAAGCACATTTGGCTTGGCAATTGGGTAATTTAACATCTGAATTCAGCCTCCGTGTGTGTGTGTGTGTGTGTGTGTGTGTGTGTGTCTATTCCAGAGCCTGGAAAAGTGTTTTTTCCCCCCACTACAACTCACAATATCCCCTATTAGCTATTAATGTCTTCTAGCCTGAATGGACAGTGGTCATGTTGCCTTGGGATTCTGGGAGTCTGTAGTCATAAAGTAACATATCGAAACCCAGGTCTGTCAGGAATTTATAGAAAAGCTTCTGTACCCCTCCTTAGTCCATATCTCCACTTGTACAGAACTGGAAGGGACTGTCCCAATTAATCTTCCATTATACCATTTTTTCAGCTGTTTTTAAAATGTCACAATGTCTGTCTCCTTCTCCCACTTTCCCCCTTTGTCCACAGCTTACTTCCACTGCTCCAAATTGAGTTCAAAGTGCAATAGTAGTTTGCATTCAAGTCAGTGTAGGAGAGAAGAGAGGCAGGGACTCAAACTTGTCTTTTCCACTTGCCTCAGAAAAGATCAGACTGCTGCAGCTTCTTTTAACTTGCGTGTTCTTCGTTATTAATAAATTTTGCCATCTTGACCACACTCTGATGTTACATGTCCCAGTAAAATGTAGGGAATGTGTAAAATGTGGAGAAGATGGGAAAGAGCTGAGGAAAGTCCAGGGCTACTGGATTTTCTACTAATCCTGATCCCCCATGGCTTCCATAATAATGTTTTAAAAAAAACCTGTACTTTGGCTCAAGCCTTCCAAGAAAGCGTTAAAATAAAAAAAATTACCCCCTCTAGATGATACCTGAGGTAATTTGGGTGCTGTTTCCCCCTCAGTAATAGGAAGCTCAAGTGGCCCTGGTAAGTTGCCTGTACCCTGTTGTGCCAAACATGATTTCTACCCCTGATTTTTGCAGTGGGTTCCTTCCATGTGCTCCAACTGCCACAGTCTGGTAGGGACAATCCTGATTAATCCTCTGCTGTTCCACTTTTTCAGCTGCTTTTAAAATTTACTAGTTTCTCTCTCCTCCTCCTTTGTCTTCAGCTTACTTCAATTATTGCAAATTGGGTTAAAAGTGCTGAAATAACTTGCACTCAATTAACTCCGCAGGGGAGAGTGGGGGTGGGGATAGAATCTTGCTCTTCCCACTAGGATCAGGCAAAAGCAAACCACTGAAGCCCCTCCTAGCTTGTGTGTTCTTCCTCATTAATAAATTTTGCTGTCTTAACCACACTCTGATGTTGCTGGGCCACGCATGTCCTAATTTTCATATGTGAAGGGTTGGAGGGTATGCCCTTCATTACATGTGCCACACACACACATATACCCCACTGCTACTCACACTCATTCTGTCAATTGATCTCTGAAGAGGAGAAGGAGGAATCTCCATTCAAGGCAAGGAAGTTTGGCAGGAACTCTATATACCCTGGCAAAGATGTTCCTGACTTTCAAGGGTTTCTAGCTTGCAGAGTCCTTCATGTTTCATTTTTTGCCCATAGAAGAATATAAGACAAAAGGCAGAGGAGAATGATTACTTGCACTAAAGTAACTTTGCAGTGTTCTGCCAAGTCTATGCAAGGGCCTGAGAGAGAGAGAACAAAGGTCATTCATTCCTCCTTGAGGAGTCTCCTGCACATTTGAGACTTTTGATGATGTTGACTTCCTTGCTCTCTGCCCAATCACCCTTGAGAAAAAAGCCACTTCTGTGCTGTTTCCCACAGAGCCTGGTAATGCAATATCATCTTGGTAGAGATCTCCCATCAGGTTATTTTGTAGTTATTTTAAGACCTACAGACTTAGAGACCCAGAGTGGTGATGTGATACATTTTATTAGCCTCAATATTTTTTTTAAGAACATTGGTGAGCATTTTCACACAAGTGGCTCCTTTTCAGGAACACATGTTCTGATCAAATATGCTTTACTACTCTAGTTTAGTCTAGGTTACTAATCTGGATTAGGCTTGTGGGACATGATGTGATTGATATCTGGTGACATCAGATTTTACAAGGGTCACAGTTTATGGTGAAGGACACCTGCTTAGGTCTTCTTTTCCTCCTCAAAATTTATGCTTTCTATATAAAACTTTACATTTAGTTATATATTTGTATAAGAAATGTAATATTGTAAATCGTGTTTTTCTTTTAAAATTTAAAATTGCATAGGTATGTATGTTCATTGATACATGGAAAAAACACGTCTTAACAGTCCATTACTAGATCCACTCTCTTCCCGCTGTCCCTTTAACACATGAAGACAATAATGACGGCAGCCTGTCTTTGATGGGCAGAGAGAGATATGGATGGCAATGATGGAAAGGACAGCCTGAGAACTGGCCATCTCTGTGCTGTGAATCAATGCTACGCTTCTGCATGTAGGTGAAAACCGAAGCAGAACTGGTTTGGGAGATCTACATTGGAGTTTTTTCGGTTTTCAGATACACCAGTTTCTCATCACAGTGAACCATTCTAGGAGCTGAAAACATGCAGAACCATGAGGAGAAGTAGGATGCTAGAACGCTACAATGTGCAGACCAGAGGGTAAGAATTCGACGCTACTACGGTGTATCAACCTTGTGCAGAAATGGCCTATGTCAAGGCCAAAATATTTAATTCAGAGGGTTTCAAAGGAAGAGAAGGAACAAGCTAATGAGCTAAGCTTCCTCAACTTGCAAAATAAAAGTAGGCATTCAACTCACATTTGATCCTGTGGAACCAGTTATATACAGCATACACAAATGTTGCTACTACTGTTCATCCAAGACACTTCATGTATAAGTTGAGCCTCCTTAATCCAAAAATACAAAGTCTGAAGACCTCCAGATAGGGAGGCTCAACCTAAGTGTAGTGCTTTGCACAAATCCATGCCTCCTGCCATTTCACAGATCCTCAGTCTCTCTCTTTTTGCTGGCAGCCTCCCACTTCCACCTTCAAGGTGGTGTCTGTGGTACTCCTGCTTATTCATCTCTCAGATCCTCAGTCTCTTTCTTTTTGCCTCCAGCTGCCCATTTCTGCTTCCAAGGCAGTGCCTGTGATGCTCCTCAGATCTGAGAGATGAACAAGCAGGAATACCTCAGCTGCCTCCTTAAAGCAAGAGTGCCACAGACTGGACATACTGACTGCATGCATGATTTTAATTAACTAAAATTAAAAACAAAAACTAGTCCAATATACATATCCTGAGTATCTTTGTATCCACACCAAATTTCAGGTCATGAGGTCTCGTGGCCTTGAAGCTATGCTAGAGGCAGACATCCACAGACACATTCTCTTTCATTATCGTAGATAAATTATCATGATTATCATTTTTCTCCTCAATCAAACAAAACAGACATCCCTCTCTGTATTCACCTCTTTATCTCTCTACCACTGCTGTTCATTTCCTCTCTTGCTGCTCTTAGTGTCTGCATAAAATGATCACAGGCGTTACACATCAATCATTTGATAAAAGAGTTAAAACATAAAAAAAAAAAAGGAGTTTAACAGTAAGGGTGAAAAGACTGATGAAGAGTGCCGAAAAGAAAATCTGTTTTTAAAGTTTGATAACAACTATTGCAAATAAGTGTTTATATTTGCATTTCAGTTGTCTAAAGCACTTTCACAACAGCCTTGTCAGAGATGCCATTGTTATTGTCTACATATTGCAGACGGTGGACTGAGGTTGAGAAAACTGCAGCCTGCCAAAAAACCCACAGTGAGTTTATTCCTGAGGTGAGGTACAAACTGGAAATACCTTGTCATTTTCTTTTTTTTTCTTCTTCCTAGAACAAATATGAAGAATTTGAAGACTTTTTTAAGGCATCAGTTTCTGGGAAAGATTTAGCCCCCAAAACTGACCACTGAGTCATTTGTTGATACCTATGAGGGTTTACATTATACTACATACTACCTCAAGGTCTGCCTAGTGCAAAGCTTCAACGCCCATTGTTTCGAGTACTTCCTTCTTCAGTGTGGTTTTCAGCTGGATGCCAAAAGGCTGAGGGGAAAAACTCATAACATGCCAATTACCCTGGCTTCAAAATCACTAATGATTATATACAGCTGTTGGCAAAATGTAACATTGTTCCAAGCATTTAATAGCTAATTGAATAAACTCAGAGGGATAGTTTTCTGTGCCTCTTTTTTCTCTTTGTGTTGGATTTCCACTTAGGGCTTTTTCGCACTTTGGGAAGAAAACGGGGCAGTCTGTTACTCACTGGACTGGTGCGCTCCCTCCGACGATCCATGCTGATCCGGAGCAGTGCATGCCCGCACTACACCCTGCTCTGGGGATGAAAATGGAGGCTTCCGGAGAAGCTCGCCAGCCGGAAGCCCACCCCCGGAAGATCTGCAGTCTCACGCTGGTGCGAGCCTGCAGATTTACACAGGAGCGCAGCGACGGACTGGGGTACGCCGAGCTATTGAAAAACCTGTTTTAAGCGGTCTTTCAATAGCACAGCGAACCACCAGTTCTGGTTGTTCCGGAGCAGGCTGAAGTCCGAAACTACAGAAAGGAGTCCGGACCCAGTTCGCCCCCAAGTGCAAACGTCCTTGCTGGAGGACGCGCTGCCCCATTTTAAAAACAAAATGTGGAAAAGGCCTTAATTTAGATTCTAAAACAAGGAGACAAAAACAGTAAGGTCTTTTAAGTTGGTTAATAAGCATAAAATATGTTATGTGTCATTGTCCTTTCTGTTATATACACATATATTACAAAAACTCAACTAAATAACATAATTATCAAAGTGGCATCCTTTCCCTCATTACAGCAAAACTAGAAGTTAATCCATGTACCGATGACCAAAACTCTTATCAATGAATGGTTAATTGTCAAAACTGATTACACTTTATTTTGAATAAAGTATTGGAAGAAAATGGAAATCTCAACAATGGCCAAATGGTTTAATAGACTGATGACAATTGTAGAGATGCATAAGTTGTTGGCTAAATTGAAGGGAAATTCTGAAGAAAAATTTATGAAGGAAGCAATTTTTTAAATCAATTTCTTAATGGACAATGAGGGTGAATTGATGATTTTAGGGTTTTGAACTTCCATGATACTGTTCTCTTCAAAAAGTTTTAACTTTATTTTTGTTGTTATCATAAGAAAGATGCTACCAAAATTAATTATGAATATAGATTGTTGCTATTAATATTTTTAATATAGGTGTGGTTTTTTTAAGCAAGGTAATAGATCTCTGAGAATTAATCAATGGAGTATGAAATTTAATAATAATATTTGGTACTGACTAACAATGTTGATCATTGGCCTGAAATAGAAATTTAAGAAACCTAGAATTTAAAATAGTTTAGGAGTATAAATACAACGAGCAACAAATTGAATAGTAAATTTAATTAGTGAACTTAAGTTAAGTACATATACATAAGTAGGAACTGTTTAAAATAAGAGTGGGAACCATTTTTTATTAGTTGTAGTTTTTTCTTTTTGGTTTAGTTTAGCATGGTTAAATTTGTTAGTTTAGTTTAAATATGTTTTGGTTCTTGTTTTTGTTCAATAATTGTAATGTAATATGTAATTTTTAGTTCAATGATGTTGATATTTTTTCTTTTCTTTTTTCTTCTTTTCTTTCTTTGTAGATGCATTGTTTTAACTGTTGTTTGTGCTTTTTTGTGTGTATATGTTAAAAATTTTCAAAACTTTTTAATAATTAAAAAAGATTACATTTTGTCAGTTTTAGATTATAAATACTCCTTGAATCACTCCCAATCTTAGAATTGTTTAGATGCTAATTGTTTAGATGTTTTGTATTTGTATGTATTTAATTTTGATAAAAATATTTGTTAAAAAAAAGTAAGGTCTGTTTGAGGAAAAAGTTTCACTTAAAATAGTTGGCCAGACCTTGGAGGAGTTAACTTTGGAGACTCCAGCTCCCAAAATCCCCCAGCTAACCTGTTTAATGACCATATTGGCTGTGGAATTCTGTGTATAGTAGTCCAAAAAAGTAATGTTTCAGACTCTGTCTACTTCTCCAGAGAGGGTTAAAGGTAGGTGCTGACACTTTCTTCCATCTTAATTACAAGAGGATTGTATTCATGGTGCTCATGTTTTTAAGGAACTTCAGAAAATCAATTAATGAATTAGTTCAGAGATCCTCAGCAAAAAACAATTTAAGCAAACTGTTTACTCAGGAGTGTGTATGTCTGCGCATGGCTGCATGGAAGTCAGCATGTGCACTGACTGGAAATTGCATTTAATGTGAAATGCAAGCAATACTACTTTTCTTTCTTTGTGCCTCTAAATAAATTTGTTTCTGAAATGCTTTTATCTTACACATAAATGCTAATCACCACTTCAGATTAAAAGGCAGTTTATGAAATACATTTGGGGATCTGAAAGAAACCAGAAAGCATGTCCTCTCAAGCCATAATTGCATCTCATTTAGATAAGAAAGAGACAAACTTCACATGGTCTTTTGTGACCCAAATGCCTCTTCCATTCCGTGCATCTGATAAAGTAGAATTAGGTCTATGAAAGCTTATGCTACTAACTTCTTTATCTCAGTTTCAGTCTCAAATGTACTACAAGATCTCTTTGTCTTTATAGTAAGTACAATTTTAAGCTTGTTTATATTTATCTTCATTTGTTTGTATGTATGTTATTTGTTTAATTTTGTTTTATGTAGGGCCTTGTAATCTAAGTTGGAGATAAATGTGATTTTTAAAAAAGTGACTTTTAAATCATATGTGTGCTATAGGAGATTTTTTTTTTAAAGTACAAAACTGTGGACTGGGGGAAGTTTTCTGGTGACATCACAGGAGTGCCAGCCAAGCATCATGCAGTCTGCCTTCTGTGTGATGTCAACAAGAAATATAGGATGGGGGACATGTGACTGGATAGCAGTAAGTGTGAAAGGGATCTAGGAGTCTTCGTAGATCACAAGCTGAACATGAGTCAGCAGTGTGATGCGGCAGCCAAGAAAGCCAATGCAATTCTTGGCTGCATCAATAGGAGCATGGTGTCTAGATTGAGGGAGGTACTGGTACCACTCTGCTCTGCTTTGGTTAGACCCCATCTTGAATACTGTGTCCAGTTCTGGGCACCCCAATTCAAGAAGGATATTGACAAGCTGGAGCAAGTCCAGAGGATGGCGACCAAAATGGTGAGAGGCCTGGAAGCCATGCCCTATGAAGATAGACTTAGAGAGCTGGGTATGTTTAGTCTACAGAAGAGAAGGTTAAGAGGGGACATGATAGCCATGTTTAAATATTTAAAGGGATGTCACGTAGAGGAGGGAGAGAGCTTGTTTTCTGCTGCTCCAGAGACCAGGACAAGGAGCAATGGATTCAAGCTGCAGGAAAGGAGATTCCACCTGAACCTCAGGAAGAACTTCCTGACAGTCAGGGCTGTCCGGCAGTGGAATATGCTGCCTCGGAGTGTAGTGGAGTCTCCTTCCTTGGAGGTTTTTAAGCAGAGGCTTGATGGCCATCTGTCGGGAGTGCTTTGAGGGTGTTCCTGCATGGCAGGGGGTTGGACTGGATGGCCTGTGTGGTCTCTTCCAACTCTAGATTTCTATGATTCTATGATTCTATGATTCTAAGACCCTTTTAAAGCAAAGCACACTGAGGTATGGAGGTACAGGCAAGCCTGCTTCCTAAGCCAGCTGGTAGGCACATCTGTCATTTGAGATGTGAAACTTGACTTACCATGTGGTACAGAGTTGTATTGTGAACTCTTGTATTGCATCTTTCACTTTCCAGAACAGAATGGCGAGGCTGAAAAAGTAAGCATTTTCTAAAGAGTCAGCATATTTATTTACACATTTTTAATGTTCCAATGTAACTTGGAAATGTTAATTGTTAGGATTTCAGCTCCCAGTATCCTCCAGGCAGTGTGGCCATCTCATGCTTCACTGGAACATAAAGCCGAATCTCTTTCTTTCTTATAGGACCCAAGGACGGTGGAAAAACTGATTTTGGAGGAGGTATCTGCACTAATTGAGTGGCTCTTACTCAGATACCTTTGACAATCTTTCTTCCTGCTTTTAAAAGGCTGCCTGGGACGAACCTGACGTGGGGGGGGGGCTTGACAACAGAGCCTCCTTAGAGACTGAGAGTGTTAAAAAGTGATTGGTAGTTGAAATGGATAACCCAGGGGAGGGGCTGGTGGAGAGAGTGGAATAACGGGATTTAACTGACTGTTCAGTTGATTGAAGTCGAGTTTAGAGTTGGGGAGATGTTTTAGGCGAGAGTTGAAGAGAAAGTGGAAGAGAATGTTGGTGGAGAGAGAGAGAGAGAGAGGTGTTGTGCTTAATTACAAAATAAGTTTTACCTTGACAGTGTGTTTGATAAAGATTTGTTTATATGTTTCTATAAAAGCGGCCTCAAGAGAGTGTCATTTCTCTGGACTGGATTATACACGCTGCCACTGTTATCATTAGTACCATTATTACTATTTGTACCAATAATACCGCATTCATTGAAGAGATAAGTCATTGCTTGTCCTTATCTCTGAAAAGGGGCAGATTTAAGGGAAGCAAGTGGAGGGAGGTAACCCTGGAAGGAGAAGCCAAGGGGAGACAAGAGTGAGGAGGATGCCGCATTCTCAGGAAGGAAGAATTGAAGCCGACCTGTTTGTCATAGCCCTGGCTTGATCCAGAGATCTCCCTGGCTGTTCAGACCTGGACACAAAGAGGTGTCAGGCTGGGCAGGACTCGGGTACTTCACACTGCCCATCCCATTATCACCTCTGGGATGATGCTGTACTAGCGCATTTTCGTGGTTTCCTCTGCAAGATGATGCCAGTACTGTTCCTGGCCCTCTGTGTTCCCTCTGTCTTGTGTGGGAAAATGACATTTTCAGAAAAATTCTCCCTTCTACACAACCATGAAAGGTATAGGAGCCAACTCCACTTTTCAGTTTGCCAACTGTAGGCATCCTCAGTCTTCCTGGTAGACTATAGCAACAATAATAGAACATTAGCTTTCCATGCTGCTATAAAGAACATAGGATTGCTATGCTGAATTTTTCCTATGGCATAATTTTCTACTTCTAAGTCAGCATGGTGTAGTGCAGGGCATTCCAAACAGTGTGTTGCCTGAAGTGTGTAGGTGTGTCGCCTACTTCATGAGATATGTTGTGTCCCCACACATTTTGTTATTACAATTTATGTATTTGTTTGTATCATAGAATCATAGAGTTGGAAGAGACCCCAGGGGCCATCCAGTCCAACCCCCTGCTATGCAGGAACACACATCAAAGCATTCCCAACAGATGGCCATCCAGCCTCTGCTTAAAAACCTCCAAAGAAGGAGACTCTACCACACTCCGAGGCAGCATATTGCACTGCCGGATAGCTCTGACAGTCAGGAAGTTCTTCCTGAGGTTCAAGTGGAATCTCCTTTCCTGCAGTTTGAATTCATTCTTCCTTGACCTAGTCTCTGGAGCAGCAGAAAACAAACCCGCTCCCTCCTCAACATGACATCACTTCAAATATTTAAACATGACTATCATGTCCCCTCTTAACCTTCTCTTCTGCAGACTAAACATACCCAGATCCCTAAGCCATTCTTCATAGGGCAGGGCTTCCAGACCCTTCACCATTTTGGTTGCCCTCCTCTGGACACAGTCCAGCTTGTCGATATCCTCCTTGAATTGAGATGCCCAGAACTGGACACGGTATTCCAAATGAGGCCTAATCAATGCAGAATAGAGTGGTACCATTACCTCCCTCGATCTAGACATCATACTCCTATTGATGCAACCAAGAATTGCATTGGCTTTCTTGGCTGCCACATCACACTGCTGACTCATGTTCAGCCTGTGATCCACCAAGACTCCCAGATCCTTTTCACACGTACTGCTATCCAGCCACGTGTCTCCCATCCTATATTTGTGCATTCCATTTTTTCTGCCTAAGGGTAGGACCTTACATTTGTCTCTGTTGAAATTCATTTTGTTGGCTTTGGTTCAGCTCTCCAATCTGTCAAGGTCATTTTGAAATTTGATCATATCCTCTGGGATATTAGCAACCCCTCCCAATTTGGTGTCATCTGCAGATTTGATCAGCATGCCCTCTACTCCTTCATCCAAGTCACTGATGAAACTGTTGAATAGCACTGGGACCAGGAAGGAATCCTGTGGCACCCCACTAGTCACTTCTCTCCAGGATGAAAAACAGCCATTGGTGAGCACCCGTTGGGTTCGGTTGGTCAATCAATTACAAATCCAACTAACAGTAGCCCTATTATAACGGGTTAGTTTAACCTCCAGTTTGCTAGTAAAACTGAATTACTGTGTCGCAAAATAATGCATATCTAAAAAGTGTGTCACCAACATGAAAAGTTTGGAAAGCTCTGGTGCAGTGGATTAAGTACTAGATCTTCATGCAATGCTGTTTCCTCATTCCCATTAAGTCATTGGTTGCCACTTGCAAGCTGGGGGAAACATTCAGCATGAGAACATTGAGTTATTGTTCTTATGTGCCTTCAAGTTGTTTCTAATGATGACCCTAAGGTGACCCTATCATGGAGTTTTCCTGGCAAGATTTGTTCAGAGGGGGTTTGCCTTTGCCCTCCTCTGAGGCTGAGAGAGTGTGACTGCCCCAAGGTCACCCAATGACTTTTCATGACTGAGCACAGATTCAAACCCTATTTTCCAGAGTCATAGTCCAATACTTAAACCACTAGACCATGCTAGCTTAAGGAGGGAAAGGAAGACTTCATACATTTCCATTTATTTTCAACACTTAACACACTCTCCTGCAAATAACCAACCAACCCTTAGACAATGTTTAAATATACTATAAACCAAATTATTTTCAAAGCATAGTTTAAAAAGAGACCTCCCACTATTTCTATGCATGAAACACATGGTGATGCTTTAGTCTTTCTAGACCTTAGCAGGTGTGTAGCTGTAAGAAAACATTATCTCAGCAGGATCAGCTCATTTTAAATATGAAATCTATTGCAACAGGCAGCTGTTTGTAGCAGAAAAATGACTATTTCCTACCTAGCAAATTGTTTTCACATATAAATAATGCAATGATACGGTGGTTTTCTATTTAGAGAGAAACTACAGCTATCAAAACTAGCATGAATGAAAATCTCTCAGTTTAGTACTCAAGACTCAGGCAAAGTGCTTTCTACTTAGCAAATTGTTTTGACCCATAAAGCACAGATTTCATATTTCCATCCTTGAAAACTAGCATGAAGGCAATTGTACTGGTCTAGTTCTTAAAGAAGATGTGCTCTTGCCCGTTTCTGTAATTAATGCTGTTAGTGTGACATTAAAACTACCCAAAAGCATCAGTAAAAATCTCCCCTTGGGGTTTCTTACATTTTCTCACTGCCAGCTGCAGTGGAGAGGATACAGATAGAAGGTAGTTTAAATGGTAGTTAAGCTGTCACTTCCTCTGAGAAGCTTTGATACTCTAACAAAGCACTTTCTTGTGTCACCATTTAACCATCTCTATTTCTTCAGTGGCAGCATCTCACTCTTTCAGCAAGGGAAAAGAAAAGAAGCTGTGATTTAGAAGATGGCACTAGAGCACACAATTCTTATCTGAATCCCATTTTCATCAGTGAATTGGAGGTTCTAGCAGAGGAGCGCAGCTATCATATACCCTTGACCGAAGAACGGTACACTCCTTCTATCTGGGATGGTCGTCCTCTTCCACCGAGCGCGCAGCTTCAGGAGGGACGCACATGGAGTGATGAGGGAGGAAGGGGACACCTGCCTAGCCAGCCAGATCAGCCGAATCAACCCTGGCGATCAATGGGGTGACAGATGTCACAGCCAGATCGCCCTCGCATCCTCATCAGTGAATGAATAATTTACAAAATTATTCCCATCTACATTTGACATCACCCAGTGTTAGCAAAGGTTGGAATACCAGGCACTTTTTCCGTGTGTGTGTGTATGTATGTATGTGTGTGTGTATGTGTGTGTGTATATATATATATAGACATACATACATATATAATCTTAAAATATTAGGAATCCCTTTGAAAAGAAATCAGGCTTCCAATAATCCTTTGCATGTGTAGCAGATATCTGCTTTTTAAAAAATTCAAACTCTAAATCACTTGTTTTAGTTTTTTTAGTTTCTCTCTTTGTGCAGCTGAAAAGGTGAGGTCCATTGGCTAGCCCCTGAGTAGAGTAGACCCATTGCATTAAATGGACTTTCAGAAATGTTTACTTGCTAAGTTCTCATTGATTTAATAAGTCTTTTCTGGCTGGGGCTAATAATTAGATTTAGGCTTTGTACAGCCTCATCATGCTTTTTAACCTCACAGTGTTCAGAATCTTGGAATGGTCAGTTGTGTCAGCTTAAGAAAAGATTTTACTTCATAGAAACGCTTTTAAAAGCATTCCATTGGCTTGTATTTTAGGTCTGTAGTAACACAGCTATTTTAAAGAAGTGTATCAACAACAGAACCATAAATAAATAAATTAGATATGAGTTGGGCATGGACAGATAGAACTAATTTTGGTCTGTCTCAGTTTCACAAGTGTTCAGTCATAAGTCTGTTTTGGTTCTGTGCATTTTTAAAAAGGATGTCTTCACAGTTTGTGGGACCCCAATTCAGAATGTGATCCTGATACAGACTGCGGAAGCAAACTCATTTTTTATTTAGAACTCCCTCCTCCCCATGGCTGCATTTGCCCATCCAACCACTGTTTTTTGTCCCTCCCTTATTATCTGGAACACATCCAGAGAAATGCAACCAAGGTAGTAAAAGGTGTGGAAACCAAGCCTTACAAGTAGCTGGGTATGTTTACCTTGGAGAAGAGGAGACTGAAAAGTGGCATAATAGCCAAGAGCTAGTAAAGATGGTGACCACCAAGTAAATACAGTTATTTTCCCCAAGACACAGATTCAACAGAGATTGGGGGTGGGTGAAGAGCAGAATGTTAGCACTGAAACAAAATCACCCTAATGTTGATAGCTAATGTACTTTACCATAATAATGATAATATAAATAAATAAACAAATAAAAAAGCTCAGTGGAAATTGTTGAAAATCAGTTTATACAAAAAACCTATAGATGTGAATATGTACCTTAGATTTGACAGCAATCATCCCACAACCATGAGGCATAATCTTCCATATGGCCAGTTTCTCAGACTATAATGCAAATGTTCTCATGAAGAATTTAAGACAGAATCCATGATATTGACAAAACATTTGAGGGCAAGGGGGTATCCACAATGTACAATATCTGATGGCTTAAGAAAATCAGCAAAGAGATCTTGTTGAGAACTGTTTAAAAAGCAACAGAGTCCACAGTAATTGCCGATAGTGCTTTTTTACATTTAACCATATCACAAAAAGGGTACAGAGATTTATAAATAAACATTGTGGAAAACATCCCGGAATGTAATCAGAAACTTCTTATATCCTATAAAAGAACCAGGACCATTAAAGATATTGTGATGCATACAGAATTCAATGCCAAAAAGCAGCCACATAATATGTGAAGATGCCAATAAGATTTATGCCATCAAATTATATTTAAAAAATATATGTGGAAAAAAACTCCAGACCTGTTAAACAAGGAAGAGGCGAGAACCTTTCACATTAAAAAAATAAAAGGGTAGGTGCTCTTTTGGTCAAAATTTTTTTAGAAACATAACATTTTTATATCAGACATGGGTTGTTGTTTTTTTGTTCTGGGGAAAATTCCTAATCATAGTGAAGATACTCTTAAGAAAAAAGAATTAGAATGGATTCTAAAATTCAAATCATTTGATTTGAATGAAAATTTGAATTATTTAATTTAAATCTTTAATTTAAGGATGACTGTAAAGAATTGAGGTAATATTCAGGACAACTGCATCAGATATCCTTCTGACCAATCTTAGGCTATTTGCATGTGACACTACTATCCTGCAATAGCAGTGGGTTGTTTCTGGTTCAAGAGCTATGCTACTGCACAATGTGATCACTATCTAATCCCCAAGCGTTGCCAAACCACTATATTCTACTTTCAGAAAAAATCTGTTAAGTGCCTCCATTAGCACTTCAATCGCTCAACTGTCTCAGTGCAGAACCTTAAGGGTACTTGATAGTGCTTCCTGTTGTCAAGGATCCAGCAGTGGGAAGGCTGTTGGATTGATACATTTGTCCTTCCCTCAGTGACTCCCATAGTGTGGTAACTTTGAAATCCATCACCTCTCCAACTCTCTAAAATAAAGTTCTCCTTTGAGTTAAAACTTTTGTACATTCAGGACTGAAAGCTTTGGGAAAGAAAACACAGAATGTTAGATGCTGGGTAAGAAAATCCCACAACTTTATTGACTACAGCTGTGGCACGTTTGACCTGTGCATAGGTCTGGATCCGGACATCCACCAACCTACCAATTGAACCCAATACTCTCCAGGTGGCAGGCCCAGAGGCTGCCTGCCCACCAAAGGCGTGCAGAGAATGTGTGCAACTGCCCACCAATGTGCACCTGGTTTCCCTGCACTTCTAACACCCTGGATCACCACTACCTGGCCTGGGTCATCCAGAACCCATGCCACCACCATAAACAGACATGGCACCCATCAGAAGTCAACAGCGCCAGCAGGGGAGGTGGGTGGGATGATGTCCAATGAAGACTGAGCCCCTGGGAGGGGGTGTGCTCAGGCTATAAACCCTCTGGGTGGACCAGAGGGAAAACTTCAATCAGCAAGCTCCAAACTGAAGCAGCCAATGAGTTCAAATCAGAGGTTTAAACTCACTGGGTGCTCAGCGCAGGGAATGCTGGGAACTAGGAAGCAAAGCCAGCCACAAGGCAGAAGCCTCCAGCTCGATCAGCAAATCAGCTGCACGGTAAGTTATGCAGCCAAACTTATTTTTTAAAATACATTTTTAGGCATTATAGCATGAAAATGCAATAGTGTACAGCCATGATTAGTATGGCTTCCAAAGGGGAAAAAAACCCTGACCAATCAGGGGTGGTGGGGCGAAGTGAAGGCGAGGACAGGGAGTGGCCAAGGACACTGTGGTGTGAAAGTAACACTGGTGCCAATACCACTACTCATCTGCTGAAGGTGGAAGGGTGCAGAAAACAGTGTTCCTAACCTGACGGCATTGTGTGAATGGCAATGCCACAATTATAATGATATATTGTGCTAATTGCCTCTAGTGCAGAAATGTCCTTAAGAGTCACCATTGGTTCTTCCTTTCTCCTGACTACCTGACTCTGTGTACAAATATCCAAGTGCAGAGTCTCTAGTTCTTTTGCTCAATGGTACATTTCTTTGGAGAATACATATCATATAACTCCAGAAATTTCTGTGTATAGGTTTTTAGAGATTGTAATTCATTTACTGATGTCTTTCTTAATGTAGTAAATAGAATTATGTTTGTATTTTTAGTGTTATCCCCTGAGGAAGCCAACTTTGATAGAGGCCCAAATTCATTAGTCTTTTTAAAAATAAAAAAAAGTAAGTGACCATCAGTCACCATGTGGAGCTCTATCTCCTGTTTACTTCTATTTTTCAGAAGTGCTCATCAGTTCTCTTCTTAGAAATCAATTTTTGACACATGGCCAGTAGGAGAAGGAGGGAAGGGAGGCAGGGAGGGAAAGAAACCCAGGATATGTCAAGGAAGAGACTAGATGCAAATCCATGAATATGCAAATATGAAAAGAACTTGAAACACTCTTTAAATATTTGAAAGGATGTCATGTAGAAGATGGGGCAAGCTTGTTTCCACCTAAACATTAAAGGAACTTCCTGACAGTAAGAGCTCTCCAACAGTGGAACAGACTGCTTCAGAAAGTGGTGGAGTCTCTGTTACCCCCAAATGTAAGTGCTACAAGGGCCACCCCGTGATGCCAAATACCTCCTTGCAAAAGTGGGAAATGAATTAGCTCAAAGAGAAGGGTAGGTAACTTAATGAGACCTTTTCTACCAATGTTTACACGTTCATTCAGGAAAAGAACCGGCAGACCAGATCAGGATTCAGAGTGACATAGTGGGGTCCAGCATTTCATCTGATTGCATCTGACTTCTCAAAACCAAGGGTTTATATACTCTGTTTCCCTTCCTGAAGGGGTGTGAGTTAATTGCTCTCTTAGCCTAGTGGACAATGGAAGTTGCAACACAGACAATGGGGTCTGGATGGTGCTTATGGTTTCAATGTCTTGGTTGCGTGAGGGTTTCTGGGCAAAGCCTTGGTAGGAAATGCACACAGCAGGTGTCCTTGCCTCAGCACCTGGGCACTTCATTGTTTTCTGAGTTTGGCAGTTGATAAGATTAGCTCAGAGCTATGAAGTCAGGCTTTTTTTACTAATTCTTATGGCCTGGTCATGTTGAGATCACATGTGACCTACTCCCAGCCAGTGTCCCTTTCTTCCACATGGCTTTGCCATCCATAAGTATAATTTATATCTTATGCCAATTAAACATATCTGCCAATTAATATATTTTGCCAGTTAGACCGTATCAAAGCATGGAGGTGTACAGCCTGGTAACATCTCCTTTGGAAATATTTAAACAAAGGTTGTCTGGCCACCTTTCAGGATTGCTGAAGTTGTGTATTATTCTTGCATGGCAGGGTGTTAGCCTAGAAGGCCCTTATAAAACATTCAAACTCTGTAAATCTACTGTCCATGGCTGCCCTATAAGCATTTCCTCTTCTTAGAAAGGAAGCTTCAGAATGACTCAGGAGGGCTATTCAGTTAGAGTCTGTTCAGGTATGGAGAAATTTTATTTTGCTCTATTTATTGTTCCACTAATAGCCCACCACTCTAAGGAGCTCTGCAGTCCCTTTTTTTGTGGTCTTGCTTTGTTCTGTTTGTTTTGCTTTGTTTTAACCCTCACACCAAAACTGTGAGATAAATGAAGCTGAAGGAGAGACATGCTCAAGGCCCCTGAGGGGCAAATGAGCAAGGCTGCGATATTTCCTTTTATTATAGTGCTAAGTAGTGCCACAGCCGCAGCACCATGAGTGGGAGGAACAGGCGCTGTGAGCAAAATTCCTTGAGTTTATGGCTTTTGTTAAAGAAGAAATAAGTCTCAAGCTATCTTCCTTATTTGTGGAGACATAAAGAACAGTAGTATTCTCAGTTGGTCAATAAGAAATATATATTTTTCTCCATAGGTTTCACTGTGTTTGTGTTTTTGGGCGTATCTAGTATTGTATTATCTGGAATATATAAGACCGTTGCATTTTATTGATGACATAGTTTTATTGTGGGACTGTGATTTTAATTGATGTAAACCATATTGAGTTGATATTGATAAAAATTGATATTGATTGTCTTGTCTATTGATTGATTGAAATTGATTGTCTATTGACAGAAAAAGAATGTCTTTTTTTTTGTTGCTAATAAATAAAAAGATTAAATAAATAAAATAATTCCTCGAGGCTTAAATTATCAGTTTGGACTCACCAGTTTACATCATTTCCTTTTTCCTGTACCACGTGGTCTTAAGAAGGATGTTTCTCATGATATTGCTGACACATGCTTACTCAGCATAGGCTCATTAAATTTAATGTTATATGAATAAATAATGATGAAACACTTAAGGTGTTAATGATGTATTAATTATTACTGAGCTATGATGGGATTCCTATGGAATGGCACATGACATCCACATTAATTCCTAATGACATTCTTTATGACTAAGATAATTACAGTGAATATTAAACGAAGTACATCACAATAGGGGTTGTTAGCTTTAATTATCTAAGTACATAACATACTTCATTTTTGATATTGTTAATAGACAGTTTCGCCAGAAAAAAAATAAGAGACCAATAATGTTGTATGAATCATTCAGGTCCAGCCTCCTGCACATCATAGTACATGATCATGCTAGTCATTTTCTTCTGCTTTAATTCTGTGTAGGGACAAGAAAATGGAAAAGAGTTTTTCTTTCCAAGTGGAATGTTCAGTGTTGGGGGTATCTGAGTTATAGCACATCCTACCAGCCTCACTTGATGCCAGTGCTCAGTGGGAGGTTATGGTCCAACAAGATCTAGGTGGCCACAAATTGCCCAGCCCCCATCTAAGTGGTCTGAAAGACTGCTAGACTATGAGTGTCCCACTTACAGCAATCCTAAGGCAAACCTATCACAGGATTTTCTGGGATTGAGAGTGTGTGATGTACCCAAGGGATCCCAGTGGGTTTCGACAGCCAAGTGGGAAATTGAATCCTGGTCTCCAGGGTTGCAGCCCAATGCTCAGACCACTACACTACACTAAATCCTAGGCTGTGAGTACTTATTAAAAAACAAGTACCTCTGAAATTATCAAAATGTATTTTTGAGTAAGTATGTATATGATATCAAAAACTGCAGTTATTGTAATGTACATCGGAATCTCCTTATGTTCATTTCAGTGAAGAGGGAAGCACTACACATCTACACAAATGTATGTGACATAATATTTTTAAACCTTGAAGGCACTGAAGCTTCACATCTAATATATAAAGGTCAAAGTTTGTTTGTCTGTGTCAGGCGAAGACCTTATATGATTGGCTGCCTAAGAAGATTCTATGGAATCCTGGACTCTGCAGTTTAGGGAGGGGCCTTTAGAATCCTCAGCCAGAGAGCTCTTTTGCCTCAGTCAATTGTGTCTGTCTTGACTAGGCCAGTTGCTATGGAGATGAGGCCTAGCAGCAAGGAGGAGGGCAGTGTATTCCCTCAGGAATCCAATCTGCATATTAATAACTCTGAATACAGATTGGATTGGGGAATATGGGGAAAAGTTACAGGTACTGGACGAGACAGTTTGGGGAATTAGAGACACAGGATCTCAAATCTTTCTAACAAGTATTATCTTTGAGAAAATAAAATCCCAGGCAATGCCAGGTATATACATTAGTGAAGTTATAACAAAAAATAAAAAATAAAAAAATAGGATGCAGTATGGCACAGTACTCACATGGATACTCTCCTATACTGCCACTCATGATGCCTTCCCAAATGGCAGATGATTCCTGCCCAGAACTAAAAACACTTCAGAGGAAATGAGGAAAATGATTTTCCACTGGGACTTCAGACAGAAGGTTAACTCCTCTCCTCACTATCTATATGCACAGCAGCTCCAGTCCTGATTGCCTATCTATCCACCTACAACTGTTGTTAGGAGAAGAAATCTTGGCCCTTAGGAGGGCTTTGCTTGTGGCTGAATATCATGCTCTGAGTCTGGCACCCATTCACACAACACAGTTACAGTGCTATTATTCCACTTTAACTGTCATGTTTACATCCTATAGAATATTGAGAGTTGCACTTTTGGAGGGACACTCAGAATACTTAATCAAAGCAATTCAGTGCCACACCAAACTACAAAGATTCCAGAGGATGCAGCCATGACTGTTGAAAGGGAATCATAGTTCTATAACTGCGCAGTGTGAATAGGACCCATGCAGGGTTGGAATTTGAAGAAGAGTAGTAGGTCATTCTAAGACAAGAAGCTATGGAAAGCAGCTATGAAAGTGGTATAGGACTTCTAGCAGCAGGTATGGAGAATTGTCTTGTATCATCAACTTCTACTTACCTGCCGAAAGCTCATACATCATCCAACTGGAATCTGGCTTTTCTTGGCTACGTACTGCTAAAATGGATTTTGATTCTCAGAAGATATGCTGGTAAAATTAGTTCATTTAAAGAAACAGTGTCAGTTTTTCTAATGACTTGCTTTGGTAACTATTTACTTTGTTTAATAATGAACAGTAATTTTTCTGCCTACAACAGCCATGCCTGTAGTTCATTACTTTTCAGTGGTTTTTAAAAATGGGTATTTTTGGTGTTTAAGAACATTGGGATTTATGCAAACTGTTTACAAGATTAATTGCCTGTCTTGGAAAGTTCCAGAACTCCTTTCACACTACACAGTTATAGCACTATGATTCCACTTTAACTGTCATGGCTGCATCCTATGGAATCCGGATATGTCATTTGGTGTGATGCTAGAGCTATCCAGCAGAGAATCTGAAATACTGCACTTCAAATCCCAGCTTTCTAGAGGGTGCAGAAATGATAGTTAAAGTAGTATCAAAGTACAAGAACTGGGTAATAGCAAAGGGGCATATTAAATAAACTGTGGATATATATGATACCCAGTTCTGTCTCTCCTTTACAACTGATGCCATGGAGGCTGTGGTAGCACTGAGTCTGTCTGGATGCAATAAAGGACTGGATATAGGTAAATAGATTGAGGCTTAATCCAGACAAGATGGAAGTGCTGCTGATCAGTAGGAAAATCAACCTGAGACTGGGATCACAGCCTAATCTGGGTGGGGTTGCTCTCCCTCTGAAAGATCAAGTTTGTAGCTTGAGGGTGCTCTTAGACCCAGTGCTGCTCCTTTGAAAGCCAGGTTACTGCAGTGGCCAGAGTACCTTGCCCCACTTCAGCTGGTGTGTCAGCTGTGCTCTTTCTTGCACAAGGCAGATCTGGCCACAGTGTTCATGTCTTAATGACTTCTCAGACTACTGTAAGGCACTCTACATGGGGCTGCTTTGGAAAAGTGTTTGGAAGGTGCAGCTAGTGCAAACTGCAGGAGCCAAACTGGTGTCAGGCATGCATTTTAGAGACCATATAATACAGGTCCCGCAAGAACTGTACTGCCTTCCAGTTTGCTTCTGAGCTCATTTCAAGGTGCTAGTGTTGATCTACAAAGCTCTAAACAACTTGCAGCCTAGATATCTGCAAGGCTGCCTCATCCCATATAATAGCCTGCCAGAAATTTGAGATCTTCAGAGGAGGCCCTATTGCATGTCCAAATACCTTCTGAGATTAGGTTCATGGGTACACATAACAGGGCTTTCTTTGTAGCAGTACCTCAACTATGGAATCTGTATGCCCAAAGACATTAGGCTGGCCCCATCTCTTTTAAGCTTCTGGCAGGCAGCCAAAACTGTGCTATTCTGCAAGGCATTCAATGTTTGAAAGTGCTGCTTTCACTGTTTCAAAACTGGATTCTAGGATTGTTTTTAGACTGCTTTTAGGAATTTTTAAATAGTATTTCATTGTGTTTTAAAAATGTTTTCATCCTTGTATTGTTCTAATTAGTTTTTATTTGTTCATCACCTTGAGAGTCATTGTGGGTTGAATGGTGATACAGATATACTATAAACAAACAAATAAATGTGAGATATACTTCCTTCCAGCTGCCTGTTAGGTTTGAGGTGCATTTGTGACAATCCATATGGCCCTCATAGGAAGGAAAATTGACCCTTGGAGTTGCCACATCCCTGATCTAGGCTAAAAGAAAATGTTTTGTGGACTTTAGGGGAAGTTATACTGAAGCCTTATTCTTGCATAGAAACTGTATTTTATCTCTCACCTGTGGGATTTCAAGAGTATAGAGAAAGATATCTGAGCATGCTGTGTAGTATTATATAAATAAAATGACCACCCATGCCCTCAGTGTGAAAATAATATTTGTGTCAATAAAAAAGAAAAAAATGAGCTGGATATTGGATGATAGGATAGAATAATTTTCAGCCCAATGTCTAATTAACAACCCCAATTAGGGACCACTTATACTGATATGTCAGGAAACATTACCCCATGGGAATAACAGTAATAGATGCTTACCTGTGCCATTGTACTTTATTCACTATCGTTCAATACAATCAACAGATTTTATCCAGCTGATGATACTGTGAGATAAGACTAGACACTGGAATGCCCTGTTTACATCTTTTAAATATATTTTTAAATACATTATTATATTGGTTTAACATTCTGTGTTCCAGAAGGTGACCTTAGGAATTTTGTCATCCAAGACAAAATAACAAAATAGCATATTCTCTCTGTCTCTCTCTCTCTGTTTAACATAGAACCCAACCAGCTGTTCTTTTCCACCTCTGAAAGCCCCTGGGATTACCTGCATATTGCTTGGCATCAAGCCCGGTGTCCTTCCATGTCCTCCACTCCACAAAAGCAGCAGGAGTACACAATGAAGATGGCACATGGACACTTCTGTCTACCACTGAACATAAAGTATTCCCTGCAAAATGATATTACAGATAGCTGCTTAGTCATACAATAATGACCTGGGCCCCAAGCTTGGGAAAGTTATTATGGACTACAGATTCCAGAATCCCCCAGTGGCCATGCTGGTTGGGATATTCAAGGAACTGTAGTCCAAAAAGTAACATTTCCAAGCTCTGCCTGTTCCCTTCTGCACAGATCTCTTTTACAAAAATTAACCCTGCTATAACATTTCTCATGTCACAATCCTCTAGCTAGGAATTTATTTTTTCAAAAAATGATAGTTATTTTCCCTCTACCATCACTACCTCTTCCCTCTCCTCCTCCTCCTGTTTGTTATTTCTCTACATCACTTATTTAAAGTGCCTTGATTTTTGTTTTATTCTTTCAATATTTTGTTCCCACATTCCCTTACCTTTTTTGGAAAAAACAAAACAAAAACAGCCTTGCTCACAGTGAGACTGAAGTGTGCCAGCTGGCCATACTAATGCATTTCAAATATTGCCTTGAGTACACCATATCCGGTCTAAAACAGTCCACGATGATATGACAGACTGCTTTATCAGGAAATAACCTACAGCTCTTAGAGAGATCAAATCCACTTTATTCTCTGTCCAGCTCCAAAGCTAAATCCACAGAATCACAGCTGATATCCTTCAAACATGAAATTCTTATGGTGAAGACACAACTTCATAAATATTAATAGATATAAAGCTTTAAAGGGTCCTATCTTTGATTGAACTTCCTTACTTTTTCACTCCAATTAGATCCTTACAGAAACAAAGCATAATTCATCAGAGGTGTCCTATTATTGAACGGGGCAAGGATTAGCATATTCTATTTCTACTACTACTACTGTTGTTGTTATTTTTATTCATTTATATCCTGCCTTTCTCTCAATAACATGACCCAAAGTAGCTAACAACATATTTTTCCTTATGTTTTTATATTACTTATACCATAGAAGTGAACATTTATAACACAGATGCAGATAATATATAATACAGATACATAATATAAGAAGAAAAGAAAAAAGCCATAATGATTGTAATACAGTTGTTACTTTTCCTTCTTTCATAGTAAAGAGAAAACAAATCAAATAAAGAAGTTTTCTCTATAGTTGTTCTTCTAAAATTAATTTAAACATTTTCTTTAAAAAGATGCTCCTCATTTTTACATGTGTCATTATAATCCTTATAATCCTTCTATGCTTTTTATGGAAATACCTCCCCACCTTTTCTCAAATAATTTTTCAAACATCGCCAGTCTTTGCTAAAACTATTCAGTGTTTTATCTTTCCCTTCACTTTTAGCTAACAACATATTTAAAGACAATACAGATTCAGAAAATATACAAACTCTTTAATAAAAGTATAAATATAAAAAATAAACAAAAATAAACAATTGAGAAAGTTAAAAACGTGCTTCATTTCTTGATCCCAGGCTAATTTTCTTACAGTCTTTAATACTGCTCTGTTTCCTACTTCTGCATTCCAAACGCATATGATTAACAGGTTCTGTTTGGGTGTGTGATCAATTTTTTCCTGCACTCCAGCATAGAATCCTTCAGTTTCTTCCTCTTCTGCCTCTGTGGCTGGAGCATAAACTTGGATTATAGCTATATTGGCAGGGTTTCCCTGAATTGACACGATTCAGTCAGACATTGCATTATATCCTTTAACTGTGTTTGTTACATATCTCCTCTCTATAAATACCACCTCATTCCTTCTTAGATTTTCATTTCCTGAGTAAAATACTGTATAATTATCTGACTCAAAATGTCCCATTCCTCTCCACTTTAGCTCACTTACTCCAAGTACTGCAACACTTATGTTCCATTTCTTGTTTTACAATGTGTAACAAAGGGACTGGGAAAGACCCTCAGTCTCCATTCACCGACAGCAGTTGCTGTGATGAACAGGAGTCTGTTCCCTGTCACTTGGGAAGCAGCTGGTTGCCATTCCCACCTCTCTCATATGAATGATCTCTCCTGTTTCTGCCTCTCACAGTGGGGATCACTCATGTGAGAGGATGGAAATGGCAGCCAGCTGCTACCTGAGCAGAAGGGGAATAGACTCCCTTTGACTGCAGCTGCTGCTACCTAGTAAGTGGGAATGGGGGGGGGTTACACTGAAATTCAGTATGTAGTACCATAATTGCGATGCTTATGCATACATAAAGACCATACAGGATTCTGACTTATGTATTTAAAAGTGAAACAGAAGAGACTTAAGATACTGCATTTAGGAAAAAAATACCCATCTTGCATCCTGTTCAGCAGTCTACGATATCATAAGCTGGACTTAGAATATCATATCTGCTGGAGAATCACATTTATGGTTAAGAACAATTGACTGTGACCCTAAAAAACTACCCTTGCTGCCTGGTCATGCCCTGACTGAGATGTTTCTAAGGGGCTGGAGACTAGACCCACTGGGAAATTATATCCACAACATGCTCTTGGTCATGGGGAGACTTGAGAGCAGGGAGCTGGAGAGATCCTCAGGGACCTACCACAACTGCTTGTCCCATGGCACCCCATGACTGGGAATGTGCTTTGGATGTCATTTCCCAATGCCTCAGTTTCCAGGGCCTTGAAAACCCATTGGACAGGATGCTGCCAAGTTGCAAAGATACTTTTTAATGGTCACATTCAATTGTTCTTGACCATAAATGTGAATCTCCAGCAGTTATGATATTGTAAGTCCAGTTTATGATATTATAACTTCTGAACAGAATGCCAGATTGGGTTTTTTTCCTAAATATTTTTTTTTCAGGCTAATAAGTATTGGACACTTTGCACATCATGATAAAAGGGGGAAGGGCTGATCACACCCTCAACGTAATCAGACAAAATTATTCATGCCCCTAACTACTCTTATTTTGAGATAACTGTTACAAAATGAAAGAGCATGTGAAAGATTAGAGGCCAGAAAAGGAAACATTTTTTGAGAAATAAAGAGAATATCTACATAAATAGAACATGAAACAGGGCAATAGGGGAAAGGGGGGTGTTGAACCATTTGCAACTGCCAAATGTATCTCTCTGCATAAGAATTCCTCCAGAGAATGTAACCCGGAATCTTTGATTCCAGAGACTTCCTGCACCCCTCTGAAGAGGAAACAATGAGAAGTAGAGGCAACATAGAAGATGCTGGAGACTAGTATTTGTTAAATTCAGGTGCCCTAACGACCTTGCCTTCTCATCTTGCCATTGTCATGCACTATGAAGACCAGATTCCATGACAGAAACAAATAGCTCAGGATATATTTTTTTTTCCTGGCTTCTAACTTTTCATCCCCTTCATCTCACTTCTTTTTCTTTCTCCTTCTCTTAGAAACATGAGACTCCCAATTTGTTTAGCTATGAACCTTATAGCTCCTCTGAAAATTCCAGCTCAGCCCGTTGAAGTATTTACCTGTCCAAGTGGTAGAAAGCCTACCTTCACAGCTAAGCTGCCCTGTTACCCCAAAAGGTGGCAGACTTTGAGGTCTTCCAGCAGTCTCAGCATCTCTTTTGAAAGGAGGGAAACTATAGCTCAAAAGGAGGCCTGCAAGAGGGGGGATAACCACAGGACCTTTTCACCTGTGTATACCAGTACTAACTGTAAGACACTAGTTGAGAGCCAAAGGATGTTTTATTGGAGAATTCGTAGACACACACAAGAAATCAAGCAGTCTCATGAACCACACAAGCCTAGAGAGGGTAAAGGACCAAAAGGTTAGATAGTGAGAGATTTTGCGGTGAAGTGGGTAATAATTACCATTCCAGAAGCAGAAGATCAAAGTGAGATGGCCCAAACACAAGAGTCTGGGGGCAGCCCAGGGCATGAGAATTAGGGGGCCAATGGGTAGAGTGACATGCCTACATGCACCCAAGGTACTTCAAGTCATTGAGCTTGGAGCAAGGGTTTAAATATCCTTTTCTGTGCTGAAGAGGTGTGTATTAATTGCTCTCTGGCAGAGTAAACAAAATGGATCTGGAATGGACTAATGGTCTTAACTTCTGGTGACAAGAACTGATGGGAGTCATGATAGCCTCTCAATATCTGGGCAGGCAAAGGAACAAAGGAGAGTTTCTGTGGGAAGAGGGTACAGATTATGACTATTGGTTGCTCCACTGAGGCAGTTTTGTTCATCATTGAGTCATTGAGGGGATTATTGCAAGCCCATCAGTGCTGGGGCTTTCCAACTAATCCTTTTGAATTTACGACCTGGACATGATGAGGTCATCTGTCTTAGTATGCAGCTTCCAACAACAGTCCTTGTCCAAAGGCCTTTCAGCCATAAATGTATAATTTTTATATTAGAAATGATACCACCAATTAAATTATATTTCTTGCCAGTTAGATTATACCATGGTACCACGGCACGGTAAGAGCCCTCAATTTAAACCTCAGACACATTCCTGAAACCCATTTCCACATCTATATTATACTCTGCTTTATGCTGTATGGATTTATACTTTGTTCATTTGATTGATTGTTTTCTTTGGCAAATATAAATGGAACTCTTCACTGTATATGAACTAGTTAATTCTCTATTTGCTCTCCTATAATGGTTTTATGTAAATTGTTAGCCACCCTGTCTCTCTCTGAAAAAAGACAGGGTATCAATCAAATTAACAACAACTACTGCCTCTGGAAATCAAAGCTATTCTCTAAAGAGTCATCATCATCATGTATGCTTTTATTCCTATGAATTAAATAAAATTCCTCTGAGAAATAGAGCTGGTATGATTGTGAGTTACTGGGATAAGCATATTAGAACATGCTACTGTCATGGTTCAAAGATCTCTGGCCTATTTATATTTTGGGATTTATATAGAAAGGATACTTTTTATTAAATAGTATACATTTGTTTGTGTATAATGTTGTTCTGTTCTGGAACTGGGTTTTATTCCAAGCCTTGCCACTACTTTGTTCAGTACTGAATACTGACACACATTACTGCTATAAAATAAGTTTTTATCAGTAGTAAATGATGCAGCACATGGCATACAGCAGAGAAGCATTCCCGCCCTGTCACAGATGGAGTCCAGCATCGTCTCACAGCAAATGCAGCACTGTGCGCCTAAATAACCAATTCTATTCTAATGCTACACTAGACCATTTCCTACTGGCAAGTTATTTTCTGATAGCTGGCAATACAGGACCACTGAGCTGGGATGCAACTCCCACAGGGCAAATCTGATAGAATCATAGAATCATAGAGTTGGAATAGGGGTCACCAAGGGCCATCCAGTCCAACCTCTTGCCATGCAGGAATACCAACCGCAGCACTCCTGAAAGATGCTCTTCCAACCTCTGTTTAAAAACTTTCAAAGCAACAGAATCCACCACCTCCCAAGATGGCCTGTTTCACTTTTGAACCACTCTTACAGTAAGGAAGTTCTTCCAAATGTTTAGCTAGAATCTCTTTTCTTGCAATTTGAATCCCCATTGGACTCCCACAGGTCAAATGGTTCAGAAACAAAGGAAGAAAATCAAGGTATACAGTTGTGACACATCTCTGCCTCCCCCCATAGCTATGAGAACTGTGCCAGTAGGTTAGTAACAGAGAAAAATTAACTCCCCCAGTCCATTCCCAGCCTTCATGTTTTCTTCCAGCCTCAAACTGCAAAGCTAATGCAAAAAGTGTCTTAAAAATCACTAATACAAGTTAATTTGTTCTCTGTCACTGGGCAGTTCTTAACATTTGGCCATGATGCTAAGAAAGACTCCAAAACCCATCTGCCTGGTGGAAAAATGCCAACTCACTGCAAATGCCTATTTGAGCTCTTAGCCTTTAGGATTGGGAAAGCCCTCTTCCTTTTGTCCTTGAAATATTGCGATCAGATGGAGTAGATGGGACTGCGCTGAGGATGGACCAGTAGTCCAAATCAGTATAAAGTGGCTTCTTACTCATATATGATTCTGGCACATCTTGCCATACATAATTGGCAAACAATTAAAATGGAAAATCTGCTGCATGTTTCACATTGTAAATCTAACAAACCAACTCCTCTGGTACATCAAAATCAAGGTGTTTCATGTTGATAGTCTTGGCACACAGAAGTGGTTGCGTGGAACAGAGCAGAGCGGATATACTAAACAAGCAAGCAAGCAAACACACACACACACACAAGCAATTAGAAAATGACCAGTCTCTGTGTCACTTTTCTGCATGTCTTGTACTAATAAACATAGCTGCCTCTTTGGAAGAAACCTTTGGATTTGTTAGATATGAGCGGTGACATTTGACTCTTGCTCCCTTGCTTTTGCAAAACAAGGAAAAATAAAAGTAGCTTAATAAATAAATGGATGTTTGCATCATGCTACAGCTATGTCAACTTGGCTTGCCTGTGTTTGTGCACAGTCCTTTACAAGAGTCAGATCTTGAGATTATTCTGAGAAATGTACAAAACTCATCATGTCATCTTCCTTAACACGAACTTCAGCCAAATCAATCCCAGATCCACTGAGGTCAATGGGAATTTCACAACAGACTTCAATAGGATTCAGAAATTGGCTCACATCATGCTGAAGATTGTGTGTTCTGACTCATTTGTATTTTATGGACCTTTGTCCACGCACAAAGAGTGAGGTTCATGACAATGCTGAGGCCAAACTCTTCCCCTATAAAATCAGAGTGGTCTGTTAGTGAACTGGATGAACCACTGTAGCCTGGAGACATGTTCAGCTGCAAATTCATTAGCAATTCAGGGCAATGTACAAACTTGCTGTTAGTATGTATATAGTAGTTTTATAGTATAGGGAAACAGTGTCGTGTAGCAGCTTGAGCATTGGACTGTGGCTTTGGAGACCAGATCTGAATCTCTGCTCAGCCATTGAAACCCATTGGGACAACAAATTAAAAGAGAACAGACTAAAACCAGTCAAAATACTTTTTAGCCTTTTAAAAACATTTTTATCATTCACATTTATCATGTTGATTTTATTGTAGATAGAGGATGGGATATAATTATTTTAATAAATAAAATAAATAAACAGCTCAAGAAACCAGCACAGCACCAAGTTGGCAAAGGTCCTGCCCAAGGATCTGACGTAGGTTCTTCTTACCTCCTCATGGAGCTGAGCTGCTGCCTGAGAAGAATGTTAGGCCATTTCCACACTAGACTGCTACAGTGCTATTATTCCACTTTCAACAACCTGTGGAATCCTGGGGTTTGCAGTTTAGGGAGGGGCCTTTGAGGCCCCTCCCTAAACTGCAAACCCCAGGATTCCATAGGATGTTGAAAGTGGAATAGCAGCACTATAACAGTCTAGTGCAGAAATGGCCTTATACTACTTGCTCTTGGGTTCTATTTGTATGTGCTACTCATAAATGTCTGAAGCCTAGAAAGCAGTCTTTTGTTGAAATCACAGATAGGCAATCCTTAGGTCTGCAGGGGGTACGCAGCCCATGGCCACCCTCTGTCTGGCCTGCTAAGAGGGTCTGCCTGCTAAAAGGGTCTGGTCTGCGAAGAGCGGCAACTAGTGGCTCCCATATCAGTGGAACAGTGAATCCACTTTGGATTTTATTCCAGAATTTAAAGGAGTTGCCCAAGGTGCAGAGCCCTATCCCCAAGTTATGTTGAGAACCTTGGCTAGTTCCTTTGAAGTCTGGAATAGAAACCAAAGCACATTCATTGCACCCACGATACGGAAGATTCCAGCCACCCCTGCAAGTGGCAGTGAGGTTTAGAATCTTAGTGGGGATTGCTGGGGTGGGAAGGCTTTCAGCTGTCTCAGCTTTTAGTAATGGATAATTTCTAAGGAATAGCAACAGAAAACAGCAATCTAGAAGGGATGATCACTGGCATGTAAGGAGATACAGTCGTATAGGAACGTGGGGGTGAGAGGGGCAATTCACCCTGGGTGGCAATGTTTCTGGGGTGTCCTGGCCCATAGCCACACCCCCATGTGCCCTGGCCACGCCCCCACACCCCCTGGCCACGTCCCATGTGCCCTGGCCACGCCCCCACAAAGCACGGCCACGCCCCATGCACAGTGCTGCCCCCACCCTCCTGCCCCCCTCCACACATTTCAAGCTCCGCCACTGAGAAGATGTGAAAATCTCCCCCACATCCCCTCTCAGCTCATCTCTGGATCTCCACAGGCAAGGCAGGGAGGTTTGAATTTTCCCATCTTGCACGCTGAAATGGAGATGGGGAAGAGTATTTGCATATGTGTGCACGTGTGTGTGTATGCAGAGGTATGTGTGTACACATGTGCAGCCCCTGACTTGCCACATACCACCATGGGAAGCCATTAGTGCCAGAAAAGTTGCCTGCCCAAAATCTAAATGAAGCAAAACTTGATCATACTGTCCCAGGGTTTCTCACCACCTGAGGAAGGTCAAGAAAACACTGCTCCCACACCCTGCCTGTCTTTTGTGTATTCAAATTGGCTGTAGATTACACCTGAGGGCTGGAAAAGTTGTTACCTAAATAACTTGGGAAAACAGAAATTCAACACCTGAACAATCAAATATGAAGAATCAGTTTACAGCTGAGAGAATTCAACTCAGCATTATGTTTTGTCAGCGCAGATTTAACATTCTAATAACTGTGGGTAAGGGCATCTCCTGGCTCTCTTGTACTCTTTTCTCTTGAAGAAACTGATACGGCAAAGGCTGATCTGAACTTCCCACTGAATGGGGGAAAAGAGAACAAAACATCACCAACGGGGCAGCCTCTTTAATCTCATCCCCTTCCTTCTGTATGTACTTTCCTTTCTTTATGCCTTTGAAGATGTTTGACACATCCAATACATTTTAAAGCAATCCATGTCCTCTCTTATTTCTCTGTTATTATTTCTGATAAGCCAGATTCATGAGAGAGGCTACATTGTGAAGAAAGGAGAGTGCATTCAGGCAAAATCATCTGGAAATGAATGATAATTATGCTTTGCGGAGTTTTTCCTGTTGGTCTAGGGCAGATAATGAAGGCCTGTGGGAGAAAATTAGCCTTTCCATTCCCCTCAAACAGTGAATTACAGTCTAATAGGCCTCCTGTCTGGCAATTAAGGTAGTTGGAGCACAGAAACCAAGAGATGCATCAAGGCAACAAGATGAGTAACTTTGGGGTAGCTGATGTTCAAGTACATTACGGGTTTAAATCAGCACACTCTGAAATGCTGAGTACCTGTCAGAAGATAAGACCACAGATTCTATCTGTCTCTCTGTCTATCTATAATCTATTCCCATCTCTATCTGTCCATCTAAACTATTATCTATCATTCTGTTCTACCTATTATCTATCATCTAATCTGTCCCTATTCTCTCTATTCTATCTATCTATCTATCTATCTATCTATCTATCTATCTATCTATCTATCTATCTATCTATCTATCTATCTACCTACCTACCTACCTACCTACCTACCTACCTACCTACCCAATCTATTATCAGTCTCTCAGGCTATCGATCTAGCTAGCTAGCTATCTGTTTAATCCAACTGTCTGATTAAATTTTAAAAAAATCTTTTAAATCATTTCACAGATGTCTCCTGGAACAGATGTCAAGCTTACTGGTATATCCTTTCCTGGGGTATCTCTTTTTTTCTCTTATTAAAACAAGATGGATGTGTGTTCTCCTTCCTTCATGTTCTGTTCAATTATTTAAGATTTTCAAGTTTAAACATCTCCACGGGTATCGTTTTGTGGGTTGTTAGCAGCATGCTCTTTTCTTGTGTGAAGGATAGATGCAGAAAGAGCTAAAGAAAACAAGCTTAGATGATAGCTTGCATTGGACTGTTTCCTCATACCTGTTTTTGTTGCTGTTTGCCTGAAATTCATCAGGCTACATCCCTGCCAAAAGGTTTACAGTGCCTGCAAATTTCATCCAGTTCGCTTGAGCACCAAAGGTGTTACAGATGTTTATTGATTTGCCTCCGATTAATGACAGCTGATGTCAGTCAGAACTCCAATCTTATATGTCCTATGAATGAGAAAAAACAGGAGGCATTAAAACTTTGGATTTTGGAATTAAGATTCAGACTTGGTCCTTGAGCTGAAGTGAGCACCCTCTGAATTGGTCCAAGGCAAATCAGACCATTTTCTGATTTGCTAAATTGGGCTCTAAAGCAAATCTTATGATCAGTACATATCTCTAATAATAATACTTATGAACCATCACCACCATTACTATTATGTTCATTTTATTATTTATCTTATGTGAAACACTACAATATGCCTATGGACTATTCACGCTTTCAGCCGATATGTGGATCTTTGAAATGTAGAACAATGTTGAAGAGCCATCAAATATTCATGGTGGACAGAATCACATGGCTGCCTCAAGATACAGTTGACAGCATGGTTGTACTTCCTGTAAACAGATTTCTAATCCTGTTCTGCATAAAAAAAAAAAAGTATGTAGTTGTAGCAAAGAAGAAGTAACAATGAATTGTACTGAAATCTGTGTGGACCCACTCAGTTCTTCTTCTCAATTCTCCCCCCTAGTCAAGTAAAAGCTAACACAGAAATACCAGATACAGTAAATGAAACAGAAAGGCAGGCCATCAATCCAGGGTGAGCAATTTTAAAAACATTTATAGCAGAGTACTGTGGCCTTTGAGATGTTTTTAGATTGCAGGTTCCCATAATCCCCTACCCTTGGCTATGTTAGCTGTGGCTGATAGGATTTATAGACCAAAAATGTCTGGAGGGCCTCAACTAACGACTTCTGCTATAAAGGTTTTAAGTATATGTGCGCATGGCTACAGCCTTCGCATAAAATGGCACATTAGTGTTTAAAACTCATTCCACGTTTGGAATTTACCACTGTGTGTCATGATATCATGATATGGGGTGTCTCCCTGTCCCTGTCAATGGCAGCTAAAGAGATGGAGGAGGGAATACAGAAATGCATAGTGCTGTGTCATCATAACTCTGGAGAAGTAATCGTACTCCTTTTACAAACAGAGAAGAGGAAATGTTCACAGAGATGCCATTTTGAGTAGCAGCCCCATATCTCCTACAATGTAAGAGACGTATATTTTTGCATTTCATTTTTTCATGCCTAGATGTAGTACCTTACATTTATCACTGCTGAAATTCATTTTTCACCTATCCGATCTGTCAAAGTCATTTTGATTCCTGATCTTGTCCTCTGGGGTATTTGCTACCCACTGCCCCCCATTTGGTGTCATCTGGAAATTTAATAAGCATACATTCTATCCCATCATCTAAATCATTTATAAAGATGTTAAAAACACCAGGCCCAGGATACAACCTTGACACATTCCAATAGTCACCTCTCTAGGATGAATAGTAACCATTGGTGAGCACTCTTTGGGTTCTGTATCAACCAGTTACAGATCCATCTAACTGTTCACTGGTCTGCCTGCAAGAATACCGTGGAGAGAGTGCTGTAGATATACTACAGCTACTGCACTCCCCTGATCTACTAAATGTGTGACTCTATCAAAAAAAGGGGATAAGATTAGTTTTTGGGAAACCCAAGCTGGCTCTTAGTAATCACAGCGTTTTTTTCAAAGTGTGCATAGGCCGATTGTTTAATTATCTGTTCTAGAACCTTTCCTGATATTGATGTCTGGCTGACTGGTTGGTAGTTGCTGTGGCCTTCTTTTTCCCCTCCCCTTTTTAAGATGGGGACAACATTTGGCCTCCTTGACCACTCGGATCTCTCTTGTTCTCCAAGAATTCTCAAAGATTATTGACAATATCTCTAAAATTACATCTGTAAGTTCCTTTAATACTCTTGAGTACAATCCATACACCCTGGAGAGTTAAAATCATTTAGAGTAGCTAGTTATTCCTTTACTACCTCTTGACATACTGTGGAAGGTAGTCTTACTGCATGATTTATGCTATTTTCACCAGTTAGAGCACTTTTGGGAAAAGACTGAGGCAAAGAAGGTATTGAACAGTACAGTCTCCTCTGTGGCCCTGGAGTTTCCTTGTCCTTTCTCTTGCTCTAAACTTAGCTACCCCCTCCCCCACCACCTTTTATTGTTTTTAACCTCTTCAGCAAGCCTGGGCAGGGCTATTCTGATATTTTGCTTCCCTGACTTTTCCCCTATAAGTACTTAATATTTGCTTGTATTTCTCTTTCTTCCATTTCTTATACATGTCTCTTTTAAATCTCAGCTAATCTGAAACATTTTTGTACATCCATCCACTCTCGTTTCTTTGGGCACCTAACATTTTTGTTCCTCCTTGGAACTGTTTGACATTATGCCTTTGATATCTCTGTGCCATCAATATTTCCCTCTAAGTAGTGTGATGAATTCCCTTACCTTTGAGTATTTCTTACCATGGGATCTCACCCAATATTTCCCTAAGCTCACTGAAATCAGATTTCCTGAAGTCCATAATGTGTTTCTGACTTTTCTTTGTATAAGAAATCCAAAAAGGAGATGGTCACTCCCACTCAAGGAGCCCACTATTTTCACTGGTTCATCTTTGTTGGTTAGTATCAAATCCAAATACCTCATCCTCTTATTGTCTTCTCCTGCTGCAGCTACGCCCCACAACTGTAAGATCGTTGGGATATGATTTCTAGCACCTGATATGCAGTACTTTGGAAACACTTTGGTTGGGTGCTATCTGGTTTAAGAGGTAGGTTTTTGGCGTCATATTCCAACATTGGCATCTGTAAACATGTATCCCCAAAATTACAAGACCATAAATCCAATTTACAATCTTGTAAATATTGAACAGCTACACATTTTTAAAACATGAAAAACAATAGGGTCACATTCCGCACTTGTTCTGAGCAAAGATGTAAAAGAGATGTAAATCCTTGAGTATTTTGTCCTTGCATACAAGGACAAATAATTATGGTAGTTTTCTCCCTACTGTAGGAAACAATGAACATAACTCCCCGGTATTTTCTCCATATTTGAACATCCTGAAGTGTTGCAAAAGAATTATTCTATGGAGAAAAATGCATGGGTGTGTATGTGGGGGAGGGGTGTTGAATAAAATATCTGTTTTCTGTATCCCCTCCCCCCTACACACATGTTTTTCTTCACAGAATAATCCCTCTGTAACACTTCAGGATGTCGAATACTTGGATAAAATTGTGTAAAATTCTCACTGATCTGTTGTTCTTCCCAGTGGAGTTTCCCAACTGTCAGTGAATTTGTTGTTTTGACTAATAATTATGAATATTTTTTTCTATACCTAATAATAACACAGGACTTGGCAGGAGAAAAAACGGGGCAAAGGAGAGCACCGTTTGGATCCCCGTCATACACACACACAAACCCAAATCCATGTACAATAGAACATGAGGTCTAGGAATACCCTTAGCAGACATGGACTGATGTGGATGTCAATCCATAGCACAACTACCCTAAGTATGTTGAAACACCTGTTTAGAATACTTTTCACATTGCTCCAGAATATTCTTCAGTGAATACAAGTCTAAATCCAATTGCTATTTCCAATTAGAATAGACTCATAGAATCAGTGTGGTTTTCTTATGTGTCAATTCATCATGCAACAGTTTATTCAATGGCTGTGTTCCAGACGGAATTAGCAATTGGATGTAGGCCATGGAAAATAGATATCACTGACTGCTCAACTGGATGTTGCATATTCTTTCTCACTACATTTCAACAAGATTGGGGAAATCCCAGCTCACCAGAAATGTTTTAGCATATTTAAACGATTAGCTGAAGGAGTAAATATGCAGTTTTTGACCCAGATTCAAGTGTTAATTAACCCTCCCTGTAATAATTTCACATCTATAACTCTTCTGCTTCAGCTTCCCACCCAAAGAAGGGCTGACCTTGATGTAAGCACTTAATTTTAAACTGCAGCAAGGAAGCCCATGTAAAACATTTATGAATTCTTGATAAATGGAATGTAAATATAGGCTCTCTGTTTGGTTCATGTTTATGCATTATGCTAATAGTGGATTTAGCATGAATTTCTCCAGAGGAAAGTTGCATTGTCAATATTAATACTAAGCCTGCTTTTAGACATCCATAACTTAAGTGTATTACTCTGACTTCAGGTAAAAGGAAAAGAAAAGGATGTTGCGGATCTCTCAAGGTGTGTTTGCACAGGACAATGGCCACAATTCTATATTGTGGCCTACACTGAGCCACTTTATGCATACTTAACAGAGGAACTATGGAACCACCCTAGGGAATTGTGAAGATGCATATCAGGGGGCCAACATGAGTGATTGGTGTGCATTGGACTCTACTGATGTGCACTGGGACTCCCTAGTTGTAGTCCTAACAAGCATCAAGCTCTACTGATGCACATCAGCAGTCTCTGTCCATTGTCCAGATGGGCATCGGAAACACCTGATGTGCATTGGTGTCCGTTGCACCTTGGACTTGATGTGCAGTGGTCACTGGTTCCCTTACATAGTAACAACACAACAGGCCTTTGATAATACAGAGTTTGCAAAACTGCTCAATTCTATTTCCTGAAGACGTAAGATCATTTACATAGAGTTCCATACTGAATTCCAACCATTTTTTTTCTGAAAGAAAGAGGAAAGGAAAGTACAACTGACCTGATGTTGCTCTTTGGATTTCCTCCATGCAGATCTGTGGAAATATTCATGTTTTAGGAAGATGCATGGCCCACACTATAAAGCAATCCAAGTCCAAGCTATAGTAATTCTGCTAACCAAACTGGTGAATTCTTGCTGTTCTCAGTCAATTGGCCTGCTTGCAGCTAAATCCAATTGTTAGTCCCAACTATTTGGTAAGTCAACACATATACCCATTTTATCTGGGACTAATTACTGTATCTAGTTTTGAGAACTAAGTTATCTCCATCCTTCACTGGTGAACTTACTGCTGACTTAACATGTGGCAAACAAGCAGACAGACACAATGTCACTTTCAATGCCTGTTCGGAGACTGTACAAACATCACGTCAGAGGGAAATACACAAATCCTTATTGCTTTGATTTTTAAAAGTAGCGGTCATGTTCTAATGAGGATTTCATATTATTTCAGCCGCACTCTGAAATGGAGCACAAGCCAGTAGATTCAAATGCAATAAAATAAAATGCTTTTTTAAAAAATCTAAAGTTCACATGAGTCACTACATGAGATTCCATCTAATCAATTTTAAAGGTTTGCCTAAAAATTTACTCCAACCAAGAACCTGGCTGGAGAATTATGTCATCATCCCTCCTCTGGATACTGCTGACCTCCAGTTTCTATCAATCCTAGCCAGCCTGGCCAGTGGTGTGAGATGGTAGAGATCAGCATCTCAAGAGCACATGACCGCTACTTTTAAAAATCAAAGCAATAAGGATGTGTGTACTTCAATTAATTAACATAAGCAAATGAAAAGTGGGCAGCTTGTTTCCCGGGAGATATGTCACCAGAACTTGGTAAAGTTAAATTTTTGGACTACAAACCCCCCCAGAAATATTCTGGAAGTTATAGTTTAAGAAAGTAACTTTTCCAGACGGTGGATGTCATGTCTAGGCAACTCCATCTTCAGTCCATCTTGCAATTTCAAGCAGGTACTCAAAATCAGCAAAGTCAAATGAGATGCACATAAATCTCTTCCATTCTGTCCAGGTCACAAAACTGGATGTTCTTAGTGGCCTAGTAAACTTCCTAGGACAGTGGTTTGGAAGAACATCGCTGATTTATTGCAGCATTTCTATTGGCATGAACATACGTTGCATTCTTCCGAGAGAGACATTTGTAAAAAAAGGTACTGCATATTATGGGTTAGTTTAACAAAATGGAATCATAGAGTAATTTTGTTTCTGGAAATAAATATGACATTTATTTTAAGAAATAGTATGAAGATGCATAGTGCAAGTCTGCTGCCAGGAGTTAGGCAAGTGGTAAACTGATTGTATGGGAAATTGCTTTGGAAGCACATGGAAGATCATTTGGAATCCATAAATTAAATAAAGCAGATGGCTCTGAAGATTGGTGCCAGTTACCAAATAACTGAGGGACAGTAACTGTAATATGTGTGGTTTATACTATACATTGCTTGCCCTTTGTGTATCTCACTGAAGTGCTTGATGAATCCGGCCCTAGAACTACTGCCAGGAGTGGCCCTTTGCCCTGGGAAAGATCCAAAGAAAGAATGAAGTTGTGCCAAATTCTTTGGACCCCATCAGTGGAGCCCTTTCAGGCAGGAAGAGGATATGGAAAGCTTGGGGATTATCAGAGATCTGGCAGGTGGAGGGAAGAAAGTGAAAGCAAATGGCTGTGAAATATAGCACACCTTCATTTCTTCCATATGTTCATTCAAAACAAAGGACCAGCTCCAGATCCACTTTGCCAAAGCTGCCAGAGGGAAAGAACGAAAAAAAGAAATTGGAGCAGAGGGAGAAAGAGCTGAGATCAAGTTAATAAGTTCCTTCCTGGCTCTCCTGTGGCTGACTGCTCAGTGACAGGAAGCAGACATGTTTTGCATCACCTATCAGACTCAAAAAGAGAGCAGTGGGCAGGAGTGACTGGAGTGGTTTTGCCTTGTGTGTGGAACCCCTAGAAGGAGCCGGTTGGTAAGGCATCCCACAGTTAGTCATAAAACAGCTCAAATTCCAGTGCGAGCTAGCAACTGGGTTTTCATTACATTGTAGCCATGCCTTATCCACATAGTACCTTTCTTTACTTGTTTTGGGTGAGTGGAAAGACATCATGTCACCCTTTGTTACAATATCATACAATAAGAAATAAAGATTTGTAGAGTTGCTTATAGAGCTAGCATGGTGTGGTAATTTGAGTGGTGCATTAAGACTCTGGGAGTTGAATCCCTATTCAACTATGGAAATCCATGGGGTAACCTCAGGCATGTTGTAGTTGCCAGTTGCACTCTTTCTCTTGATGCAGGGATTTGGGGTTTGGGGATGCAGGGGGTTTGGCCAGGAGACATTTATAGAATGAATATTTAGTCATGTACTGGCAACTAAATAGATGATGTAGGATGTTGGTGTTATGTTTGTTGCTTACAATGACCATCTGAATGGAAATATTTTAGGTAGCCTGCTGGCATAGGCACTGCCAGTTGACAGTGGAAGGAGAAAAGCACAGGTGTCTTCCTGTGTTGCTCCTCACTCTCCTCTCCCAGCAGTTCTGTATCTAAGCAGCCAAGTGGTAAAATGCCTTCTGAAACTGCTTTTCAAGAAAACAGTTCATTTCAGGGATGTGTTGGACCTCATAGCTGCCTTCATCCAGTTGCCCACTGGACCTGGTTGCTCAGTTCAGCTGGAAACTATAGGAAAAGAAATGTATATTTGCATTGGATAGAAGGAAGGACAATGACTCTCAGGAGGAGGAGGGCAGCTTCTAGGCATAATAGAAGCATGTCTGGCTTCTGTTCTTCTCCTTCTGTGGCTTATGGGCAATCCAAGAAACCCAAACCATTTCAGGAGATCCCAATCAAAGTGATTCCTCTTTTTTTAGCTATGTACCTATACACACACAGAGTACAGTACAGGAACAATTGAATAGCTCAGGCTCAGAGCTAGGTGGTTGGAATGGGGAACATGAGGAGAATGAAAGGACACTGGATGAGCCAACATAATCAATGAAGACCTCTGAGCTTCTTCCATGGGGATACACCAGTCTAAAGGCCTTTCTGCACTACACTGTTGTAGTGCTATTATTCCACTTTCAACATCCTATGGAATCCTGGGGTTTGCGGTTTAGGGAGGGGCATTTAGAATTCTCAGCCAGAGAGCTCTTTGGCCTCAGTAAACTACCAACCCTAGTATTCCACAGGATATTGAAAGTGGAATAATAGCACTATAACAGTGTAGGGCCTAAGAATCACAGTGATTTTTGCCTAGCTTAAAATAAGATCGTTCAATTCTGGACTAATTCTAGTGGTCTTTCATGACCTTTCATGCAAGGTAGACTTCGCTACCTAACACACACATGCATATTATGCTCCCAAATCTGTAATAGTTTCCCTTCTTACTTCAGGGCAGGATGAGCACAAGGCATTTTGCTGCCTAAGAGAGAATAGCAAATTGTGTTCCCCTCCCAAAAGCCAGGCATCTTATTGTGGTAGAATATCATATTAACACAGCTCTCTAGGAGTAAAAATTCACTAATATATCACTCTGTGGGAATAATATGTCTATACTATGGAATTGCTGATCTTTTCCATTGCTTTTGTGACATTTTAGTGATCCTATTAAATGTATTACAGGAAACTGAATTTTGTTTCTCCCTGAGATGTCCACCTCATTGTACCTAATGGTAGAGCTGACCCTGCTTCAGTGGGGAGGGAGTAGTTGCACAAGTAGAAAAGGATCATACCTTCCAACTGTCCTGATTTGGCAGGGACAGTCTCAAATAATCCTCTGACATCCCATTTTATCAGCTGCTTTTAAAGTGTCCCAGTTTCTCTCCCCTCCTCTAACTTTTTCCCTTTGTTCTTGGCTTACTTCAGTTGAGGCACAGTAAATTCAAAGTGCAAAAGTAGTGTACACTCAATTAACTCAGCGGTGAGAGAGAAGAAATCTTGCCCTTCCCAGTAGGCCTGGGCAATAGCAGTATTCTGCAGCCTCTCCTTGCTTGTGTGAACTTCTTCATTTATAATTTTTGCTATATTGGTTACCCTGATGTTGCTTGGCTACACGTGCCTGGGTTTTCATCTGTGAAATGTTGATGGGTACGAAGGACATAGTTGTGGAGCTTTCAACACAAGTGCCGCAATCAATATTCTGGAGGCTCTAGATTACAAGATACAATCTGTTAACTCCTCTTCTCTTGTTCTTCATTGCATACGCACTTTTTAATGCTTCCATTTTCTTCTATGGGGAAAGGAAATAATCTTTTCATGGATGCTGAGAAAGACTGTGCTAATTCAAGCGGGAAGTAAATAGTGTAGTAAAGTCTGAGAACTGTTTGCCGCTAAGCCTTAATGAACAAAAGAGCTAGTTTTTGGCACAGCCATTGGGCTGAATATTTCCATTCCAGCATTCTGAGTTACAACTGTAACCAAGGGTCTGTGGATTTGGGGAGCTGTTTCTGTGTTATATGCATCATATAAATTCTACAACACCACGTCAAAGGGACCAGAGCCCAAATCAATGCATTCTATAACTCATGAATGGCTTAGATCCCTGCACGTCTGCTCTGCTTTATAATTGTCATCTTTCAGCTAGTTCCATTTCTTTTTATCTTCAAAGGTATGGTGGTTATGTGGAGGGTGACATATGTACAGAAATGTGCTAGTGTTTTGCTGTGGGTTTTTGGTTTGGTTTTTGAAAAAAAATGGAAAATGCAAATTTGGATATTTGGTAATGATTCTCGTTAATCACATTTGGATTTAATAAGCTTTCCTTGTGACATCTTTTCACTTGCATTCATAAGCTTTCATAAGATTTAATCAAGATTGTGATTCCTTCCAGCCTCTCACTCCTGACTTTGGAATAATAAATGCAGGCCTAATCCTTGTCCTGGTACACCATCTAGTAAACGCTAGTTATAAACCAGTATGGAAAGCTACAATTTATCTAACTAAGCCTGCCATTTGGCAGGCTTTCATTAATTATAGATTATCTAATTAAATCTAATTGATACACAATATCCATACACAGCTTAGTAAGTGCCTATGCATCCTCATGCCCCTCCTATTCTTATACTACATGGGTATTGGCGCACATTAGGAAATCAGTGCTACTGATCGCACATCAGGGCTTCATAGAATGTAAAATGAAATATTAGGGAGATGAAGAATCCCCCCACCAAAAAACTGGCTAGCTCAGGGATGGGGAACCACTGGCCTATAGGCCAGATGCAGCCTCAGGAGCTTTCTTCTGATGTCCATGAGGTTGCCAAATAGAAAACTGGAGAAGGTTCCTATGTCTTTAATGGTTGGGTCAAGAGGAAATTCCAGCAGGTGTTGGTTGTTACCTGGTTGTGTGTCAAGAAACACCTGCTGCAATTCCTCTTCTACAGAACCATTAAAGATACATGAGCTCACTGCCATTTTCCACTCTAGCAACCTTATCCACCATTCATGGATGAGTAGAACTTGTGCAAAGTGGCACTCCTCAGCTCAAAAAGCTCATCCTCAGGGCCTACAGTTTGCAGTTGATGGTGTCAAAAGTCACTGAGAAAGTCGGGAAAATCAACACAAGCACATTCTCTTATATCTTTCCCAGGGTGTTCAAGGCAGCTTCCTTGTAAAAATTAGGTCTAGAAGTCTATTTAAATAGATCTAGGAAATCCAATCAAGGAAATTTCCATTCAGCCTAAGGTGGTTTCATATTTTTGAAAAGGAAATCTGAAACAGGTTTGCAGGTATGCTTTTTTGCAAAACCTGCTTAAGAGAAAACTTCTTTGCTCATCTTAGTTAACACTGGCAAAACTGTACATGTAATGACAAATGTAACTCACTGTAACTGCTATGTAACTAGGATGGCCACATATATATTACAAAAAAGGAGAAATGTATCATCTTTCAGATTACTAATTTGCACAATTTGGCACTTGCGCATTTGTACTATAGATGCAGTAATCTATCACAATAATTTAAATGGAAATACAATACATCTCACCCTAAGAGAAAGATTGTGACTAGGCTGACAGGGAAGTTCAAGATCTCCATTAATCTTATGGTTATGTACCATTAAATAGGAGTAAGACTGGACTATCTTTGCCACAGAGAAGGCCTTCCAATAGAGAACTGTCTTCTGCAAAATAGTATACATGGCCAGTCTGCATGTAATGCTAAACAGTGCTTGAAGCCAACAGGGAAAGGCAAAGAAATTTGCTCCAGAGAAGGAAGAAATACAGATTTATAAAGCTGGCCTCTAATCTGTATGCCCTAGTTTCCAGGAAACTTGTCTTATATCTGCTCTGGTTGCATGGTTCTCTTGTTGGAATGCCAGAGTTGGAGAGCTCATGTCTTAGGGGCAGGAGATAAATGAGGGCCAGAAACCTGGCTCCAAGTAGAGCCCTGACAATCACACATTCTCTGATTTACCCTCTCCACGCCAGATGCTGTTCTGCCTGCTCAGAGATGAAAGTAGGGAGGGGAACTACGAATTACCACTGCTCAGCTTTTTCTTTTTCTTTTTTTACCTGCTTTGAAGCAAATTGGAGGGTTTCTGTTAACAGTCTGCTCATTGGATCTGTTCTTACAGTTGAACTTCTTAAAAATATGAGCTTTCCATGCACAATTTAGATTCATGATTAAACAGAACTTCTCTAGTCTCCTCCATTTGCTATCTATTTGGGATTACCAAGAATTTGGGAGGAAAAACAGGGACTTGAATGTTCATAGAAGAGAGACAGAGCAGAGGGCTTGGCAGCTCTGAAGTAAGCCTGTCTCAGGTTTCTTTTTCATTTTTAATGGTTGACACACACCCCTCTCAAAGTCTGTCTCTGATTTTCAGGGCATGACCTCGATTTTACATCAAACATTCTCCTCATCCTGCTCTTGTCTGGCCAGATTACTGATGTTTAAAGCTGATCTTTCATTAGAACATTGGGGTTTTATTGTTTTTCTAAAGTAAAACCCATCTAAAACACAAAAACCTGGTGTTCATCCTTTCCAAAAAACTCGTAGACTTTGATTCTTTGTCTCTGACTTAATTATCAGACAGCTGCAAGGTATGATAGTTGAGACAATTTCACTTGGGGAAGCAGCATCCGGTTTAAATATATTTAGAGGAACTACAGCACATTAATGACTGTTCTGATCCCTCTCTCTTTGCACAAAAGCTAGCAACTCTTTTAGCTTTTTGGAAAACAAGTATCTGCTTTACTACGAATGAAGCAACAGTTCACCTCTGTCTACTGAAACCATCCACCAACTTGAGGTCTAAGCAGTTCTTCTACATCTATTTACAACTTCATTGAGGCTTGCTGACTCTGACTTTTTAAGCCCCTTGTTTGAATGGAGGTGAGGTGGGCAGTCCTCCTACCAGAGTTTAAGATCATGTGTTTTTTTTTCAAGGAGCAACACTAAGGCCATGTCCACACTAGACTGTTATAGCGCTATTATTCCACTTTCAACATCCTATGGAATCCTGGCGTTTGCAGTTTAGGGAGGGGCCAGTCAGCCCCTCCCTAAACTGCAATCTCCAGGATTCCATAGGATGTTGAAGGTGGAATAATAGTGCTATAACAGTCCAGTGCGGAACTGGCCTGAGTTGTTCTTACTGAGGCACTAAGTTGTTCACACAATTCTATATTCAGCAATTAGAACAAATGCTATGAAATATCATGAGGATGGGGAGGAGGAGGAGGAGGAGGTAGATCAAAACAAGAATTATGATTATGGTGTTGATGATGATGCCAACTTTCTTGTAAGAACTGTTTAGGACACATGGACCATGTGAACCTGGCCAAAGGTGCTCCAGATTCAAGTTCATGTGACATAAGAAGGGGAATGATGTGACACAGCAGCAGAGGCAATATTCCTAGGTGTGAGGAAGTTTCAGTAAGGGTAATCCACTTGATGCAAGAGTAGGGGAGGCCACCTGAAAAAGAGACCAAGGCTCCTGTAGCTTTCACAGTTATGTAAAAGAAAGAATTTCAGCAGATATAGATTAGTACCCCTTCCATACCCCACCCCCCAGGTAGCCTTGCCACAAGGCCACTCTATGCAAGACCAAAAACTGCCTTGGTCATGAGTAGGATAATGACAATTGACAATTGACTAGTAGCATATTAATAGGTACAAGAAAGACCAGAAACAGTGAGTGTTTACTAAAGGTCCAGGATGTGCTTGGCAAAAGATGTAAATTCCTGAAGATATCAATATGATGCTTCAGCCTGCTATTAAGACATAAAACTCACTGGTTGACTTTGGGAGAAATTGCTCTCAGTCATATATAATACTTTGCTAAAAATGTCTTCCAGGAAGGTATCTTCATCCAGTTGGACAGGAGGAAAAAGGCTTTTCTAAAAATAATTTTAAAAAATAGAAGAATATTTATGAGAAATTCTTATGGGTGGAGTGGGAGGTTACCTCACTTCTCTTACTTAAAAGGTGGCTGCCGTGTGCCTGTGAATGTCCTGTCTTTCACTGTATTATCATTTCTCTAGAGGCCTCCAGCCATGCCAACTGTCCAGGCATAATTTAAAACCAAGAGGGAAGTCATCATGTAGTGACATCTCCTCTGGGGCTTTTCTAGTTCAGGGAGTGTGCACTGCTAAAAAGACTGTTAAGTAAAGGGGCCAATGGAACAACATGTAACAGAAATTTTTAAAAATGCACCATATTTATGACCTCCTCACAACAATAAAGGAAGCTCCAAAACAGCACCAACAGAAATTGTAAAATACCCTGAAAATGGAGCATAAAACTTGAAGCCACTCTCAAAGGGCTAGAAATATTGTGGGAGACTGGAGATCAGAATTTGTACATCACCAGGCAAATCTACTTCACAAGGTTCTTGTGATTATGAGGCTAAGAAGTACAGGAAGCTGGCAATCACTGAATCATCTCATTGGTCCATACAGCTCAGTACTATCTGTACGGTCAAGTAGCAACTCTCCAAGGCTTCAGGAAGGATTCTTTCCGAGGAGATACCACAGGTTCAACCAAGAATCTTCTACAATCCTTCATCAGTGTTCCAGCTTCTTTAGGGAAACAGTTCTAAACCTTGGTTCCCCAGAGATTATCAGATTACAACATCATAATTACAGGACAGCTTGGATAATCTTTAGGGATTCTGGGAACTGTAGTCCAATGACATCTGGGGATATAAGACAGGGACCTGTTGCTTCAGAAGAATAGTTAGTTATGAAGGTAAGACAGGGCAAAGGGCATACCATTAACTCTGTTGCTTTTTGCATATTCGTGAGAACAACTGTGCAGAAAGCAAAACCCATTTCTCTGCATGTCCATTTTCTTCTATGGAATTTTATGCAGGATCTCCCATCTACCACAGGTTTGTTCCTACCACTCAAGAGTTTGAATACTTCCTGGGCAGTTCTAGCACCAAAAGGGAAAGAATGAGAAATACTAGTGTGAACTTTTCCTCCCTGAAAAACATATCTGTTTCCCATGAGAAGCAACAAATGTAGTTTCATACCAGTTTGCACACTTTCATACATGCAGTGAACCGTATGATATGAGTCATACCTGCAATGTTGGATGGATAACAGGTGCAAATAGGAAATCATGATATATCAGACTGAGGCCATACTCTTGGTGGTATAACTGATGGTTATGCCAACATAAGTATTCTAGGTGATATTGAGCAAAGAGGTATCCAGTACCTCCTTGCACAGTAATTTCCCCCCCAGATCTTCAATGGCAGCTAGATGGTTTAAGTTCTGCCCTTCCTCCACTGAAATAGCCACTGATTGGCTGGTGAGTATGGGAGAACTGTGTTGTCTCAACACCCTCCATCTTGGATCTCCTCTGTCTCTCCTTTCCAGACCTCCTGTGCAGCTTCACTGGCAGACCTTTCTACTCCTCTATAATTAAATAAGATTTGGGTTACAATATACAGATGAGCTCCTGTAGAAAACTGTACAAATAAACAAAATCAAAGGCCATTTCCACACTAGCCTGTTATATTGCTATTATTCTACTTTCAACATACTGTGGAAACCTTTGAGGCCCCCTCCCTAAATGGAAACCCCAGGATTCCATAGGACGGTGAAAGTGGAATAATAGCACTATAACAGTCTAGTGCAGAAATGGCCAAAGAAAAGTACTTCTTCATGAAAATTTTGGAGAAGTAAAATTAGAACCACAAGCCTAGATATATGCATAGAACTATGCGGCAAGATGCATGCAACAGGATTTACTCCTGAATAAACATGCATAGGACTGTGTTGTAGGACCACCAAATGCAGCTTCTATTTATTTCAGTACAAGAATGATGAAACTGGAGCAAACTTTCATTCATATGGTCTACTCTTAGGGTCCTCTCCCTACCTCCAAATGCCCCCTTTTCTCCTTTCTTCTCCAGACCTTTGCATGCTGTTGTAGCCCCCTGCTAATTGGATACATCTGACATTCTGGCTCCTTTGAAAGTTCTCCAAGGCACTGTTGCAAGGAGCCCATTTGTTTCACACTGAATTTACGGAGTGAAAGTTTTACCAGCTGGAAATCCCTGAACCAAAGCTGTTCTTTCCACAAAGAACAAACAATCAGATTGGATCCAGACTATGACTGCTTTCAACTTTTGCGTTAATACATCACACTCATTTCATTAGGAGGGATGGAGTGGTGGAAGAAGGATGTGTTGAACTTCAGTAGCTTAAGAGGGAGATTTAAAAGTAGAGAAAAAACAAGCTTTTAATATTATTATCTTAAGTTGTCAGCTGTACTTTCCACTCAGCTGCAACATTCCAGATTGTTTCATATTTCCCTAGCTCTTGTCTGCATTGTTTTCTAATCAAGGACGTAGCTTTCCAGTGGAGGATGTGCTCTGCATACAAAAGGCCCCAATTCAATTCCTGACACTTCCAAATAGAGCTGAAAACCTGGAGTATGCACAATGCTGCACTAGATAGATCCATGGTCTCATTATGAGGCAGCTTCCTGTGTTCCTATGTATGAACATTATGCATGTTTGTATGTATTCTGGAAATGTATGCATTTTTCACTCAATGGGCAAAGCATGCTTATGTGCATTTTTGAAACATACATGAGTCAGAGACCCATAAACGTACCAATATTCTAACCATAAATGTATTTGGGTCTATGCTCTGTTCCAGAAGCAAGATACAAACTGGAGACATACATACCTCTGTGTATGTATACGTGTGTGTGCGTGTGCGTGTGTGATATTTTAATTTAAAAAGCTTTGAAATGCAAGTCTTACCTATTCATAATCAACTGCCTTTTTAAAAATTTTGTCTAATTCCTCATAATTTTTTTTAAACTGCATGATTCCTTTACAGAAAAATCCAGAAAAAGGTAGAGAGAAAATTACCATCTACAATCAATAGTGCCTGCTTATGCTTCACTTTTCACAAAGAAATTACACTTTGCACCATAAAATGAATGCCTGCAAACTAGAAAGGCCAAATTTGCATAATATGCCAAATCCCTTGATTATAAGGCAAGATGTTGTGACAGTTTACCGCAGAAGCTCTCAAACTTTGGTACTTCAAATGTTTGAGGCTTCAACTCCTTGAGTTCTTGACATTTATTATGCTGTTTGGGATGTCTGGGAATTGAAGTCCAAAACACCCAGAGAACCAAAGTTGAGGATCATGGATTTAGCAAATGGCAGCTGAATGGCAGACCAGTCCAAGACGAAACTCTTGGGTGTTTTCAAGACAAGGTGCACTTTATTTCACAGCATGTTTTGAGAGATTTAAAAGGAATACTCTCTTCAAGAATTGCACAGTGCATAACATATCTCCCAATCTGTGCTCTGACCAGCAAGCAACTTATGCTGCCAATGAGTTCTGAACTTTTGGAACTAGTGATAGCCTCTGAATTCCCCACAAAATGCAAATTTTATCCTGCCCGTGTTTGAGTCATTAACAGATTTATCTCAATCTATTATTTAAAGGCAACTGCACTAATTAATATTTTTCACACTGTATAAAGCCCCAGCTTCCTCATTACACAGGCAAACAATAAACAAGGAGGTGTTTAGCACATTGGACATAATGTGCAAAGAAACCAGTTTATTGTATTTAAGGATTAGACACGTCCGCTGCCTGTGGCTTATCTGGCAGCCCAGCAATATCAATGGCTTGCCAAAAAACCCCAAGATGAGCAGGGATCTTATTAGAATTGCCAGTTTGGGGCAGATAAACTCATCAGAGGGGTAATGGCGAAGGAAATCTCTGTAGTACAACATCTGAGTAGAGGAAAAAAGGCAACCAAATTACATATTCATCAGACATGTTTAAAAATAAAAATCCTGGATTTGCATAATCAGCACATTCCACCTGCCCCAGCACCTCTCAAATCTAATTTGGAGTGAAGCACAACCCATTATGGCCTTGAGCTATCCTAACTTGGGGGATGACATCAGTTTAAGTCAACACCTGCCTCCACTTTGGATCAGGTTCAGCTACTAACATAACCTAGTCCAATGGTCCAGAAAATAGAGATGATACAGCTATGATATGGGATATAGGGAATTAAAGCGGAGTGGGGGTGGGGATGGGGGTGGGATTTATCGGTGGCATATGCAGAGGCGCACAAATTCTCAGGGCATCTGTATTGTGTTTCTTGTATTTCAGTATGTCTGGGGAATGGGACCATATACCAGTCAGCTCATCAAAAGGGTCGTATTAATGGTTCACCCATGTAAGTTAAGCTGGTCCAGCAAAAAACTCAACAAGCTAAGCCTACTCTAGCAATTTTTTTTTTTTTTTTGCACAGGAAACAGCATTTTAGGTACACAAATATTATTATATTTCCATCTGTGCAGAAAGTGTTGTTTTCAATGGGAAGAAAAACGTGTGAATGTTGCACAGATTAAGTTCTGTACAGTGAAGATTCTTATTAGTCCATGATTCTCATTGTCAGACTTTCCTGACACTTGAAAAACATGGGGTTTTTTTAACCATTTTTGAATGTTTTCAAGTATTCTTCCCATCCCTACTCTGACAGTGCCTGTTTCATAAACTTTGGGAGGTGTGTATCACTTCCAAGATGAATGTTGGGTTCTGACATAATTTCAGAAAGAGGTTGATTGCCTCACTGGATTTCCATCTCCAGTAACTCATTCATACACCTTTGGCAAGTTAATTCAAATACCGTCCTTGGTGCAATCATGTTGACAGCTCACCTGTAACTCACAAAGTTGTTCCGTGTGAGAAGGAATTGTTAACCATTACTTCCTTAGTGCCTTGCATTTATTTGAAAAGAAACATGCTGATTTGGGAAAATGATGTTCTTCCTCAAACAGGGGGCATCTTTAGCTAAACAACACCAGCACTGATTATACACAGATCATGCCAATTGAAACAGATCTAGGTTTGAGATGGCCCATGTCCCAGCTGTAACACTCTACAGCAGCCAATTTGTCCTGGAGCAATCCACAGGTCTGGTGTTTTCTTTCAGATTTTGTTTCCTCCATGGAGTTGCTCCCTTACCTCACCATTTTCTATGTTTCCACTCACATGAAATAATGTACACAACACATCAGCATCATGTAGGAATATAAGGCTGAGTATTAGTGTCTGTGTGAAAGAGACCCAAGTTCAAATGAAATGAAAATGAAATGTTGGCCATCATCATGTTTGGCCTGATCAATGAAAGCTGGGTAGGTTTTAAGTACTGACTCTGCTAGAGGGGAAAAAAAGTTGGTTGTCTAACCACCCTGTATCATTGCAAAGGGTTTTTAGATTTCTCAGTGCCCAAGGCATAAACAATTCTTCATTTCTGAAGGGTACATAATATCTCTGGAATTTAGTGCAAGAGCAGTACAGAAAGTCCCTCAGAAGGCAAAACATTCTTGCTGTCCAAGCACAGGTGTATGGGAAGAATGAAATAATCTCCTTTTTTGCATCCTTACACATCTGCTGGGCTCTTTTATTCTCTAGCAGCATCCCAAGCACTGATCAACTCCTACTGTTTTAAGTATTGTTCATTTCCTACTCTTTCCATCTAGCTCCTTTGTTTTCAAACACTAAGAGCCCTGTCAAAAGAACAGCACTTCCAAACCCAACTTGATGGGGATGATGGGAGTTGTAGTCCACCTTGGAGAACACTGCAACATTCTACTACCTCACACCCAAACTTTTAGATAAATTGCTTGTGTCATTGAATTACAGCTCAGTAGAGGCCTAAATAACATTAAAGGCAACAGATCCTGTCTGAACTTGGAAGCTAAGCAGGATCAGCCATCGTTAATTCTTGGATAAGAGAGTGCCAGCAAATACCAGGTGCTGCAGACTATATTTCAGAGGAAGGAACTGGCCAAACCATCTCCAAGTATTCTTTTCCTAAGAAAACTCTATGAAATTCATGGGGTCACCATGGTAAGTCAACAGGTGACTTGAAGTTACTTAGACACATACATGTCTTGCTGATTGGCGTCTACAGAACCCTGGAGATTTGTATTCACATGCACAAAGGTGTCACTCAACAAAGGTAGAAGCCACATATGCACTATGTAATCAGTACTGAACATGTCTCAAGTTTGATTGAGAATGCCACTGGGTGGAGAAAGCAAATGTCTTCAAGGAATTGTAGAGTATCCTGGCAAATCAATAAGCTTAAAAATACTCCTGTTTCTGCCAAAATACACACAGAGGACTTGAGTTTAACAATGCTGTATCAGCAATTCATAATCAAGTGAATGCACTGTTGATTGTTCTTTTTAAAATGAGCAATGGACAGGGGGAAGTATTTGAGCATTACCACCCAAAGGAATAAGTAAAAGATTACTGAAATAAGAAAATAGGAGTTTTAAAAGCTTGAGCAGTAAATCTTTCAACCAAACCAAAAAGTAATCACCTGCCTTTTCTCAGTTACAAGTTTGTATGAGTGAAAATTTGCAAACCTAAGAAAAGGACTTTTCCATAAAAATGGTGAAATAAGAGAGAAGAATGTACCACGGAAGAAATCTATGAAGGTTATCACACAAACTGCCATGCACACATGCACATCCACATTTGCACATACATGCCCTTTGAGATATTGTTATTACGTATTATCATGTCTATGAAGATACACTGAGTGAGCTGCTGGCCAGCCCTGATGTTGTGGTCTATGTAAAGTCCAGTTAAGTTTATCATCTTTCAGAATAATGTTGCAAAACAATTTCTGGACTAGCCTTTGGTTGCTTTTGCTCTGGATTTGTTTTAGAAAATTTGCAGTGTAGTACATTAGCTAGTACAGAGAAGGTGCATGCACAAACACATAAGTGTACATTTTAGGGATGTGCACTGGCAATAAAATTCAGTTTGGACTTCAAGACAATAATCTGGAAAGGAGTCTAATGCATATCAGATTGATTAAGAAGCCACATGATTCAACTCAGGCCTCAGTTGTGAGGCAATCTGAAGGTTTGTGTTTCTGAAGATCACGGGAAATCTACAAATGGCAATAGCATTTTGGATAACAGAATGAAATGCAGTGTGCAAGGTGAGTAGACCCCAATGAGGTGATTAATCCTGTCAGATTTTCTAAAGAAACACTCAGAAAGTTTGCTGATAAATGCCTTTAAAACCTGATTTTTAAAAAAACCTTAAATGCCAGTAACATTTTTGCATTTATTGGCAGAAGTGGAAAAAAATTACATGGCCCATCCATTCTTCTACAAGGCTACAAAATTTCTGATATGGAGAAGGAGGAATTTTTGTGCAAGAATAGCCTTTACATTCTAAAGGTATCTGAGAAAGGGCACACTTACTCCCTGTGTGTTCCTTGTGGAATATATTTATGAAAATGACACACAGCTTAAGTAAGAAATCTGAAAAGTTTCAGAAAGGTAGACACAGTGACTTATGTGAAAAGTAGGGGGCGGGGTCTTCTCAAACTGGAGGTGGGGTAATTCTTTGTTTGTGTGTGTTTGTGTGCTTCTGGCAATTTGTATGAATGCTGAACATATTATAGAGATGTCTCTAAGCAAGGAACCTGCACTTTGACTTTGGAGGATTCAAGACTGAAAACTAGTTTAAACCTTCTGAAGAGTGATCCATAGTAGTGTGGAAATGGCCAACTGCATTTCCTGCCCCATCATAGTCCCAACCTATCTTAGCAATATGTATATTGGCCTGTCTTGTCTGTCACACACTGTATATAGTTTCACAGCAACGCTGAGGCCATTTCCACACTAGACTATTATAGCGCTATGATTCCACTTTCAACATCCTATGGAATCCTGGGGTTTGCAGTTTTGGGAGGGGTCAGATGGAATCATAGCGCTATAACAGTCTAGTGTGGAAATGGCCCTAATTTTACTATTTTACTATTCAGCTGTTTTCGTTTGATCCCTACAAAGGCTTTGGCTTTTTGGAAGCTTGCTATTACCACATTGAGCCAGGAACCATGCAGAAGCCAAGGAACTACATTATTTAAGCCATACGGAAGACATTATGGCAGGAGAGGGCAGCAACAGAATGAGCTTGGTGGCCAGCAAGCAGCCAGATGCTGAGGACAGCAGGAAGCAGACAGGCACAGAGACCAAAATAGTCAGGCAACCATCTGGAATGAAGTGTCACCTTTGCTAGCTAGCATGGGCTCTCTTAAGTAACAAAAGATAAGCCGTCCATTCAGGCTCGTGTGTCTGCACTGAGAGATCAGCTAAGATAAAGAGAAGGTGGAGTGTTGGGTGTGGTTATGGTGGCAGCAGTGGCAAACAATATTCCTTCACCAGGGCACAGGGATAGGAGTGCCTTGCAAAAACATGGCCAATGATTAGATGAATGGAGCTGTCAGTCATTCAGCTCAATTCCCTTGCTCAGCCACTCTCCCTTTCCTTTTATGAAATCTGTTAATGTATAGATTTTGAAGACTGGCTGCCTTCCTAAAGCCTGAATTGCACATGAACCTTGATGGTAATGCATGGTCGCAGTGCCTAGTGGAGACACTGGCAGATCAAGAACCTGTCCCACTTCTGCTCTGCACTGTTGGATGGGGATTTGTTTTCTGCCTCCCCTTCCCTGCTCCAAGCTTAGCAATGGAAAGGGCATATTTGCTGGTTTCAGATGTAGCATAAGACCAGGGACAGCATCTTGTGCCTTCATTTTTGATACATAACGGAAGTCAGCAGTTTTGATGGGTCCAGGGCTCAATTTTGCCACCTCCAAGACCCACCATGGACTGCATCCATTAAAAAAAAAAGTTCTTAAAACTTGACTGAACATTTGCTTTCAGTTTGAAAAAAAAAGAGACAGGAAATTCACTTCCAGTTTTGTTTTTTAAAAAATGCTTTAAAATGTCTAGAGAATGGCATGTTAAAATACAGAGAGAATGCCCTGGGGAACTAGCATATATTGAGACATGCAGCCATGAGTCAATGGCTGTTTCCGCACCAGAGTAGAGGAGAGTTTCACTGTGTGTTGTGAGTGGTGTTTTTTACTTCGATTTTACTAGATTGTTATCTGCACGCCCTCCGGTTTCTGTTGAATTAATGCAGTGAAAATCATTTTCCGCTTCCGCGCTGTCAATTCTCATGAAATTCCCATCCTCCTCCCACTCCCTCCCTTGCTCCACACCGCCACCTCTGATTGGTCAATTTTTTTTTAAACCCATTGCTACATATCAGTGGAGGTATTTTAGTTTGTTCTTACAGAAGACCAGCCCCCCACCTCTGGTTTGCTAATAAAATTGCTAGTAAAATTACAGTAGAGTCCCGTTTAACCGACGCTTGGTTATCCAACCATCCGGACTAACCGATGTCACGACGGCCTGGGGGCGTGGCTGTGGGCATTTCCGCGCCCCCAGACATGCCCTGACACGCCCCCGACATGCCCCCGACATGCCCCCAGACACGCCCCCCCAAATGGCGGCCACCGCGGGTGTCCAGATAATCCGACCCTTTCGGTTATCTGACGCTGCGGCCACCCATTTGGGTCAGATAACCAGGACTCTACTGTACTGTGTCATGAAATGACACATGTCTAAAATGTGTGTGACCAACATGAAAAATTTGGAAAGCTCTGGTCTAAATAGCCAGAAATTGAAAAGCAACTATCCTGAGTATCCCAATGTATATCATTGTATTCTAGCGCCCGCCCTGCGTTTGAGGGGCAGAGACAGGAGCAGACAGAAAAGACGCCAAGGAAAGGTGGGAACGCCCACAGAGAACCACCTCTGCTGGTACACCTTCTGCATGTTGTCAGAAATGCAGCCAAACTGGTTTTTATGCTTTACATTGGAGTTTTTCCAGTTTTACAATACTTCGGTTTTATGTCAATAGTAATCGTGTTAAGAGCTCAAGCCGTGCAAATCCTCAGAAGAAACATCAATACTAGTAGGTTTAACGTGCAGACATAACAGCAAGAATACGATGCCAGTGCCATTGCAGAAAAGTGCCAATGTAGTGCTGCAGTTTAAGTGTTGGACTAAAACTTAAGTTCAAAAGTTTACTTGGCAATGGAGATCCACTTGGTGGGCTTGGGCTAGTCACAATGTCTTAGCTTCAGAGGAAGGCAATGGCAAACTGCCTCTGAGCAAATCTTGCAAAAAAAACAACAACATGATGGGTTCACCTCAGAGTCTCCATAAATTGGATATGTCTTAAAGGGCCACGATAACAAAGTTAATTTAAGCTACTTCAATAGCCATTTGTTGGGAGCATGATACTTGTGATGGCATAGTTTGTGCTACTTGTTGGGAAAATTAAAAACTGAGAGATTTTAGTAAGTCTCCCAATTAGCAGAGCACTTAGGAATGCACAAAACAGAAGCTGACTAGATTACCAGCCTCACCTCTATCACCCCACCCCAGACACACTTAATCTAGTTTAAAATAAATACAAAAATAGTTTGGTTAAAAGTATATAAACAGATTTACTCACAGACACATGTGCATAGTTTATACAGGTTCATATTCTTGAAGAAAGCTAAGGAGAAAAATAAGCAATCACATGCTTACAAGGAAGCATCCTTGCCCAAGGATCAGAGACCACATGCTTGCAGGGAAGCAGAAGAACAAAAGAGAGTTTTAAACACCAAGTGAGGGCTTTTCTAAAACAAAGAAATTAGTATGTGCAGGGGGAAGCAGGTGTTGACCAAACCACAGGAAGTTTAGTCTAGGTAGTCCTGCTATAGCTACAATAAGCATGCAAACTAGCCAGTTAATTAAGCATGCAAAAGTTGCCACTCGCAACACTACCTAATTCAACCATATCATACTAATTTTTCTGGGTAACCTTGGTTTATCTTTGTTTTACAGATGAGGTGGCCAAAGGGGTTGTTGTTGTTGTTTTTATGTGCATTACAAGGATAACCAATTTTCTCTTCTCCTCACTCTATGGGTGAATGAGTGAAGACCCATATACATTTAAGATGTGGTGGAAATAATCTGATGCACTATGTCTACACTAACAACAAACAAACAAACAGCTTCAGCATCTTTTTTTCTATTCATGTACTTTGGCTTGTTTTTAATTATTTTTTTTCTTTTGATTGATTGATTGATTGATTGATTGATTGTTCCTGTGCCAAACAACTGTGTTTTCTGACACAAATTTTTGAGGTTCGAATTGTTGCTTCTACCATCACAGTTTAATGTACAATTTCAGATCATAAATGCCATAACCCCAAAAGAGATAGTGGATGGAGGTGCATTTTAGATTACAGAACACCCCTATTATGACCTCCAGACAAAACCCATGCAGTTCCATTCCACTAACGCCTCCTACCACAGCTGCCTAGGGATCAACTGAATACCCTGCTTTGCTCTCTGCTACATTTTAAATCTTTTCTGCATGATGTCATTGGTTGCAGGCTCAACTCTACACAAGAATATAAATCCACAGCCATATTAAAGACTGGAAAAAATGGATGTTTCCAAACAGAATGACGCAAATGTAAGAAAAAAACGTTTTCTATACTCTCTGCATGTAAATTCCTATTATAAGTATGAATTGGTCTTCTGAAGCCATAGTCAGAAATCTGTACTTTCAGATTAACAATAAATTAATAACTGGTCTTCCTAATACACAGGGTTTTTTTTGTCTTGTCTCTGACCAGGGAGGAAAAGCATAAGTACATTGCTGAAATGATGAGAGAGCCCCTCTGATACAATCAAATATGGAGATCAAATAGAGAAATGGTGTGGTAATGGCCTTTGACACTACACTTTGACACTATCGCTGCAATTGTAACTAGCGGCAGAGCTTGGAGTGCAGGGAGAGAGCGGAGCCACAGTGCGTGGGGGTGGGGGGGTGGCTGTGGTGCATGGGGGCATGGCTACAGCATGTAGAGGCGTGCCTATGAGCCAGGACACTCCAAAAATATTGCCGTCCTGGGTGAACTGCCCTCATTGCCTCCCCGTCTCTATGCGACTAATTGTAACTTACTTCCCAATTCCAATTACTGGCTATCAGCTGCATGTGGAGGAAGAGGACCATTCTGCCAATTATCAGAGCATGGATGAATTGTGTTTCTATCAGGTTTTGGAGGACTGGGCCAGGAGAAGTTACTTAGTTAAGTACTTAGCTAAGTATAAGCTGATATAGGATTCTGGCCAATAATCCCTTCTTCCTATGCAAGATATCATTTTTTTTAAAATCTCCCTCTATCCCTTCCTTCCACCCTCCCCTCCCTAAATCATAAACCTTGTCCCTGTCAATGACCATAAATAAAAATTGTCTTCCAAATAATTACATGTTGTTTACATATTAACCATACCTTTCAATAATCGTTAGTCCAAAACCTCTCTTGATCCAAAGGAAGTTTAAGTCCAGTATTATTTTGATTAACATAACCAACAAATGGCTTCCAAATAATCTCAAGCCTATCTTCTTTTATGTTCCTCTTGTTACTCTTCCTTTGCATGTTAATTTTAATGATAGAGCTATGGACCACATCCTATTTAACTACTTTAGCACTGAGAAATTTTCAAATGTTTTCCATGCTTTAGCTGTTGATGGTCTTGCAGCACTTAACATAAATGTTATAAGCCCTTTATTTGACATATTTTCATTTTTGCATTGAAATATAGAAATTAGTAATAGTGTTCTTCTGAAGCAGACTTTTTGGCCCAACATCTCAGATGTAGTAAAAAAAGAAAAGTAACTAAGCTTTCCATCTTATGACTTGTGGATGCCTTCACTAGATAACCATTTCCCTTCTGATCCTATGATTCTAAGTGATCAGTAAGATTTATACTAAAGCAAGCATTCCTTGGCCTATTCCCAGAGCCAGACCATTAAATCAATAAAGATTTTGTCTGGCATCCTTTTCGTTAATCTCAAATAGAGCAAATTTATTCCATCAGTTGCCGTATGGTGTGTCAACACACAGATGAATCTAATGGATTCAATGGGTCTACTTCAGTGAGGAGTAAAAGTAAATTTAGGCCTTTATCTGTGAGATGCATTATGCTTACTAAACAACAATGGCTAAAGAGGTTACAGGTTACATTATCAAGTTTATTTAGTTTCATGGTATCCTTTTCAGCTTAAGAATTTCCCTATCTTTTTTCAGTTTTAGTTGCAGTGTTTAATTTCAACATTCAATGAAGCAGAAGAGAATCCTTTGGGACAAGATTTTAGAAACAGAAGGGTAGGAAGACAGGTGGGGTTACATATTTAGTCATACTTCAGCTTGCAATTATATTTCAGCATTCTCTATTAACTTTAATTTGAAGGATATCCATAAAAATCATTCACAGGCATTAGTCAATCTCTGTAAAGTTGGAGAAAAACTGGTCTAAATATAATTGTTAGTTGGAACTAAAGTAGCCTATTCAACCAATGGGAATTTGGTCAGTCAATGTCTGTGTAAGTACTGTTGATCAAACTGGTCTATTCTAGTCAGGACTAATTTTTGGATTTATGCCACTGTTTTAATACTATTTCTCACTTAATAGAATGGAGAATTTTCTTCAGAGAAAATTAATTACATTGGTATGTGTCAGAACCCTATAAAACTTAAATTAGTTAGAGCTAATAATTACTGCAAAGGAAATTATAGTGTATTTTCGTCCATTACAACCATTGCATGCATTATTAGGTTTTTAAAAAAATAAAAGAAGAAGAAGTTGAGAAAGTTATTGCAAATTCACCATCTAACTTTGCTTTACTAGAAATAGCTTGTAAAAGAAAATGGAAAGATCCTCTTTTTAGATATAAACACGTTCCTGTGATCCAAAATTAATTTTCACTTAAATTAATGAATTTGGTTTGAATAAGAAGGCAAATAACTTTGTAATTATTTCAAATGAAAATGACTTTGTATTTCATATGAGTGGAAAATACTCAGTAGTATGGCAGAAATACTCCGAATTGTATTACTGTAGATTTAAATACTGTATTTTCTTTTTTCCACATTCCTGTTTTTCCAAAGTTTAGTCTCTAGATTCCATCTTTTCCCAAGTTTATTTTTTTTTCTCCTTTCTTCCTTTTTTAGATACTAATTGAAATTCATCCAAACAACCATTATTACAAGCTGTTACTTCTATTAGCACAGCCAACTTGCAAAGCAGTATCTGCTGGTTGTGCAAAGGGAAATAAACAATCTACAGCTGGGGGTTAACTTGGCTTTCCTGGATGAGTGTTTATGAAAGAAAAGGGTCAGCAGGATGGACCATTCCCATCCCAACTGCTTTTCATTTAACTTGGCCCTCTATATGGTTAAGGCCTTTGTAGCTTGACTTTCCTCTCCAGACTTCACACCTTGAAACAATTGACTGTCTTCCTTGTCTTGGCTCTCCATATAAGTTGAAATATCATTCAGTTTTGATCATATGCATTACCATTTATTACTAGAGGACCAATAACAGGGAGGAAAGAAGATTTGCAGATGAGGAAGCTTATGAAGGATATGGGCAGAAGAACCTTAGTTTGCATGCCAGAAACTTCATGCTGCCTTTTGAAAAAAAATTACCCTTGCTAGTTCCCTCCAAAATCCCTGCTAGGTCCCTTTGAAAATTCACTTAGTACATGAGTTGCTTTCTCATTCTTGATACGTATCAGAAGCAGCTCTGCCTTTAAGCAAAATGAGGCAACTGCTTTGGGTGGCAGATGCTGAGGTGAGGGTACCAATGGCCATTTTGTCTTTCGAAGGACAAAGTCAGGTGTGGCACAAGGCATGACCTGCAGTCTCTTAACTGATCATCTGCCCTCAGCAAAGTTAGAGGTCCCATTGCCAGACTTAAAATAAGCCTGAACTACCAGCACAGTAAGCTTTAATATGTAAAACAGAGAGAGGGCCCCATCTTGTCTATTGTTTCAGGGAACAAAATGTCTTGGGTCAGCCTTGAAGAGATATTTATTTGTCCCTCACATTGAATCACTTCCCCACTGTTTTTTCATTGTCCCTCCTTATGTTCACAACACAGCTGGGCTTCTTTTCTGAACACTCTTCAGTGTCCTGAGCATGGAATTGCTGATTTGGTACAAACCCCTTGTAGGGTTGCTGGGGCTGCTTTAAGTCTGTGGATTGAATTTATACCTTGGCTTCCCGCCAATGTACCCCCCTAACCTATCTATTCATGAATCACCTTGGCTTTTATTAATCAATTCTGCTTACATATATTTTAGAAAAAAATGGGCAAGCAGGCACAAACCCAACAGACTATTTTTCTTTGAGCATATGGGATGACTATCTATCTAAAAGTGCCTTTTTTTCTGCTTCAGGCTCCAGAACTAAATTGAGTTCCAGTGGATACACGCGCATCGTAGGTTTTATGGCAGAAGGGATAATTGGATGGATATTACAGGATAAAATAATATCAGAAATTCACTTGGGAACCTTCAGCATTTAATCAAACAACAGGTGGTTTCTGTGAGCTGCCACGTAAATAAAAAATAATTCCAATAATAACCCCTAACTGTCATTGCCAACGCCACACCAACATTTTTATTAGCAGCTTCCCCGTGCAACAACACAGCCAACACAATTCACAGATATTTTGCCATTCTCCCTCAGTACTACTTTATGTACTTGGCATTAAATGTAGGAGTGGCAGATGAAACGATGACATCAAATGAGAAAGATGTTTGTAGAAGGAGGACGTAATAGTTATTTCTCTTTACGTCATATTTCTCTCTTTGCATCACATTTATTTATATTTATTTCTCTTTGTCATATATTACTTACAATATGGGCCTTAACTCAGAACAAAACAGAAATCTACACAGTGCATTGCTAAAACAGGTATTTACAAGACTCTAGGATAGGGTTGCTAGAGTGAAAACTGAAGGTGGCTCCTGTGCTTTTTATAGAACAGGGAATTTCAGCAGATGTTGCTTGTCATACAACCAGCTAAAAAGGAGCTCTTGCTAAAATTCCCTCTTCAACACAACTGTAAAAGGCACAGAAGCCCTCTCTAATATTACTTCTGGCAACCTGACTCATCAAAGACAATTTGGTTTTCCTTACATATTGTCCATAAATACCATAAAAATACATTTATATTCCACTCTTCATAAAATTCCATCAATAGGTAACAATATTAAGCCAATTCAGTACAATAAATAAATAAAACTAATGTAAGCAATCAGCAGAGAAAAAATAAATAATAGAGTCATAACGATATTCATTGATATGTATGCCAAGGTAAACAAATGTATCTGTTACTGGTCTTGAAATTTCACTAAAGTCATCACCAGTCATACTTCTTGTTAGAAGGCATTCCAAAGTCAGGGTACCACAACCAAGATGGTCCTAGCTCACATCATTACCGAATACTCCTCTGCTACTCAGGGCCAATCCAATCATTAGAAAAGTGAGGCAGATGCTGAAGGATGACAGCAGCAGCACCCAAAAACATTCCTCCTGAATCACCTGGCTTTCCCTTCCTTGGAAGACAGAGCTGTACATGCCGTGTAGTGTGGCCTCCATCCCTAAATTAACTTGCTGTATTCAAGTGTAGCACAGAATCCTGTTCCATTGGCAGCATTGATATAAAATTCAACTGTCAGTGGATTTGAAGCAGTTGCCTTTGCCCTCAGGAGCCATATCTCTCAAGCCAGCCTTACCCCTAGTGCATATATTCCAACACTTCACCGATGAAAATTGGGACACGTGGGCCCTTTCCGCACCAGGCAATTAGAATGGGACAGTGCGTCCTCGCAGGGAGGTCGTCTGCACCTTGGAGTGGACTAGGAGCAGACTACTTACCGGAGATCCACACCTCAGTCCACTCCAAGACAACCCCAAGTGGTCCTCCAGCGTGTTTTTGAAAGACCGGAAAAACAGGTCTTTATTTTCCTGGAACGTGCCATTTCGTTCCTGCTCCCTTGTGCAGATTCGCAGGCTCACACCAATGCAAGCCTGTGATCTGCAGAGGGTGGGCTTTAGGCGTGGCAAGCTTCAGCTGTTGGTTGGAACCCATGACCAACCGGAAGCCGCCATTTTGGAAGCCAGAGCAGTGTGGATCTACTGACCTCGCACTGCTCTGATTTGCCCTGGACCAAGGAGGGGCCCTGCGGAAGGGCTTCAGGGACAGTCTGCGTTGCTTTGGACCCCAGAAGAAGCGGTAGGTAACGGCACAGAGCAATTCCCTCGCCTCGTGCAGAAAGGACCATGGTCAAGCAACATCAGAGTGTGGTCAAAATGGCAAAAGTTATTAATGAGTAAGAGCTAGGACAAGCTAGGACAGGTTGCAGTAGTTTGGTTTTGTCTGAACCTACTGGGAAGGGGAAGATTGTGCTAGCTCCTCCTGGTTTGTTTAAGTACCAACCGCTTTTAGCCTCTGAACTCAGTTTGCAGCAACTGAAGTAAACTGAGGACAAAGGGGTAAAGTGGAAGGAGGAGACAGAAACTGGAATTTTCTAAAAGCAAGTGACAAAGTGGGACAACAGAGGATTAATTAGGATGGTCCCTACCAAACTGAAATATTTGGAGGGTATGTTAGTGACTGAGGGACAATGAGATGGGCCACCCCACTGAAATTAAAGGTCATGACAAGCTGATAATCTTAAGGGATATCTTAAAATCCTTTCCACTTATATCTGAAAAGGAAAAAAAAAGGAAAAAGGAAAATCTGGATGTACCAGGATTTCACATACAAGGGTACGGCAAGAATGTCTCTCCATAAACCCATGCTGTTTAGACAGTGATATGAAAGCCATTATAAAAAGCCAGCCTGGTCTCACTTTCCCAAGGTTATAATATTCTCAACAAGGTAGACTCAAGAGCATGCAAGTCTCAGGTCATCCAGGGCTGTGTCACAGAATGCCATAGGAAGCCAAAGTAAACACTACACCACCAGTATTTATGTACCACCAACAATTATGCTCTTCTTCTGAGCAACATTGCTGGTGCATTCTGCATTATCTATAACTCCCAGAGTATTCCCTAGAAGTCACACATCAATAGTTTCTCTTATGCCTGCAAAGTATATATGCCACATATGACATTTATATCATTTTATGGCTCTTTGGAAAAAGAAACAGGGTAAAAAGTGAGATGTGAGTATTATGAAATCTGAACATTTGAGCATTGCAAACCATTTCAAGAGCTTTTATTTATTATTCCTTGGAAAATCACAGCTGTGATAAGGAAAGAAGAGGGCCAGCCCACACAAACAGACATTCTGCCTTTTGGGAAGAACACACACACAGAGGCAGCGAGGAGAGTGCTGAAGAAATGCACGTAGCAGCAAAAAGAGCAACAGTTCACTGCAGGCTGTTTCATGTTCATTCTTTCCATGCATCTTAGAGGTCTAGAAGGGACCTGGCTGTCTAGTTACCTTCTGTCAACTAGATTACAGCAAGCCAGCAGTGGAGACGGTGATGATGATGATGATGATGATGATGATGATGATGATGATGATGATGATGGATGATGACGACGACGACAACAACAACAACAACAACAAAAATAATTTTAAAAATTTATTTCTATCCCACCTCTCCAGATGGATTGAGGCGGTGAACAACATGAAATACATTATACATTAAAAGACATTAAAAGACATTAAAAACATACCCAATCCTCCCCACCCACCAACTCACCTAAACCAACCCCTTAAAACACACAACAATTAACAGTCCATCAATTAACTATTAGCAAAGCAGCAAGACAATTGATGGGAGGTGATGGAAATGCTAGTCTGGGAAGGCCTGTCGGAAGAGATCAGTCTTGACTGCTTTTTTTAAAGCAGTCAAGACTGATGATATGCTGGGTCTCCTCCGGCAGGCCATTCCATAACTTGGGAGCGATAGAAGAAAAGGTCCTCTGGGTAACTGCAGCCAACCTAGTTCTGACTGGCTGCAGTAAATTCCTCCCAAAAATGTATCTGTGCCCAGTGAATCCAGTGCTGAGTATGGAAACAATTGCATAGTAAACTGTATGAACCATGGTCACAAAAGAAGGTTAATTTTATGGTTGGGTATAAAAAGCTACTTGTTTCAATGAAAAATAAAATTCCATATTATTTATTTGTTCAATTTATATCTTGCCTTTCCCTCATAAATGGGCCTTTGGAACAGTCTGCAATGAAAAAGAACAAGTACATTTAAAATGTGGCATTCGTAAAAGCATTATAAAATTTAAAGTACAATTTGAAAACACCACAGTGGAAGAAGAATAAACCCTTTCCCTCCCCTTTCTCACCTGAATAAACAGGCATTTACTTGTCAACAAAGAGAAACAGGGAGGAGCAAGTCTAGCCTCTCTTGGCAGGGAATTCCAGAGCATCAGAGTGACCACTAAGAAGAACCTTTCATGAGTAATGCCACGAACTTGCCGCCAGGATTTTAGAGCTTGAACTCTGTAAATCATAAACGGCACTTTGTGTTGTGCTGGAAAGAGGTCAGTGACCAGCGGAACTTTTGTAACAAAGGAATGATGGGGGCTTTTCATATCAAACAATTATAGCACTATGACTCCCACCTTTAACTGCCATAGCAACATCTTATAGAATCCTGGGATTTGTAGTTTGGTATTAGAGGTTTCTGGCTAAAAGTTCTAAAGGTCTCCTCTAAACTGCAAATCCTTGGATTTAATAGGATGGAACCATGGTAGATAAGGCACACTTTCCAAATGTCCTGATTTGTCAGGTGTTACCCTGACTTCTGGGGTTCCCATGGGGGACACCTAAATTAGCTCTGAAATGCAAAAGTTGGGGAAATCAGTGAAGCACTGGCAATAGCAAAATGAGGGGCAGGGTAACCCAGAAGAATCTTTTACCCAATGTTTACGGGGTCAGGCCAAGCAAAAAGCCAGACAAACATACCAATAATTAGATTTTATTAATAAATGTATTCTCACACACCAACGCACTCACTCACTCATGCATACAAGGCCTATCAAGAAGGGAAAGAGGTGAAAATTGATAGGGGATTTAGCAGAGAGGGTGTAAAGGCAGTGATACTGCACCTATGCTGAAGTCTTCGGTGTGGGAAGCAGTGAGAAGGATGAAGCTCAGCGAAGAGAGGCAGCTGAGGGGATTATTCAACTAACAGAGTGCTGGTCTGTTAGCATGGCGGGGAGTTCTCCGAAGAGACCTTCCAAAACTGGAACTACTTATAGGGCAGAATGTACCTCAAGGGCAGGCCCTCTCCCAGGAAGAACAATGGCCAAAACGAAGGGAAAAATGCTGCACAATAGCAACTGGATAGTTTGCATGATTGGTTCATGCAGATGGACCTCACCTTGTGGGATTTTCCAAAGTCAGAGTTGCTCAACCTGGTACCCAGTAATCCCCTCAAGTTGGCTATTCGTGGCTGAGGACCCTTTGTTCTTGTGGATGTATGTAGCCTGAGGTCTCCTTGGGGAAATGTGACTGAGGATTTTCCTCACCTTGACCTAGTTTCAGTCGTTTGACCTATTTGTCTATGCATCCACCCGGGCAACCTCTCTGGCATGGCCAGCATATTTTACATCAATTTTTTATCCCCCCGGGATGAGGTCCGCCATCGAGGTAACACAGGGATGGTCCCAGTTAATCCTCAATCCTTCCACTTTTTCAGCTGCCTTTAAAATCTTCCAGTTTCTCTCTCACTTTCCTCCCACTTTCCCCCTCTGTCTTCATCTTATTTACACTGGTGTAAACTGAGTTCAAAAAGCATTTCACACTTGGAGAGTTCCATCTATCCTGTAGGGCTGTTGTTGTTGTTAATATCCTGCTTTCTCCCAAAATTGGAACTCAAAGCAGTTTACAATCTAAAAGAACAATACAATTAAAAACACAGGAAAAATTAATACTAAAATAGAATTATACTATTTATAGTCTTAGAACAATTGTTGTATACTAATGTTTATAGTCACACACTCTCAACCCCCAGAAAACCTTGTGATAGGCTCGCTTTAGGATCATCATAAGTCAGAAACAACTTGAAGGCACACAACAAGAGAAACAAATGTTTACAGTATTAAAAAAACTATAGAATTACACTTCATCAAAAGAATAAAATGCAATTAAGAGATTAAAAAAATCCTTAAAAACAACAATTAGAACAACACAACTCCCACTAGCCCATTCTTTAAAAACTTTCTGCTTGAAAAGCCTGTTTGAATAAAAAATGTTTTAGCCTGCAAGGACAACAAAGAGGGGGCCATTCTTTGGGATATCACCTCAGGGTGCACAGAATTGCATCATAAATCAATTAAAGCAAATTGTTTGTTTGCTTGCTTGCTTGCTTAATATAACATCTAGAGCACTTGTCATAAAGCAGTATCTGTGTTCTGGGTTTTAGTCTGAACTTGATGGGTTCAGCACACTGAATAGCTCCTTTGAAGTTTGGGCTAGATCTCAAAATGTATTCACCATCACACTGGATGGGAGACACCAGATGCCATTGGTTTAGGGCTTTATATATTAAGAGCAAAACTAGGAAGACGATTCCATAACTAATAGGCAAACAGTGCATCTCATGTAGCATGGACATAATAAGTATCATTGTTATAGTAAGGCATCCTGATGGATCACTGCGTTATGCCGTGAATACAACTTCCAAGCCAACCTCAAGTGAAGCCCTGCTGTAAACCATGTTACAGTAATCCACACATGAGGTTAGCAATTCTAGCCATCCTTCCAGCAACCCTGAAAAATCACCTGATATTTATCATGCCCTGTCTTAGAACTGGAAAATGGAGGCTGAGAGATGGTGGCTTGCCTATGATCACCACTGAGTTCATGGTTGTGATGATACCAACTCCAGTCCTGGGCAATGCTGTAGACACTCGCAACACGTGGGGAAATTATCCTTTTGGACTACAGATCTCAGAACTTCCCAGCCAGAATGGCCACTGGCCATGTTAACTGGGGGGGTTCTGGACTTTGTAGTCCAAAATATAACTTTTCTGTGCTCTGCTCTCTTCATTTGATGCCTTCTATGTTCTGATCGTGCCATTTATAGACAGCTGTAAAAATTCCAAGGGAGTAATACAGAAAGGAATTATTCTGTGTAAATTCCTTTGCAATAAACAGGAGCTGTGCTCAGACATTGTTATCTCTTTGATTCCAATGGGGTTTGCCTCTTGAAATTATTTCCCTAGTGGATTTTGCCTCCAGAAAATTTCTTTACTTTAACAGAACAGAACATTTTAAAAGTCTGAGTGTCTTTTTTCCTTGAGCAAAATAGCTGTCAAAACTCTGAAGCAATGAATCATGCATTTGTTTTTCAACTGATAAGAAAATTAAGTGCTTAGATTTATTATGCCGACAGCGAAAGTTTATAGAACTATTAAGCATTTTCCCTTGCATCTTATCTCTTGTGTTAAAACTAAATAAATGAATCAATGACAAAATACTTTGGATGGTGCTATTAAGGCAGAAAAGCAAAAAGACTGAGGTGTATAATGTGGGGCAATTAACACATCCCATCCTAAGAATGCTGCCCTATTTTTCTTCATGCACACACACTGTACATGATTGAAAATGTTTATTTAACAGACAAGGTGCTGCAAAATGAACAGAGTTCATCTTGAAGTGAAGGGGAATGAATAATATTTTAAAAATGGAGGCCACAACCCACAAAGCAGGATCCACGTTCTGTAATTCTAGGAAGTATATCTACTACATGCCAGTATATTTTGGTGTGCATGACCTATTTTGGCAAGACATTAATGTTGTATTTAGAGCCCAGCCACTTCAGAAGACTCCAACCTTTCCTAACCATGTGTCTGTTAAACTACTTTTCCCATCATGCCCAGCCAGAATTGGGGAAGGTTAGATTAACCATTTAACTCTCACAAAACCAGTAGCCAGTCTTATGCCTACTTTGTTTGGAGTAAGTTTCTATAAAGTCAGTGGAATTTGGTTGTGTATAGAATGGTACTGTTAGCATGTGGTAGAGTGCAGTCTGCGTCTGTATCCCTTGCTGTATGGGGCAAAGACCTTTTGAGGGGGGGCTGTTGGCTGCCTTCCTGTCAATGGTTTGTGACGGCATAAATCCACCTTAATGACATCATTAAATACCACCTAATGGGTTACCTTGGGTGTGTCACATGCTCCTAGTGTTACTTCCGGTATGGCACCCCAGGTCAGTACCCCCAGATATCAGTTTGATATCATCTAATTCGGCCTTGGCCGGACTGGCTTGCAGTTCCCACACTCCACGTGTTTGCGAGGTCCTCCAGACAAGCACGGACATGAGTGCGGCCACTAATGGTTTTACATTCCACACTCTTTTGAGGCCAGCAACTTAAACTCCGCTCTCAGCTTCAGGGGACTTCCAGCCGCAAACTCCACAATAGCCGCCCGGCTCTCAGCTGAGCTACTCTTTTATGTTGGGCCATCAACGTCCCGGTCACGCTATTGTCTTCAAACACTAATCCAATCATGTTAAACTTGACCTTTCCAAATCCTTTGTCCAGCGCCAAAACTCCTTTTGTTCTCACCTGGCCTGCCATAGCCAAAAGGCACAAACTCCCCTATAAAAACCCCTCACTTTCAAACGGTCTTCGGATCACTTTGGACTTCCATCCCGCCTTGCTGCCAGTTGTCTAAGGGACTCCTCTCAGCTCCCCAGGCTGAGCTTTCTTCCCCGGAACCCCTCTTCTCTCCAGGACTACGAGACAGGTTGTATTGCCTTTCCCGAACAAACCTCCATTTCTATTTCTCAGCTAGTTAGTTTATGTTTTGTCCTTCGTGGTTTTGTCCTTAATAAAGAATTGTCTATTATTTGGAAAACCTTGTCTAGCTGCTCTCTGACCCGCCGCTGTATACGTTGGGTTTAAAGATCCTTGCAAAGTTACCCTGCCTCTCGCTAGCTAAAACAGTGCTCAAGCTAATTTCCCCCAATTTGGTATTTTATTTGGCAATCTGGGCACCCCTTCTGGGACCCCCCCAAAACACAGGGTAACACTAGCCCCAGAAAACCCCACGATAGGTTTGCCTTGGGATTGCCATAAGTTGGAAACAACTTGAAGGCACACAACAACAACAGCCCACTTTTTGCTCATTGCTGAGGGCAGAATTTTGTTCAAATCATATGAATCCTCCCTGAAAACCGTCCTTTCCTCTATTGAAGCACCCTTTCCTCCAACACAGCCATTTCCATGTCATTGGAGAGCAGATCGAGCACCCAAGACACATCCACCTATTTTCCTCTCACTGGATGCACTGTGATAGGCATCCACTCAGACCTGCTGCAATCCTTTGGAGGTCCATGATGGCCATGCCAGTGCTGTGCATCCAGTTACAAGAAAATAGCTGAATACACCTTCCCTCTACACCAAAACAGAAAGCGGGGGGAGAGCTGAAGCAGAAATAGGTGGGTTTGGTAGGGTTGCATTAGAAGATATCAACCAGATATTTGTAGCTGAATATCCAGGTTGGCTTATGGAAGGAGATCCATAAGGAGAACGACTCCTTTGGACTCTGACCACTTTATCCATTTTATTGTTCCCCACTGTTAAATGCGACAGTAAAGCAATAACAAGCTCCTTGATATAATGGAAGCCCTGAATTCATGGAAGCCTTAGTGCTCTGGTGACATTGACTCTAATTGCATTAATAGAAGGAGGTCTGTTGGACCTGTCATGAGTCACTAATTGCATGTTTTGTTTCTTCTGTTTCCTCAGACTTTCATGGATGTCACAGTTTCTTCAGGAGCTGTCAGTTCAGTTTATCATCTGCTGGTTTCCCCACTTAACTCTGAGGTAACAGGTGGGGGCCTCTTTAATCCCTCACTTGGTCTTTGCATGACTGGAGAGACTGGATTTGCCTAGAACTGATATGTTTTTTCCCCCGAACAAGAAGCATGTGAGAAGCAGCAAGTTGTTGTTCCCCAGTTTACAGCAACTGTGTCAGCATACAGCACCCTGAGTCAACCTCTGGAGCCCTTGGACGTGAGTAGGCCAAGCCACCAGCATTTAGTGCTGGGCCTCTACCACAGCTTGGGAAAGGTCTTTTAAAAAAACCCAACCTATAATTCCCAGAATCCTCAAGTCAGCATTGGTTTTGGGGATTGAAATACAAAAGTGTAACCTTGTCAAACTTTGGCTGCCAGTTTGAAAAATAAAATAGGATGGGCAGGTGGTCTGGGAACTGCCATCTTCATTTTCCACAGTGCTCTCAAGCACTACTGCCACAAGAGTTCTGTGACAAATGTAAATGCCAACTCCATTAAATCACTGCCTGCTGCTTCTAGCACTGCTAGGTAGCAGTGAGAATTGATATAGGAGGTGGGACAGGATGCTTTCCTAAGGGTCCCCCAAATCTGGCCCTGCCCATAAGCACTCTTCTTTCTCTTTTATGTCCCTGCCCATACCTGTATGACTTGTCCATGACACTTCTCTTAGGCCATTTCCACACTACACTCTTATAGTGCTATTATTCCACTTTCAACATCCTATGGAATCCTGGGGTTTGCTGTTTAGGGAGGGGCCTTGAGGTTTGATCTTGCCCCAATCTGCTTCAGATCAACTGAGACTCAACCCAATCCAGAGTCTACTATTTGGATCCAAATTGTGATTTGAGAATCCTGATAAAACACTTGTCCCCTTAACCTCTACTGGGAAATCTGAATGACTATGATTTTTTTCTGTTTCTTTACACATCTGGATGAAATTTGGAGACATGATAGACTCTAAAGGGAGAATTAAGTAAGCCAAATTACAGACAGGTAGCCTGGGGACTTTTCATGTAAGGCAGCTTTAAGTTCCTATTTTTAAAAATGATTTCTGCATAAACTTGGTTGAACAAATGGATGGAGTGTCTGTGTCTATGTGTTGTGTGTGTTCTGTTTTAGCATGCAGAGGAGGCTGAGTGCATTTTGTCCTTATGTTAATCTAGGGTTGCAAAATTATTTTTAGGTGTTGGCTAAAATTACTCAATAAGCAAAACAACCCCAGAATAATGGAGTGGACCTAGATTATAGATTGTAACTAGAAAGGGCCTTTTCAACCCCCAGGCAAAACACCAACAGCTCAGCAGTAGCAAAAATGGAAGAAATGTTTTCAGTGGCTCCTTTAGCACAGAAACATATGTCTTCCTTCACTCCCTCCCAGTCCAAAACAGGTGAGTATTTGATTTCACCAAAAAATCGTTGAAAACATAAGCCTAAGAAGAAGGGGGAGGAGAGAAGCCCCTTTCTTATCTCACAAACATAAGTGTATGCAGACATTTATCTCTAGAAAGGTTAGATTAAATTAAGTCAGGGAGAGGAGAAAGAGAAAAATGTCACAAGTAGCTATAGAAGAAAAGAATAAAATGGGAAAATATCCCTTGCTCTCCACACCACTCTGAGCCCTCTTCTTGAACTCACCTCTCTAGTCTCTCTCTGCCTAGTCCCATGTAATGAGGGAAAGCAGAAAACAAGGCTGATATCCTGCATCAGGAGACATACATGTATCATATAGCTATTTTTCCATAGCTACATCCCCTGATGCTAATCCCCCTCCATTCAACTTGTAAGCAGCACACCCACTCCCTACCTCAACACAACCATTTCCAGAGGAATGAGTAGAAATTTGTCCAGTTGTTCTCCTATAACTGGACGAGCTGTGAAGACATCTGTCAAGACCTCCAAGGATCCTTAGGAGGTCTCTGCAGAAGATCTCTTTGCAGCACATCTGCCTAAAAGAAAATAGCTGGATGTGTCCTGTATCCCATTGTTTATTCCAGAATGACCCACAAAGGGCCAGAGTACATCAGGGCAGTGTGGGACCTGCTCCAGAGCCTATTGGCCTAACATGATTTAATCTACACCTATTCTGGTTTGTGTCAAATCAGGCTGGTCTACCCTACAATTCAGGTTTTGGCTAAACCATGCATGCTGCAAGATCTGAGATCCTGGTGGTCTGCAGAACTACACTGGTATATGTTGAAGCAGCAATATGGCGACAGGATTAAAATGTTAGAGGTTGCAACCTTGGCATGGTTTGTTAGCCTGCACGCTTCTTATAGTTTATGAACCACATGTATTCATGCCATTTGTTATCCTGTTTACTGGGGGTCCCATGAGGGATACCAAAGTGCGCTCTCAAAATATCAAAAGGTGGGGAAATTAGCACAGAGCACATGTTAGCAATGCAAGAGGCAGGGCAACACAGCGAGATCTTGAACCCAACGTCTACGGGGTCAGGCCGAGTCAAGGAGCAGACAGAGGTTGAACTAACAATGGTGATCTTTATTAAAAATATAATCAAACGGTGTATGCAGCACACTCACACAGATTACTATAGAAAATAAAGGTGGGAGTGAGACAGAGGGATTTTTAAGTGGGATTGTTGATTTGGGTGATACTACACCTGCCCTGAAGCCCGGGTAGTTCACTGCGGAAGTTCGGAGGTGTGTAGTCTCAGTACGTGGGACTGAGAGGAAGGCTCGCCAAGCACAGCGGCAGCAAAGCTGGATGGAAATCGGGAGCAATCCGAGGAAGGTCTTGGAATCAGAGGTTTTTATAGGGAAAATGTAGCCGTAGGTTAGTCCATACTTGAGGGAAAACAATGAGTTTCGGGCTGGAGACAAAGCCTCCGAAAGGTCAGAATTTAGCATGATTGAGTTCCGAATTGACAAAGGAGTAGACAGTATGCAAACGCAGAGTGCTTGACAAGAGGATTCTTATAATCAAGCCTCCTGCTCGGGGCAGGGAGTTCTTTGTAAGCAGCGTGAATACATAATAGCGTGCTTGCTGGGAGGTCTCCTAAAGCAGCGATCTGGCTATTTCTGGCCTGCCTGGGTGGCTAATGGAATGTCCATCGTTTAGTGGCCATGCCTAGTTTCGTGCTTGTCCGGGGGCCTCACAAACACGTGGAGAGGGATGGTAGAAGACAGCCAAATTATTGATATCAAAGTGATATCTAACATCCCACAAGTACGGGCTAGAAACTGCGGTAACACATTCCCAGTTTTTTGGTCTTAGCCGCACCCTCTCTCTCCCTGCATCAGTTTAGTCTGCAATTAGTCTGAGTTTGTTCACCCTCCCTTTTTCTTGCCCAGTTCTTCTCTCTCTCTTCACTATGCATGAAGACCACATATTTGCATAGCTTATCACCATAAGAATTAACACAACTTACCGTCATTTATTTTTATCAAAGAAGATTAGGCCTGATTGCTAACTTTCTGTGTGTATGGTTAATATTCTGTTTGTGGGCCACAGTGCTATCTCTCACATTTCCCAACATGAAATGACCATGGGGGAAGCAGAGAAACCTTGACATTTTTAAGAAAGTTTTCTCTGGAAATTGAGATGCTTTTCTCTGCCTCCCCATTCCACCTGCTACTGCTGCACACCCCTGCAAAAAACAACAACACCACAGTGGTATTATGACATCATAGTGCAACAAAAGGATTTCTTGCTTTGAAAACCTCTTTCAGCCCTCTTCTTGAACCCATTTCTCTTCTCTCTACTCTCTCTCTCTCTCTCCCTAGACCCATGCAATCTAGTAATGGTGCACATCACAGTGCACCAACAGGATTCTGACCAATCAAATGTCCCTACTGCATTATTAATTGCAGGAATATATCATCATTCTCAGTTCAGTAATATGGCATCTATAAGCATGTGACCCGTACTGAACACTTCAAGACTACAAGCCTCTAGCCTGTGGTACAATACATATCCAAGTCATGACACCACGTACTACTTTAACTATGGAGGTAATTAACATGATTACAGTTACACTGAGAAAGGGTTGTTAGCACTTGTTACGTTGCAATCATAATGGAATTTAGTTACGCCTTAGCTATTGCAAAAAAGGATTTAATTACAAGTAACTTTAGTTACAACTAGTTATTTCTAGGTTCTGGAAGAAATTCAGCTATCTACAAGGTACACTGCACAATCAGGGAATTTCTCTATTGATCTGCCTCTTCATGAGCACCCATCACATGGAAAACAACAGGAAAACGAGAGAATAAAATGTGAAGTGTCCAGGATGGAGCACAGTGTGTTGTCAATGCAGTGTAGAGCACACCTTTTGTCCTTCTCATGGCAGCCATTTTTGCAGCTGAGCAAACACTGTGGATATTACAGCTGCAGTGCAAAGAAATTAGTCATAGCATTGACACCACAGTGTGTTTATGCACTACAGCTTCAGATAAGCAGTTGCCTAACTGGGCACTTGTCCAAAACCATACAAGGAAATGTTTTGCTTGTTTCTTTCCCAAGTTAGTGGGAATCTGCATGGACGGACATCCCTGAAGGATCTGATTTACAAGTTCTACACTCACCATGACGATATAGTAGGACTACTTTAATCAGAATGGCCTGGGAGATACCCTGGACTTATGTACAGACCCTGGGGATTAAACTGACTTGGTGGTCTACTGGATAATGCTTTAAGCTTAAGATATTTCCTCACAAATGAGTCTTCAAAAAGCATTCATTTTTTCCAAGCCTGTGATACAAATCTAAAACGTACATTGTTTAAACTGCACATTCAGTTTTAAAATGGCTTGTTTCCATATCATGTCCTACATTAACAGCATCCACATGTTTATACTAATAGCACATGATACATTCAAATGAAGATTTAGATTATTATATAGCACATATGTTAAAAAAACACAGCCCCTATTAAGATTCCTGGGACTGTTTTACACTACACAATTATAGGACTTTGATTCTACTTTAACCATCATGGCAACACCCTGTGGAATCCTGGGATTTGCAATTTAGGGAGCAGTGTTTATAATTCTCAGGTATAAAACTCTAGCGCCTTACTAGATTATGAAGTCCAAGATTCCATAGGATGTACCCATGGCAGTTATAGTGAAATCATAGGGCCTTTCCACATATGCTGTTCTAGTGCTATTATTCCACTTTCACCATCCTATGGAATCCTGGGGTTTGCAGTTTAGGGAGGAGTATTTAAGATTCTCAGCCAGAGAGCTCTTGGGCCTCATAAACCACAAACCCCAGAATTCCACAGGATGTTGAAAGTGGAATAATAGCACTAGAACAGTAGAGGGCAGAAAGGCCCATAGTATGTTGTAATTGTGTGGTGTAAAAGGGCCTCTGGTTAACCCTGGATTTCACTTGAGCCTCTGTTCCTCACTTGTAACATGTGAATAATGATGACTCACCAGATAGGCATGAAGTGAGAAGCCAACATGATACAGATATCAAGGAATCTTAAAATGCTGCGGTGTTGTAAATCATAATAGAAAATGACCAGAGACAGACCTTGGAATGTTAGGCCCTTTCCACACGGGGGTATTAAAACGGCGTAGCGTGACCTCTGACGGAGGTCGTCTACACCATAAAATGGATTGGGGCGGATTACTTTAGTGTAATTCCACACCCCAATCTGCACTAGGGCGACCGGAAGTGGCAGCGCCGCGTGCTTTTTAAAAACCACTTTTCATGTGGTTTTTAAAAGGCACGAGGCGTACAGCTGCATGCAGCCGCGTCGCAGCGCCCGGTGTAGATTTGCAGATGCGTGCAAGGGCGTGCCTGCAGATCTGCCAGGGGTGGGCTTTCTGGCTAGCGAGCTTCTCCGGTTGGTGGAGAGCCTCCTCCAGCCGGCAGCCGCCATTGTGGATGCCGCAGGACGCTGCAGGACGCCGACGAGTGTGGAGCAGCGAAAATACGCCGCTCCATGCGGCGACGGACTTACCCGGATGCAGGTAAGGTCCGTCCTAGCGTGTTTTCGTCCGTTTTTTCCTCTGCATGTGGAAAGGGCCTTAGATTTAAAAATTAATTCACAGAAGTTTGGAAAGGGGGCTATTAATTTGTTGTTGGTAACACTGAGAAGGAGATAATTTAATTCATCTTATTAATAATTTCTTGTTTAAATTGTTAGTTTTTAAAGAAACTATGGAATCAACCAAATTGCATGGTTGCTTGTCACTGCTGCACATTTTGATTGCACATGTTATTACCGATGACTTTGAAAGGGTTCTTTCTGTAGTTTTTAAGTTACCTTCCCCAGTCAGACATTTTCCAGAAACACTGGATGATAAAATCCCACAATCTGAATCAGCATATAACTGGCGGGATTTAGCTAGCTACTTCCAATCTCTTATAGTGTGTGTGTTAGCCAATATATTACCTAGTTAAGCTTGGGGGCGGGGGGGTGGGGTTGCAGTGGAAGATTAAATATATTAGCATATGACTAGTTAAATTTACTTCCAAACTCTGAATATAAATAACCAAGGATTTTTTTAACAACTTAGACAATTACATACTCTAAGGAACCTACGTTGTGTAGTTATGTTGGCCTTGACCCAGCTGAAACTACTCATGGCCAAATCACATTGAAAACAGTGGTTCTTTGGGGACCATGATAACAAATATAAAACTGCCTTCCATTGAATCAGATCATTGATCTGCATAGCTCAGCATCATCTGTGCTGACTGTTAGCGACTCTCAAAGGATTTAGAGAGAAGTCTTTCCTTGCCTTACCTAGAGATTCCAGGACTGAAGCTAGTACTAAGTTATCATCCTTCTCCATTGTGTGACACTGATTGCAATAAGTCTTCGTACCAACAAAAGACAAACTGAACCACACTAATACTGAATTGGACATGCTGAAGCTAACCAAAATTAGCTAGTTTAGTCTTTTTTGTTTGTCTCATATCCCATCTTTCTCCCTTTATGGGACCCAAGGGCACTTACAGTGTAAAATTAAAACAAAATATAATTAAAACAATGGTGTAGATTTTGCATCACCAGAATCCTGGACCCAAGCCCTCCCAAACCAACTGTATAAACCTAGCACATCTGCCAAAAGAGGGTTTTCCTGATGTGTTGGGGAGCTGGGTAGTGAGCAAAAAAGTTTCCATCCCCCTTCCAGCAGTGAGGTGGTACTGAGAGAGGGCTGGAAAGTTCTTTGCTTGCCACCCCATTTCCTAGCACTTTGGAAAATCCTCTGTTGGTAGAGGTGGAAAACTTATACAGTAGGTTTTTGGAGCACTTTTTGTCATTGCAGTGGAGCAAGACTGTAAATGGGAATCTCAAAAGGTTACAAGTTCATAAGTCTTAGAAATTATAAATACTGAATAGGATGCCAGCTACTTTATAATACAAAAATTTAAAAACCATTAAATAGACAATTGTATTAAAATATTTTAAACTGAATATTTTAAATTTAAATTTAATTTAAATTTAAGTTGAAATATTATTCTTATTCTTATGTATTTAAAGCAATTTAACAAACACATTAAACATAAAATACAAACTACAGCACATTCCATTAAAAGGCCTGCCACACCCAGTTAACCAAGGTTCTGTCTTTGCCTGCCAGAGACAAGAGATCGCGGAAGGGACCAAGCTAATAAGTCATACGAGGAAGTTCCACAGTCCCTGCCTCATACCTAGGTTAGATTGTGGCTTAGTATTGTTGTTGTTAAAGCTTGCCACTTCCAAGCTTACAAAATTATTGAAGTTTATTTCCTCTGTTCTTGAGACGCAGCCTTGCAAGGTCATTTGTCAACACAGAGCTTAATTGAGCCAGTTCACACTGTGCTTTCTCAGCACATATGTAAGTACTTTCAAACCGTGGTCCCATTAGGAAAAGTGAAGTTTGTTGTGGTGAAGTTGCTGGCTGTAAAATCACTTTGTTCTTCTAACTGCAGGAACACCATGACTTCTTTGTCACACTGGAGTGGACAGGCTTGATTTATAACAATTTAATTGGTTCACTCAACACATGTGGGTTCTATATGGGTCATACAGGTTTACGAGAGCACACTGGTGGTTTATAGGGACCTTGTGCTAAAGCAAGGCTGGTACATGAATTCTTCTGGCTAAATAATTTCTTGTTTCCTAACTAATGACATCTGTTTGTTATTTCTAAGCAGTATCTCAGCTTCTTTTGATTATTCCCAAATGCCTTTCTCCTTTTTATCCCCAAATAAATGGTGCTGTCATTTGTTAGTAAGTTTTCCCCCTTTCCCCTATGAACATTTTAATGCTTTTTACCCCAGTCTTTGGTTTAGCCATCTTGTACTTTGGGATTTATAATACACCAGTACAAATGCCACTTATTCAGAGTGTATTCACACATGGTTCACTCTTAAGACCAGGAAAGGGGGGTGCATAATGAACTGTTTCTCTAGCATGGTTATCTCCTGTTACCATAAGAGATGGAGGGCTTTGAGGTCCACCCACAATGCTAGTGTCTCCTTAGCATCTTGGGGAGTTATAGCTCAAAGGAGGCCTGCAAGAGGAGGGTAATGGCAGTATCTTTTCATCTGTGTATAGCAGTACCGGCTGCAGAGAGGACTCCAGTTAAAAGTTAAACAGAGTATTTTATTTGGAATTAACAAACAGCAGAAATCAGAGACTCTCAAGAAACATACAAGGCTATCAGAAAGTGAGACAAGAAAAGTTAGATAGAGAGAAGTTGGGTGGAAACAGTGATGATTACTAGTCCTGAAGCAGAAAGTTGAAGTGGGGTGGCTCAGATAGCACATCTGAGAACAGCAAGAACAAACAGAAGTCTGGGCACCACACATTATGTCCAACTACTACAATTTACAGGGTCTGGAGCTGGGGTATTTATACCCTATTTCTTACCCTGAAGGAGGGTGCTGTAATGGCTTTCCCACAAAATTGACAAAGGAGTCCATAATGGGCTGATTGCCTTAACTCTATGTGACAAAAAAAAAAAAAAGTCAGGTAAGGTGAATAGGGAAGATCTCTGTAGGATACACTCACAGTAGGGATCCCTGATTGCTTTGCCTGGGCAGTTTTGCCTGCTATTATTTTTGGGAGTGCTCACAACTTACAGTTTTTGAAAGGATTATCCCAAGCCCATCACCATTGGGCTTTCCTGCTGAATCCTTTCTGAACTAATGACCTGATCATGTCTGAGGTCATCCTGACCTGACCTGGTTCCAGTCATGAAATGTGTCCTATTATGAAAAACAGCACATCCCATAGAATAGGGGTGTATAATATAGTAACACTTCTCTCCCCATATCCACTCCTGAAATAAGAAACTGTTGAAAGAGATACTGAAGGGGACAAGATAGGGTGTGGTAATGAAGCAAATTTGGCTGCCCACTTAACTGCTGCCAGACATTTCCCAGTATGTTGTTAGGGAACTGGCCCTTAGAAGTAGTAGAGGAATATGGATGTACTATTTCTGTGGTACTCACATTGCAAAACTGGGGCGCTTCCTTTAGTTACCAGGTTCTCAATGGAAAGGAAAACTGTTCCCTGGTAACATTAGGAAGTATAATCATACCAGAGCTTGGACAGGTTACTTTAGGACTACATTTCCCACCAGATTGTTATGCAACTTTTCTAAGCGCTGCCATAAAGTAGGGTGTGCTTGTTTTTAGTGTGCAGTTCGACACAAAATACGCAATTGGAATTTAAAATACAGTCATTTCCATATGTGCAGGTTTAATATTCATGGATTTGATTATTTGTGAGTTTCTCCAACCCTGTCCTCCATCTCAATTGCTGCTTCTCCAAGGGAATCTTCCCTTTTGGTAGCTCCAATCAGGCTGTGCAGCTATTTAAAAATGTGTCTCTGGTCCTCTTCCTTCCCCACTAGCCACTGCCTAGTCAGCTAAGGAAGGATCACAGCCCAGTTTCCAAGCACCACCAGCACCTCTCCCAAGGCCCTTGACTAGCCACGTAGCTTGGAGTGTGGGGTGAGTGGGGCGGGCAGAGGGGCAGGGGCATGGCGACGTCACGTGGCGACATGACCACATTGCATGGGAGCATGGCCACATCGTGCGAGGGCATGGCTGTGTTGCAGGAGTGTGGCTGCATTGTGCAGGGGTGTGGTCATGTCGCGCAAGGCACCCCAAAAAAATTGCCGCCTGGGGCAGACTGCTCTCATCACCCCCTCATCCATATGCCAGTGGCCCTGACACACTCAAGAAAGGAGACAGGTAAGAAAGAGGAAGTATAGGGCCACCGTGCTGATCTTTCTTTTCTCAGACCTGATTTTTCTTTTCTCAGACCCACTCTCCCCTCCATGTCTTGCCCCCCCTCCCCACATTTTGATATTTGCAACTTTTCCACTTTTGTGAGGGTCATGTGCCCTAAACCCTAGCATATGCGGAGGGCCAATTGTAATGCAGCCAGGAAATCACTAGTGTACATTTGGAAAAATGATGGTGGTGGAACTAGACACTCAAGTGTTTATGAAGCACTTGAATGACTACATATGTCAAGTGCTATAGGCTACATTCTGAAGAAGGCATTGGCAAACAACGTCTGAGTATTCCTTGCCTAAGAAAACCAAATGAAATTCATGGGATCACCATAAGTTGACAGGCAATCTTAAGGCATGTATTTTCCTTACTTAATTTATATATTGAAAGGCTGAATTAGATCAAAAAGACACAACCACAATCTACCTCATCCCCATACTGGATGATTGCATCCTGGCTGAGAAGCAAGGGAGTCATAGCTCCTTAATTCTTGCCAAGCTGGCCCTGTCATCTGCTCTGCAAGACAGATCGTCTAGCAGGAGCTTCTGGGTTTTTGCTAACATAACCAGCAGATTCCACCTGAATGCTCCCAACCATAGGACAACGGTGATGGAGAATTCCTCCTGCAGTGATCTCAAAGTGTCACTGGAAGTGACATATGCAAGTTCCCAGTCAGGAGCTTAATCAAGGGCTTTCCAGCCTAGAGGCAAATATACTGCCCATTGAGCTATAGTAGGCACTCAAAAAGGCAATTTGAATTTGGTAGGCATTATGCTTCCCACTTTCTTACAAGCTGCCCCCACAGGGGGCTTCTTATGCACCAGGCAGCTTGCTGAGCAGGAGCCATCATATTAGCATGCAATCTCAGATTCAAATTTGATCCTTTCCCATCAAACGTTTAGCCTGTGAATGCCACATGTTTAATATTAATTGATCTTTTTCAGAGCATCTCTTTTTTCCTTCCAGAGCAAAGCCAACCTATCAATAACTAATGTAGTAACATAATTGGTTGTAACATCCCAGCTATGATATTCCAAACCTCTTTCCCTTACCAAATGTTCTTTTTCTTTCAAGGCACCCCTAGACTTTTCAGCCTGAAGCAACTGTTAATGAAAGAGCATGAGTCACAGTAAAATCATCACAAACAACATAATAATTCAATATACCTTTTCATTTCTTTTACCAAGCAAATTATTTACAAAAGAGCAGGCCTATTCTTTACCTAAGGAAACCTTATAAAAATCATGGAGTTGCCGTAAGTCAACAGGTGACTCAAAGGCAAACATGCACACACACATAGACACTTTTTTGAAAATTTGCCACACCAATGTGCAACAGTCACCCCATGTGGTATGGTTGTAATATCTTGGCTATGATGTTCCAAACCTCTGTTCTTTGCCAATGTTCTGTTTTCTTTCGTGGCAGCCATAGACTTTTTTCAGCCCGAAGCAACTGTTAATGCAGGAGCATGAGGAACAGTGAAATCATCATAGATGACAGAATCTTCCAAAGACATGATGATAAGACATGAGCAAAGTCTGTTCCACAAAGCCACGGAATCCAGCAGCTCCTAGGCAGGAGCCAAAATAAATCAAGTAAACCTGCACACTTGTCTAACAGAGAGGCATGTCTTATGTAAATGCCATAGCAAAGGCAGATAATCTTGATAATAGAGCTCTCTGGATTCATCAAGTCTGTTGAAATTATCAGTGCCTTTTAAGCATTTCCACAACTTCAGAATCCAAAATTTGTTTCAAACCTAGGACCACAAGCTTGGGTATTATCTTCCCATTCTGTCATTGGTGGTAAATTGGAAGGACGGGAATGAAAAGGAAAAAAAGCAAGGGGGGGGAGTATTTTGTCTGTACCCAATTTGGACTAGCAGGAAACAGGATGTGCAAATATGGCCCTTAAGATATAAGTAGACTACATCTCCCATGATTTCTCACTATTAGCTATGCTAGCAAGGACTGATGAGATTTGCAATTCAGCAATATCCAGAGAGATATAGTTGTCTATCTGGTCAGGAAAAAGGGATGGTGAGTGTGCTATAGCTTTTGAGTATCAGTTGTAAGGCTGGCCTTCCCATTGGGCAGAGTGCGCAAGCTGCCTTACATGGCAAACACTGAGAGTTAGAGAGCACCAGCAGGATGCTGGAAGATAAAACTGTGCGCATTGCAGGCCCTGCCAGGCCTTCTGTGAAAACCTGCTGTCCCTCTGATGATGCAGAGTGGTGTCTTGTCACTGTTGTTCAAGTTTCTTTGCAGCATTTGTACAAGGAACAAGGGTGTGAGAAGGAAATATGATCTTCAGTCTGATTTAGATTTGTGTTGGCATCTGCCATGTTTGTTAGATATCTCATAAACGTCATCATCAGGAAGCCTGTTCAGAGTAAAAGCAGAGCTTGCCATCATTGTTCTGATTTTCCTTTGTGACATCATCATATGGTCAAATCTGATGGCATGATGACTTGTCATTCTCATGTTGTGAGCCTGTTAATCAACTCAGGAAGCAAATCTTTTTTCCCTTTGCAGTGGATGTACATTGGTAGAGAAAGAGCCAGCATGGTATAGTGGTTTGAGCATTAGACTATGACCCTGGAGATAAGAGTTCTATTCCCCACTCAGCCATGGAAGCCCACCGGGCGGCCTTGGGCACGTCATGCATTCTCAGCCCTAGAAGAACCCCTGATAGGTTCCCCTTAGGGGCCATTTCTGCACTACACTCTTATAGCGTGATTATTCCACTTTCAACATCCTATGGAATCCTGGGGTTTGCAGTTTAGGGAGGGGCCAGCCAGTCCCTCCCGAAACTGCAAACCCCAGGATTCCATAGGATGTTGAAAGTGGAATAATCGTGCTATAAGAGTGTAGTGCAGAAATGGCCAGGGTCACCATAAGTCAGATATGACTTGAAAGCACACAACAACACAAGGGTAGAAAGAATCAGCTGCAAACTGGCAACAAATATCACAAGGAAATTATAAACAAAGAGGACCATGACAATCTTTCACTGAAATGGCTGCTTTCCTACCCTTCAATTTTGAAAATTTAGTGCAGTCCTTTTAAAAGGGTGTGTGTCAAACTCCTTGGCAAGAACACAGGAGTTTGTTTTCTAAATCATTTGTGGACCTGTATAACCACTGCCCTTTAATGTCTGCAACTATTTTCAAGCTGTCTGACATGAAGGACAAAAATGATGCATTAAAATCACTTTCATCATCACTGTCCCCACTTCCCCCGCACATCTGCCCAGCCCCAGTGAAAGGGGTCAGCAGCTCAGAAACTTGGTGTGTAACCCATTAGCCCAGTGGCTCACATTATGGCTGCTTAAATGACTTAATAATCTGATTGCCATGCCTCCTTGTTATTTTTTCAAGCAGGAATACAAATTAATTCCCCCTAAGGAGATCAAAACCAGGAAACATTTAAATGAGACTTCCTGCCCAGTGTGAAATAGAAATCCTTTTCATCCATGGCAAAGTGAGTGAGCCAGACAATGGGGTATTGAAACAGCTTATGCAATAAAGTTGTATTTGATCAAAGCTGATTTTTGGTTTTAATTAAGATAACAAGGTACCTGGATTAAGGCAACTGGCATCCCACTGACAAACTGCTCACAGAAACACCAACATTTCTCCATTAATTGAACACCCAGAGACCATATGTCAATATTGCTACTAGGCCAGGAAACAGAAATGTGTACAAAACAGCTGAAGCTAATAAATGTTCTCTTCCTCTCCAGTTACTGGGGGTCTCATAAAAAATGACCACCAGCAGTACATCAGCTGTGATATTACTTCTTTTGAAGTGCATCCAATGCCAGGTGCGTGGCAATTGCAGGCCACATTCAGTTCACACACATGCCAAGAGCTCAGCAGAGTCACCCAGTCACATGTTAGGTCCCGTAGACACTACAGAATCATAGCTTTATGATCCCACTTTAACTGCCATGGCTGCATCCTGTGGAATCCTGGGATTTATAGTTTGGTGAGGAACTAGAGCTCTCTCACTGATGATTCTAAATAATCGTCCTCCTAGACCACAGATACCAGGATTCCGTGGGATGAAACCATGGCAGTCAACGCCATCTTGCCATCTTGACCACATGTTGTTCGGCCACATGTGGCCTGGTTTTCATCTGTGAAATGTTGGAAGTGCTTATACTACAGAGTTACAGCAGTCTGATACTATTTGAACTACCATGTTGCCAATCTATGGAATGCTGGGATCTGGAGTTTAGGAGGCTACTTAGAATTATCTTCTAGAAATCTCTGTCTACTCCAATATCCTGAACTATAGCACCAAAGCTGCAAATAATTCTAAGTACTTCCTCACACTACAAGCCTAGGGTTCCACAGGATTGAGTCATTTCAGACAGCTGAATCCTGAATAACAAAGCAAATCAGGCTGATTAGAAGGAATTCATATGAGCTCAGGACTGGAGTGGATTGGCCCAGATTGGACTCCAGAGTAACATGACACAGTTCAAAGTGCTTCAGACTGATCTGGAGATCTAGAAATTAAAAATTGGGATTGGCGGAATGAACTGTGTCTCTAATATGGCCATCTAAGGAAAATACCAAAGTGGTATGATGCGGAGTGGGAGCAGGAATTTAGGCTTTCCACATTGACAGTTCTATAATGCAACACGAACCAAGGGTCTCCTCAGCACTATCCAATCACAGTGCTTATGGGATGGGCTTATATTTCTGTCATTGAATCAGTTATCTCCTCCTGATGTCTCTTTGTTCTGGGGGCTAAGAATGTGTGAGGGAAAACGAAAACAAAACAAAAAAAAAGCAGGGAAACAAACAGCCCTTTTTGACAGGATGTCATTGTCCCACACTGGGGATGGGAGAAGGACGGGACCTGGACAATATTTGTGCATGACGTAGTCCGTGTCCCATTGTTCTCCCATCCCCATGTAGTGCAATTGCACCGCAAATCATTGACAGGTTTTACCCAGCAATGACCGGCGATCGTGCATACCTTCCGCCACCCTCCCACACTTACCTGAGCTGTGGAGGGTTAGGAAGTGAAAGGCCATGCTTCCTACCCCAGTGCAGCCTGGGACAGTGCCTGGCTGTACTGGGTAAGGAAGAGGCATAGCTATCATGCCTCCTCCATTCCCACTAGTAGCTGGTGCGGAGGGGAACACTCCTGTTGCATTCCTTTCCCAGGACGGGTTCTACCAGGATCCCTGCAGGACACTGCCGGGATCTGGTAATGTGTGGAATGGGCCATACTCTCCAACTGCCTCAGTTTGGCAGGGACAGTCTCAATCAATCCTTTGATGTCCCACTTCTCAATTGCTTTTAAAACACCCAATTCTCTCCTTTTCTACCACTTTTCACCTTTGTTCTCAGCTTTTCCCATTTGCTGCAATATGAGTTCAAAGTGTGAAACTAGTTTGCTGGCAGTTCACTCAGCAGAGGGAGAGGAGAGGAGAGAAGGGTAGAGTCTAGTCCTTCTCAGTGGACTCAGGCAAAAGCAAACTAATTCAAAAGTAGCAGCTTCTCTCAGCTTGTCTGTTTTTCCTTTTTAATAACTTTTTGTCATCCTGAGCACACAGGCACCAGTTTTCATCTGTGAAATGTTAAAGGGTATACAGGGAAAGTGGGGTAGGAATGAGCCCCTCCCCTTTCTGCTTCACTGGTTTAGAAGGGCTTAGGAACTTGCTGGTTGACTTACAGTATCCTGAATCAGCAGGTGAGTGGAGGCTGCGCGGCATGAAGAGATCATCTAAAAACAATCTACAGATCTCTTTTTGGATCCACAAATGTGACCTCTGTGTTCAGTAAGTGTCACCCAGGACTCAAGGGTGTAGCTGGGGAGGTGGGTAACAGCTTTGCCCCCCCCATAAGAATTCTCCTCCTCAAAAAGTTTCCATCAGCCCCCAAATTTATAGCATTGCAGGAAGTGAGAGACTGAAAATCATTTATTCCAGGACCATAGAATCACAGAATCATAGAGTTGGAAAAGACCCCAGGGGCCATCCAGTCCAACCCCCTGCCATGTAGGAACACACATCAAAGCATTCCCAACAGATGGCCATCCAACCTCTGCTTAAAAACCTCCAAAGAAGGAATATATATACTTGCACTGCTCACATTCCCTTGGTAACTTTGCTCCTTTTCTTTGGTTGGCTAAACTGTATTTCTAAATTCTTTACTGAAGAGTGGTGTTTGGGTTTTTTTTAAAGTTATTGCAACACTAGAAATTTGGTATATAAAATTAAATTTCATTTGCAAGGAGAGAATTCTTAATGGCGGGGCAATGTCCCTCATTCCTCCCATTGCTACACTGTTGAGCTAGGTTTTACTCGGCATCTCTGACTGGATAACTATAATTTCTTTTTGTCACCCACTTCTATTTGTCAGGTTATCCAGTATGAAATTACTGTGGTTTATTAAGAAATAAACTGTTGAAATACCATCAACAAGCTGGAAAAAGAATATGTGATATTAAGAGAGAGAGAGAGAGAGAGAGACCGACCAACATTTTTATGACTTAAGGACAATGTGGTTTGCATGTTTTAGAGATTTTCTGCATGATTTGGAAAAGCCTGGAACAAATAAGACACTGATCTCTAGAAGCCCTAGTGTATACTGTTACTCATTACCATTCTGGGAGCAAAAAGGCAAAGATGATATCAAACATCAGCTCCCTGTTCCACAAGAGAAAGCCTACTGATAGGAGAGAGTTTGCCAATTGTGAATCATTCATCATTAGGTCCAGGTTTCACAACAAAATGATTCTGTGTGTTTGCAGAAGTTCAGCCTGGCTGTAAACAGTGCTCTCTTTCAGTCATAACTTTCTAGTCACAAGTTTCTTGGAACAAATGTACGATTTTGCTCCGGATGCCATATCTGCAAGAACAAGATGGAATGCCTCAGTGCCTATATTCATGTTCCGTCCTGTTTGTTTAAAATGAGTGTGAATTAATGCTCTCTCAGGTACTCCTGCCCTGAGAACTGATGATATAGGGCAGGAAATACATGAATAATAAATAAATCAGGAGATTTACTGCCTGATGATTCATATAAATACAGGCCCAAAGGAAAATAGGAGAGGCCATCCCACCTTCCAAATCTAAGTGGAGGGATTCTTCTGCTCATTCAGGCATATTTATCTGTAAATCTTACCTGTTTTTCCTGCCTGTTGTCTCTGATCTGTAATTGGCTCTATAATAACTAGAAATAATAGAAGGATTCCTGTTGCCCTACTTCAGTGGCAAACCAGGAGCAGGCAAAATGATTTTTTTTTCTGGCCAGAGTTGTGTGCCTGTTTCTGCACAAAGATGGAGAATGGATATGGGACCAGATGATACCTGGGGGATGTGAGGGTGCAGCCTTACCCTCTGACAGCATATGGACCACTGGATTGGTCCCAGTGAACAATCTGGCTGTTAGGAACAAAATATTGCCCAGATCCCATCACAGAGGCTGGGATTGGCAGGTTTAGGAACAATGTCTGGTGGATCTTGGCCAGTCAGGAGCACAGCCTACCAGTGTGAGATGTGGGATCCTGGGAAAAATGGCATGGGTGAACATTTTATTTAGTTCATATTCTTGGTGAGAATGTATCAAGAATCTATTTGCAAAGTAATTCAAAAGTGAAACTGAAAGAACTTGAGGAAGTAATTAATGTGTGTGTGTGTGTGTGTTTGTAAAAGAAATACTTTCCAAGGAGTTTCCCACTGGGAGAATGACAGAACGACATCATGTGATAAATCCTAGCCAAAAAGGTTAATATCCTGTAATTGCAATTTACCTGCCTTGTGATAAAGTCCTTAAATAAATGAAAGTGGGAGAAAGAAATAATAGATGGGTCAGAGAGCTTAGCTCTTACTAGTCTGGGTATGAATTGCTGTGCATATGATTCAGATTTGTATGTGGCACTGACTGGTTATTATGGTGCTGAATTACTTTTGCCACAATTTTTTTTCTTTTCTATCAAATACCTTATCTCTAACAGCTACATGGCAAGTAGGTACAATACGCTCTGTTCTGTGATAGGAATATAGCCATACCTACTGCTTTTGGCCAGTGTAAGTGGTTAGGAATTTTATACTATTATTGTCTAGTGTGGAGTCATTCAAAGTTTGGCAATGCCACACGAAAAGTCCTGGTGTAGGAGTACTCTGAATCTTTTGGTTAGTCCCAAGTAGAGGACACCCATTAAATCAACTGCTGAATGGTGCATAAACACAGAGGTAAATCCCACTGATTCAGTCAGTCTACACTAGCTGAGACTAACAAAAGAATTCAGGCCATTAGTTCAACTGTTACACTTACTTCTGGGGATCCTGTGGGGGACACCTTGATTTGCTCCAAGTTATAAAGTTTGAGGAAATTAACGGAGCACTGGCAATAGCAAAATGAGGGGCAGGGTAACCCAGCAGGATCTTTTACCCAACTTTATGGGGTCAGGCCAAGCCAAAAAGCCAGACAAAACGTATCGAATAAATGGATTTTATTGAATGAAAATGTTCTCACGCACCAACGCACTCCTTCCCTCACACACACAAGGCCTATTGGGAAGGAAAAGAGGTGAAAAATGGATAGGGAATATAGCAAAGTGATTGTAGAGACAGTGATACTGCACCTATCCTGAAGTCTTTGGTCTGGGAAGCAGCAAGACAAATGGAGCTCAGCAAAGAGATGGCTGAGGGGATCACTTAACTAACAGAGTGCCGGTCTGCTAGTGTGGTGGAGAGTTCTCCAAAGAGACCCTCAAAAACTAGTACTACTTATAGGGCAGAACGTACCTCGAGGGCAGGCTCTCTCCCGGGGAGAACAATGGTCACAACAAACGAAGGAATGCCAAACAATGGCAACTTGGTCATTTGCATGATTGGTTTATGCTGGGTTGCAAGTGTTTGCAAGTGTTTGCAAGTGGGTTGCTCAACCTGGGGAAAACCCGATAATCCCCTCAAGTTGGCTACTCTTGGCTGAGGACCCTTTGTCTATGTAGATGTGTATTGCCTGAGGTCTCCTTGGGCTATGTGACTGGGGATTTTTCTGGTTTTGGCCTGTTTTCAGTTGTTCATCCTCTTTGCCTATGTGCCTGTGCGGGCAACCTCTCTGGCATGGTGGGCATATCTGATATCAAATTTATAGTCCCTGAGGTAGGGTATGCCAGTGGGGTAACACAACTCCCATCCATATAGCTGAAGTTCAAAATTCCTTTCCAAGAACAAAAACCTCCTCAAGTTTTGGAGATAAAACTTCGTTAATCCTTGGTGCACTTAGAAAAATATTTAAATTAGGGTGCATCCAGCATGATTAAAAAGACAAGAAAGTCCAAAGTTTTATGCCTTTTCTTTCCAATTTTATTCTGGAGATTCATACATGTTTTGTTTATCCCAGAATATTTTCTGTCAGCTCCTGATATGAACTGAGTCTTTTTATACCAGCTCCCCAGACTGGTTTATTTTAACCCAGTATAAAATTGGAAAGAACAGGAGCAAAATCTGGGACTTTTCAATTGGTCCTGAGGTTCTCAGACACCCATCACTTTCCTCAAACTTCCAGAAAATCTCTAAGAAAAACAGAGAGTAAAGATGATACATAAAATGCAGCTTATATATGTGCCTGGAAGCTGGAGATAATTAAGAACTAAGTGTCTGTTCTAAGTCAGACTGTGAATGATCAAAGAAGTCTTCCAGTGTGTGAAATAAATAAGCTGCAATTCTGACATGTCATTTTCTGGCTCAAGTGCAGTATTTGGTATGATTTTTCTAACATCTTCCCTGCTCTCAGAAATGCTCTAAAAGCTGTGATTATTGGTTCATCTCCTGACCAAGTAAGGAAGGGAAGGGGGAAAGATGGGGAAAACGAAACCATTTTATCCACTATGTGATATTTAGGCCTTTTCCACACTACACTCTTATAGTGCTATTATTCCACTTTCAATGTCCCATGGAATCCTGGGATTTGCAGTTGAGGGAGGGGCCCCAAGATTCCACAGGATGCTGAAAGTGTAATAATAGCACTATAAATGTGTAGTGCAGAGAGGCCCTTAGCATTAGCCAGGATGAGAGGTTTTTTGGTGCTAAACTCTATCCCAGCCCTAGCTGGTGCAGCCATCTGCAAATCTGCTGGGCTACAAACCCTTAATCCCCCATCAGCATAGCCAGTCTGTGTTTTCCAGGGATGGTGGGATTAGCTCTCCAACATATTAGTGGGGCGGGGGGGGAATGCCAGGTTAAGGAAGATTACTTTTTCTGTATTAGGTCTGTAACAATTATTACCCTTGTTAAAATTGCCATGGAAAATGCCTCATGGTAATAGAGTTTTAAAATCTAATGCAGTTATTTCTAGATAAATCCATTACAGATGGTAATATCCACAGAAACTAGTCTTAGGTTCCCAGATAAGAACTTCACTTGTTCTGGTGCTAAAACTGTTCCTCTTCCTGCATGTAGCATACTTCTGTGTAGGATATTATGTAAAATCTGCGCACCTCAGGATTTTTTAAAATTGCATATACCCCAAATCTTCTTGGGGGGAAGTCATGCTCTCTAATCCACTATATGCAGTTAAATAAAGATCAGTGATCACATGTGTGATGCTGTTTCCACACTGCTTCCAACGGGATCTGGAAAACACATTGAGGGTGAACATCTGCTTTCCTGGCTATGGAGTTGGTCTCTTTGGCCCACTTTGCAGATCATTCCTATGCAAACTCTTACTAAATGCCAACTTTCTGTTCCTTGCTCACATCAACGTGACTCATGAGCTCGCTTGTAAAGAGCAATCATTTCATCATGGTGGTGAATATGAACTATATCCAAGTACATCTTGTTGCCTTGCTGGCTGGAATAATATCTATTTCAGAGCACATTTGGCCAATTACATATTGACAGCTGGTTCTAACAGTACCTTCCATTCCAATATGTTTATCAGTGTCCATTCATTTGGAAATAGCCAACAAATCTGAAGCACAACTCCTTCATGCCTAGGCCCAGAAACAGATGAAAGACCCCCCACTCCCATCCCAATTGCCACTACTCTGGCCTTGGAAGGAGAAGAGAAGAGGCACAGCTCCATCATGCCTATGTCCAGGAGCAGGTGACAGACCCTCCCTCCATCCCAACAGCAATTTCTCTGGCCAAAGAGGGAGAGGGGAAGAGGCAGATACAGCTCTATCATGCCTAGGCCCAGAAGTACATGAAAGACCTCCATTCATCTCAACTGCCACTGCCCTGGCCTCAGTGAGAAAGAAGAAAATGTGGTATCTGCTGGATTTAACCCCCTCCAACACTGTCATCCCCTTTGCCATTTCTGTCATGTCTTAAGTAGATTGACAAGGAACTGTTTTGTTGTTCTTTTACTTATAAAGTGTCATGTACAGTGATGAGACTATATAAATTGAGAATGATGACAACAACGGGTCTGTGCAGCTTTTCCTCCATGCAAGTGGTTATAAAACACAAGAGGGTTAAAAACAATGTCACCTGAACTCTCTGTAAAATTCTACATTTGGCTGAGTGATTGCACAATAAAAGGCTAATCTCAGAGAATCCCATAGACAGAGCTCAGACCAAATGCATTACAAATAATGATCACTGATAGTCTACATTGACTACTTAGTTTCATATATATAACTAAGTAACGTTTGCTCACCAGACCCCACCCAGCCCACCTTAATCGCCAGCAGCCATGCTGAGTGAAACAGATCTGTTCAGCTGCCAATCAGCATGTAAGAGGGATGAGGTTTCGGCCCCTTTCCACCGGCAAGCACAGCTGTGAAAAGTAACTGAGATAAGGGTCCTTCTTATTGTTTCAGCCTCACTTGCTGGTGAAAAGGGGTTGGAAATGTCATTGGTTTTGAACCCCGAACAGTCCTCCTTCACTTGATGCAGCTGCTGGCTGTTAAGGTGGGCTTGGGGGCATTTATCTAGACATATGGTAAGGTTACATAAGAAGTATTTATGGATCCTTAACTCTAAGGCCTTTTCCGCACCAAGCTATTAAAACAGTGCAGAGCGACCTCCAACAGAGGTCTTCCGCACGGTAGAGTGGACTGGGGCGGACTACTTTTTGTACTTTCCATACCTCAGTCCACTCCAGAGCAACCAGAACTGGTCATGCAGCATGTTTTTTAAAAACCTCTTTTTAGAGGTTTTTAAAAAGCATGGAGTGCACAACTCCGTGTTGCTCCGTCGCCGCGCTCCGGTGCAGATTTGCAGGCGCGCGCAAGTGCGTGCCTGCATATCTGCCAGGGGTGGGCTTTAGGCTGGCAAGCTTCTCCGTTTGGTGGAGAGCCTCCACCAACCGGAAGCCTCCATTTTGGATGCCAGAGTAGTGCGGAGCGACGAGCTCGCACTGCTCCTCATCCCGACGGACTCACCCAGACAGAGAAGAAAGCCGGTGAGTCCCATTTTTGCTCATTTATTTTCACACATGTGGAAAGGGCCTTGGTTACGAATCTGAAACTGCAATACAAAATGCCAACCAAAATTACTTGTGATAAGTCACTTCCTTGGGTTAACATAATAGCAATGAAATCCATGTGGGAGTATAGCAATAGCAATAGCATTTATTTCTATACCACTTATCAACTGAGTGTTATCTAAGCGGTTTACAATGTGTTTTAGCTAATTGCCCCCAACAAGCTGGGTACTCGTTTTACCGACCTGCGGAAGGATGGAAGGCTGAGTCAACCTTGGAGCCGGGCAGGATTGAACTCACAGCCTTGTGGTTGCAGTACTAGCATTTAACCACTGTGCCACCACAACACAATTGTAGCATTTGAGTACAATGAATAGTGCTTGCTTATCATTACTCATTTCGGGGCAGCAGGAGGAATGTTGCCAGTTACCTTAGTTGTGCAAGGTGGCTAGAAGGGTAGTTTATTCTTACTTTAAGACAAAGAACTCATGCCACTCAGAGCAGTGTAGGACCTGCTCAAAACAGCACAAAATCAAAGTAGACTGGAACAATGCGATGCCCAAGCCTTGCCATAATGTGTTCCATGCCTCACTCCTAAAAATAGTCACCAAAATGAGTAATATAATACAATACATATTACTGGGAACCCTCCCCAAAATAATGTAGCAAATTATTTGGAGGGGGCTTATAATGACCAAGGCAATGTTACTGCAGTTATCTGGCCCCAGCCCGAGGTCTACAAGTTCATATTGGTTATGTTTAATATTTCCACGTGGCACTCCATAAGATGAACTCCACGTGTCTGAAAGGGTCACGAAAAGCCTGTGTAGGAAGGCACGGCCGCATGGCCTTAATTATGCATGCTAGGTCTAGGCCAGTAAACAACCATTTGCCGCACAGCCGGTAGTTTCCTCCAGACACAGCCGACCATTAAGCTAATGCAAGGGCTCTCAGCCCCGAACTGCTTGCTCTATACAAATGCTAAGCGTTCCTCATCTACATACTGTTCTAACAATTGACAGTGCTGGCCAAATCTCATCAATTCTAATTTTGACCTTTCGGAGGCTTTGTCTCCACTAAAAACTCTATTGTTCTCCTCGGGAGAGGGCTAGCCTCCAGGTACAATCTTCCCTATAAAAACCCCAAGTTTGAGCTCCTTGTCGGAACGCTCGTGCCTTGTATCCTGAACTGCTGCCGCTCTGTTCAGCAAGCCTCCCATCAGCCTCCACGTGCTGGGAAACCATGAACCCAAGCCTTGATCTCTATCCCTGGTGGCGCAGTGGTTAAATGCCAGTACTGCAAGCCACAAGGTTGTGAGTTCGAACCTGCCGGGCTCCAAGGTTGACTCAGCCTTCCATCCTTCCGCAAGTCAGTAAAATGAGTACCCAGCTTGTTGGGGGCATGTATAGAAATACATGCTATTTGTAAGTTGTTCACCACCTCGATCCATATGGAGAGGCGGGATACAAACAAACAAACAAATAAATAATACCACCAGATTGCAGGATCAGGTGGAGTATCACCCCAGAAACCCTCTGAAAACCCCTATCAATTTTCCTCACTTTCTGCTTCTACAGTTCTTGGATGAGTGCGTGAGTGCGTGTGCCATTGTTTGCTTAATTAAGAAAGTTTAATAAAATCTTTTAATTGAACAACTTGCCTAGTTCTTGTCGCGGCCCAACCCCCTAAACATAGGGTTAAAGATCTCGCTACGTTATCCTGCCTCTCGTATTGCTAGCTTGTGCTCCTTGCTAATTCCCTCAACTTAGTAATATTTGGAGTGCACTTAGGTGTCCCTCCCGGGACCCCCAGAAATCAGGGTAATAGAGACATATTCCAATTGACATCCTGTTAGTGAGTTACAATCACATAAATCCGACTTATGCTATCGTAGCCCACATTTTTGCTAACTGAGGAGGTTGGAATATTTTTACTGACCATGTAATGACCCAAATCCTCTCTATGCAATGCAGCTCCAAGCACAGCCCTTTTCATGTCCCTGGAGGGTAGGGGGATCAGTGCAGACACAACCAACTATTTTCCTGTAGTTGGAGACACTGCAAAGATGTCATCTGCAGGGACCTCTAGAGGAATCCCATAGGTTTCTGAGGATGCTGTTGTAGCACAGCTGAAGGAAAATAGCTGCATGCATCTCCAGTGATCCAACAACACAGAAATGGCCGTGTTGAGTGGGACTGCAGCACTTAAAAGGTGGGTTTGGTGGAGAGAGCACCGGGAGACACACCTATGGAGATGTAGGTCATTTCCACACTACACTGTTATAGTACTCTTATTCCACTTTCAGCATCCTATGGAATCCTGGGGTTTGCAGTTTTGCGGTTAATCTAAAACAGAAGTGAAATGTTGTCATCTTCTCCTTACAGTTGCATTAGATGATGCAAAAATAAAGGGAGGTGAGGTGAGGGGGAGGCTGTAGCTTGCCGTGATTAATCCTCATAACACCAAACCATGGCTTAGCAAATGCAGCCAAGATGACATTGGCATGAGAATTGGAGCCAGATTTTGCAACCTACCTTTCACATCCTGGCTCTGCCCACTGCTGATCTGAACTATAGATAAAATTATTTATTTCTGCCTTACCTTATGGATTAATAAGAAAGGAAAACAAACCTCAGAACTACACATGAAGTTGTAAAATGTTGAGGTAAATGTGCAACTTTAATTTTCCTGAATTTTCACAACTTTCAAGATGATCTTTTGAAGAAGTAAGACATGAGTTACTTCTTTGGCTGACAATGCTGTTGAAACTGGAATCTTATTTAATTACAATCTGAGAAGTAAATTATATACCATATATTTATATAAGCTGCCTTCCCACACCCCACCGCCCTCTTTCAGCTTCATGTATTCACCAGCTCTTTCATTTGACTGTGGAAGCACTACCTCCCTCTGAAGCTAGTTTTATCATCTGTTGACCATTATAGTGATTGGTTGGTTTTCAAGGCATTCATCTGAGATAGAAGATTGCTTTGACCCCTGTAGCTCTGTCAGAAATAGATAGATAGACAGACAGACAAACAGTCAGATAGATGATATACAGCACTGTATTTCTAAATCATACACTGAGTTGCTAGCTTCACTGGTTCCCATTGCACATGATAACTGCAAACATAAAACATCTAGTGGTAAAGGGAATTCAGTGTATCTTATCCCATTTCCAGGAAAGACTGTGCAGAATATTTCTTAATCCATGAGGCTCAAGATAAAGAGATGTGGGGAGGGTCAAAGGGAAAAATTTTCTCTTAAGTCTTATAAAGCAAGATTATGGGAAACATAAATTGTGGTCCTTTGTTTTTTGTATTTGTGTGTTCAATGAATGTCTGAAAGTTCAAGTCAAATTTTTGATTTCAAATAAGATTTTCAACCACACATATATGAATGTTTGCTTGTCAATGAAAATCAGGGCAAGCCTGCCTGATTCCACCCCATCCCTCTTTCCCACATTCAAAATGCAGTAATGTCCCTTTTATGGATTACTACTCCTAGAATCCTGCAACCAGTATGGTCAATATAACCACGGTAGTTGAGGGATTCTGGAAGTGGTAGTCCAAAAAGGAAATTTTTCCAAGATCTACCAGTACTTAGAACAAGATTAGAAAACCTACTTTTTTGGTGTGCAGCTCTCCAAATCTCCCAGCCAGCATGGATGTGGGAAGGTAACTGTAACACTAAACTGGCATTGGATAGGAAGTACATGACCCCATTAAATTTGTTTGGGGAAATTTCCCTTGGGGTGGGATAAATTCAATCATGTCCACAGCATTGGGGAAGATGATATGCCAACATTTGTTTGCAGACTGTTTTTGCAAACTCCCACTCCCCACTGTAATATTCTGCTCACATGGCTGGGGTAATAAATGCTTTCTTAGCCATTCAGCTGTTGCTGAAAAATCAACAGATCTTTTTCACATCACAGTTGTAGCACTTTGATATCACTTTAACACCTGCATCCTGAGACTTATAGTTTGGTGAGACACTAAAGCTCCCTGGCAGTGAATTCTAAATAAATCTCTAAATCTCTAATTTACAAAGTCCAGTTTTCCCAGCTGTCCACATGAAGGTGCCATAGCAGTTAAAGTGTTATCATAATTGTGCAGTGTGAAAAGGACCTCAGAAAGGTGTTAAAGCCCAGTAAATAGTAATACATGTATTGCAAAGCATTAGCTTTCATAGATGCATGACAAAAGCTAATTCCACAATAAATCTGTTAGCCTATAAGTTGCCACAATAAGTAAAACTGTCAGAAAAGTAATCCATTGGCAATTCTGGGTGGGACTGCTGGGATTTATCAGCCAAAACATTTGGAGAATGAAAGATTTCCCATCCCTGGGGTTTAGTTTTGTTGAAAAGCTGGTGTTCAGGCCACAGGGAAAGTATAACCAGAACTTTCCATTTTCTCTAGTTCCTGAAAGTTTTAGGAAGATCAGGAAGGGTCACTACCATCCCTCCAATTGTCCTAATTTGGCAGACATAGTCCCGATTAATCCTCTTTAATCCCAAACTCCCATTTCTAGGCAGGTACAGTATGTTGCAGAAGTCTTCATCTTCCTTCAGTTGAAACAGATCTGGTGGGCATTGTTACCAATGGTGCACCCTCCACTGGTCCCTATTTGGCAGGCACAATCTCAATTAACCCTATGTCATCCCACTTTTTCAGTTCCTTTTAAAATGTCCCAGTTGTTCTCTCCCCGTCCACTCCCTCTTTGTCCTCAAGATATTTCAGTTGGTGCAAAGTGCAAAATGTATTTCAGTTGGTTTGCAAAGTGCAAAAATAATTTCCACTCAATTAACTTCGGGGGGGGGATAAAAGAGGAGGGAGCAGAAACTTGCCCTTTCCTAAAGACACAGGCAAAAGCAAACACCTGCAGCATCTCCCATTTTGAGTGTTCTTCTTCATTAATAACTTTTGCCATCTTGACCACACTTTGATGTTCTTGGCCAGATATTTCCCAATTTTCATGTGTTAAATGTTGGAGGGTATGCAATATAGGCCAGATTACATGGCCAGAGATTGTAAAAGATATCAGTTAAAGAGGCCACAATCCTTGTCTGAGGCCATTTACGCACTAGCCTGTTATAGCGCTATGATTCCACTTTCAACATCCTATGGTATCCCGGGGTTTGCAGTTTTGGGAGGGGCCATCCGGCCCCTCCTGAAACTGCAAACCCCAGGATTCCATAGGATGTTGAAAATGGAATCATAGCGCTATAACAGCCTAGTGCAGAAATGGCCTGAATCTACACATATGCAGGTAAATGGGAAAAAATAGAGGTTATCTATACCACTTCAGGACTGCAAATGTTGGAAGCCGCTTTTAAAAACAGTGCTATATATCCATACAAGCTAAAAACTAGCACATGAGGCTGAAAGAGTCCCACTTAGCCACTCTGCTGCTTTAGGACAAAATAGCCTCATTCTGCTACAGAGGAGGTTCAAACTGAAGTTATTCTAGACTGTAGAATCTACAGTAATCACAAACCACATTTTCATCAGTAATTTCCCATGGCTACAAAGCAGTTGGTGTTAGAAAATACTATCATTACAATAATAATTTTTTAATTACATGATATTTCTCCATGACTGGTCTCTCCTACTGCCATTTCTGCCTCTGTGGGTGTGCTGTTCCTTTTCCTCTTTGTGAAAAGGTCATCCACCCTTACAAAAAGGAATAGAACTTTGTGTTCATGAAACATACAATTAGTTTGTCAAATGCCAACGTTTCTTTACAGAAATGCCACGGGTAGGACTACCTCTTCTGCCCATTAACTACTCTCATCTTTTTCATTCTTCATTAAAAGTACAACTAAAGGCTATCATTTTGTTTCTGCCTGTTGGGAAAGACATTCGTTACCACCTGTCTAAAGAAATTGCATGTTTTGAGTGGATTCCCACAATAAATTACAGGTCATATAGATTTGTGTGGATGAGCATACACTGCACTGCACCGATTTACACAGCATGTCCTAAAATGCAAGCCAAAGTCTTTCTGGTCCAACATGCAGCTGCGATTTAGTGCCAGTTTATGCAGTCAGCAGAATCAAGCTTTTCCTGAATTATACACCACATTGGGTTGCAGGTGAGCAATTGTATACTTGCTATGGGGAAACCCTCTGCATTAAAAAAAAATTTAAAACAGTATTTCTGGAGTCAGCAGCATAGTTGCGTCCCTCAGACCTGGGTTTTTAAAAAATGAGTACAGGGTATTTTTTTTTTCTATTTGAAAAACTTTAGTGCACTCACCTTCTTGTCAGATGTTGACCTGTCAAAGAATGTTGCCCATATAAAGCTTGAGTTGGTGATCACATAAAGTAGTCCTCAGAAAGATGGCCATGCCAAAATGTCTTTTTCTTATCTATGATGTTTGCACTGTTGAATGAATCCATAGAAATGAGTAACTGTTCCTGGGTTTGTTTTCTAATGATCGTCTCATGCTGATGAAGCCATATCAACACTTTCACACAGTATACTCCATACACATACTGATAGGAGAGGCATCCATGAACTAGTAGATCTTAAAGCCTGGGATATCTTACTTTCTGTTTAGCACCAAAGGTTTGAATTTAAGCAATATGAATAGGTGGGCTGGTAACTGAGAGTTTTAAAGGGACCAATGGGAACTGGAAGAATACAGAGCTTTCATTTCATTTTATTTCATTTCATTTCACCAGCAATTATTTGTTTGTTTGTTTAATATCCTGATTTTCTCTCATATGGGACCCAAAGCAGTTTACACTGATCATTAAAATGATATAACTAAAACAATCTGTAATATAAAAATATAAAAATTATCAAACAATAATCCATTTAAAAACATCTAAAACTGTTAAAGAACATTAAAAGCTCTTACACATTGAGAACCAGCACACTCATTACACTACCCCAACCAGTTAAAAGCAGAATAAGGTTTTTGCCTGCCAGAGAAAAAAGAGCAGAGAGGAGGCCAATGAAGCTGCGCCTGGAAGACAGTTGTTCAGTGAGATCTTGAACGTGCATTAGGAAATTCGATGAGTAAAAACATCTGCCACTTTAAATTGAGAGTTAAAAACTATTTCATGATGACCCAAGTTCCAGAGAGCCAGAAAAGTAGAAGCTATGGTTGATGGTTTGACAAACATATAATGATGCTGTGTAGTGTTACAAACTATGGTTACTTATAATTTCTTGTGGTGGTGGTGGTGTACCCTCAAATCATTTCTGACTTATGGAGACCCAAAGGCAACTGTATCACAGGGGGCATTTCTGCACTTGACTGTTATAGTGCTATTATTTCACTTTCAACATCCTATGGAATCCTGGGTTTTGCAGTTTAGGAAGGGTGCAGAAATGGTCAGGGTTTTCTGGGGCTGAGAGTGTGTGACACACCAAAGGTCACCCAATGGGTTTGCATGACTGAACGGGGAATTGAGCCGAACCCTCAAAGCACTACACCACATCTGTGCTTACAACTTACCTTCCATGAATCCAATATTTCCCACTATCTTTCATGACCAAATCCAGATAGAGAGGATGTAGCGTTTAGGATCAGCAAATGTCATCCTGGCTCTGTATTGTCTTTTGAAGTTTCTTATGATGGGACTCAGTGTTCTGTAGTGCTTTGAGTGTTGGACTAGGACTCTGGGAAAGCAGAGAGTGAATCCCAGCTCAGCCCTGGAAACCCCCTGGGTAAGCTCAAGCTGGTCACACTCTCTTAGGCCCTTTCCACATGCAGGCAGGGAAACGGGGAAAGCTACGCTAAATCGTGGGCTTACCTTGTTCCGTCGCCGCGCGGAGCAGCGCATTTTGCTGCTCTACACACAGCAGTGTCCAGCGGTGTCCTCAGCGCCTGGCAGCGCCCAAAATGGCGGATTGTGACTGGCGGAGCCTCTCCACCAATCGGAGAAGCTCATCAGCCGAAAATCTCACCCCCTGCCTGATCTGCAGGGACGCCCTTTTGTGCGTCTGTAAATCCATACAGGCGCTGCAACAGGGCTGCACAGGGCTGGACGCCCCGTGCCTTTGAAAAACCACATAAAATGTGGTTTTTCAAAAGCACACGGCACCGCCACTTGCGGGTGCTCGACCGCAGATTGCGGTGTGGAATTACTCGAGAGTAATCCACCCCAATTCGCGTAACGGTGTAGACGACCTCCGCGGAGGTTGCTCTACACTTTTTTTTAACTCCATGTGCAAAGGGCCTTAGTCTTAGGCCATTTCCGCACTAGCCTGTTATAGCACTATGATTCCACTTTCAACATCCTACGGAATCCTGGAGTTTGCGGTTTCAGGAGGGGCCAGACGGAATCATAGCGCTATAACAGGCTAGTGCAGAAATGGCCTTAGAGGAAAAACAATGGCAAACCTCCTCTGAATAAATCTTGCCAAGAAAGCTCTGTGATAGAGTCACCATAAGTCTAAGTCCATTTGAGGGCACATAAGAACAAGGAAATATCTGGAGAGGAAACCTGCTATGAGTTGATCCATGGCTGTTTGTTCCTTACATTTTTAATTGTTAAAAGAGGTTAATGATGGGAGAGGGCCTCTTCTAAAACCCTTCACAATCTTCATGCTCATTCAACACAGAGGAGGTTTCTGTACAGCAGTAAGACTGAATGACATAAGAGTTCAAGTTTCTTTTTCTGGCTTTGGAACTGCAACAAAATAAGTAAGAGAAAAATGTGGATCCATTATCATTTGCATATCTCCACCAGTATGCTACAAGACCCCTGCGATTGCTCTGAGGCACTTGGATAGCATACAACTGGCTGATCAGTATGGTGTTGAAGAAAAAGAAAGAAAGAAAGAAATTGATAAGTTAAGCATTATCTTCCAATACACTGTCTTTTAAACTTTAGATCACATCTTCTCAACACCACTTCACAACAGAGAAGTTGTATCAGCTAAAGGTTTGTGAATTCATTTGTCTAACCTGGTAATCTGTAAGGTCCTGCATACAGCTTTCAGAGTGGAAGAAGCACTGGCAAACAGAGACACTAAATCTTTAAAAATGAAGCTATCCCTTCCTGCTTAATTTCCAACATTCCTGACTTTTGCACCTTCCTAAACTCAACACTGTCTTGGTGCCTCAAAAATCTATGAAATGGATAGATGATTTACAAAAGTGTCCCCCCTCTCCCAATACTGGCACAATTGCTAGTTGAAATGGTTCTCTTTTTTTCAGGTCTTCTAAACAGACGGCCATCTCTTGGAAGTGCTTTAGTTATGTATTCTTGCATTGAAGGACATTGGTTTAGGCATCCTTTGAGACCCCTTCAAACTCTATGGCCATTTCTATAGTATGGTGCCCTGGCATGGGGACTTAAGAAGACATCATCACATGACATCATCATGGCCCCCCTTCTCTTCTTCCCAGGCAGGTCAATTGCAGAGTATATCATTGCCAAAAAAACTCTTATTAATAATGCTTGAAACTTTAGAATTAAAAAGTGATAAATAATAGAAATTAGATAATTCACAGAAGCTTATAAAATTTTATGGAATGTTATCAGGAAAGGCTGAATAGAGAAAGTATAGAAGTACATTGTTAAATAAATAGTACTCAGTATCCTATGAAGGGAAGGAAGGAAGTAACTTGGATTTTTTACTATCACTTCATTATATGTTTTTTATTATTATTATGGATTTATGTTTATACAATATTCACATGAATACTGTGTACATTTGTATAGCCCTTATTTGATAAAAAAATAAAAATTAAAAAAAATCATTGACAGAAAAATTCTGTCAGTGGCCCCTGATCACACGAGGTTCCCGTCACCACCAGCCATGCAGAAGGGGTGGAAGCATGATCACGTACTTCCTTCCCCACTACTGCATGGGAAGAAGGCTGGCTGCTGTGCGGATGGAAGGAACGTGTCCTTCACACTCCTTTCTGCAGGTAGCCAGCAGGGTACGGAGAGGAGTGTTGGGGACATGCTCCCATCCCGGCAGAGGTACTGCTGGGATTGTGACACGATGACACAGGAGAGTGTTGTCATGAGGAAATGGTATATGATTCTATGTCCCTAGAAACAGCAACTGCAGACTCCACACCACAAATTGTCATCAGCAAGTTGCACCACAGTTGCATCAGAGGAAAGTGCAGGTCCTGCCACCTCCTGTGTTTAGTACAAGTTGAGCTCTCCCACGTCTCAATATCATTACATTGTTTCTTCACCCCTACCAGTGGCAGCCAGAGATATAGAGGAGAAGTTAGCAAACTATGCTTCAAAAACATGGAATAAGATTACACCCTCATGGGTGTAAAAGAAACATGGGATTTCTTGAAATGAGTAGTTCCATGTGAAAGAAACCAACACATGATTGAAAGACCAGCTCAAATAAAACCCTTCTACCACTGGCATGTCCTTTCAACAGTCACAGCTGGTGGGTTCTATTTTTGGGGGAGGTGGTGAATCTGCTTTGGAGTTTTAATCTGAATTCAGAGTAATCCATGGTACTGGCCCTATTTGGGAGACTAAGGTTTAGCACACTGTACGGCTCCTTTGAAATTCAGACTCAAATCCACAGCAGATTCACCAGCCTACTGACATAGATGTCACATGCCAGTACTGCCTTTCAGTCAAAGAGTTTGAGAAATGCTAGCATAAATGAACGTAAATACACCTTGCTGCACAAGATGGCAGATGAAAAAAAGTCCTGAATTCTGTGGGTGATCAGTTTCTGTTTTGAAGCCTGGGCTTTGATTGCCCTTGCCATATCATCTCTCTCCCTCCCTCTCTCTCACCCCTCACACACACTTGTCCTATGTGTTTGTGTGTCTCTCTGTGTGTATATATATATATATATATTCCATCAGAAAAAGGTAAAGGAATTGGAGTCTGTCCATATGCTTTCCTGCCACAATGTAATTCCAGAGCCAACAGCGTTGACGTGCAGTATAAAACAGTACTCTCTTAAGTTTTCCTACACAGAACAGCTGTCTATTTCATTAAGCATCTTATTGTGGCACAGAGAAAAAGGAAGAAACTGGTGAGTTTTCACTGTGCCCTTTATAGGGAAATTGTTGGAACACAATTGGCCACAATTAACTTAAGACTCCCTGTGGCCAAGATCACCAGAGGCATGTGGGTGGATTTTTTAGAATGTCATTCTTAAGTTATTATGAAACAATAGCTCAAACACAAGGTCATCAGTATTAAACCAAACACTTTTTTTTTTTTTGGTCTGCACAAAAAGAAGTAACTGAACATTGTTTCTCACTCATACCTTTAGCTTATAATCATTACTTGTCTTACATTTTGTTGTCTGCAAAAGCTGCATCACATAAAGGCTGCTGGGAAGGTATTCACTGGCCACAGGAGAGAAATAGGTAAATCTGTATGTAATATGCTCTGCTTTGCAAAATTCTGTTCACAGATTCCCTTTCTGTCCATAAGCAGAGCCATGCATTTGAACTTAAGAATGTGAAAGAAGTTGTGCCGATAATGATTTCTATATGCATAGAGATGCAGAGCCAGTGTGGTGCTTGAGTGCTGGCCTTGGACTATGGGAGACCTCCAAACACCTCCTCAGTGATGGAAACACACTGGCTCGCCTTTGGCAAGTCACACTCTTTCAGCTGAGGAGGAAAGCAGTGGCAAACCTCTTCTGAATAAAAAAAAACAACCCCTCATGATCAGGTCCCCATAATTCAAAGACAACTTGAAGGCACACAACAACAAAGAAATGTAGAAACCAAATAGGATAGGAGATATTAAGACAAATGGGCTTTTAACCTTTGGCTGGTTTAATCAGGAAATTAGTTGGGAAATTTATTAGTCAGGAAATATGTCAACTAAAGTTTTGTTTGATTAATTAGGGATAAGGAAAGGCACATTTAGCCAATGAGGGTTGAGCAAAGAGCATCACTTGTTTATTTCTTAGGGCTCTTTTGCTTCTGATGTGTTAATTCAGTGGGGAATGAAAAAGAAAATGAGCTTATTGTTTGCTGGATGAAGGGCAACATAATCCTGCCAGTTTGGACTAGGGTAAGGTCAACCAGTGCCAAGGAGAACTGCTGCTGTGTAAACAGCTCTCAGCATTTAGTGCAACATGTAGAAATGCAAGTGGGATTTATATCAAAGCACTGATGACTTCTTTCACAGAGCACATGGTGTAATGAGCAATCCCCCTCCCACTATAAAAATCAACACCTCCCTTCAAGATGGTAGCGACTAATACTTTGTGATTTCTACCTGCAGCCTGATGGAAATTGGAGTACTAAAAGAGTCCCAGGAGTTGCCATCCACCTGCTCCTTGAAAGGCACATTAAGCATTCCAAACTACTTCAGCTCTGGAATGGTCAGGGCCACTCCTAGCATTAGGAAGGGTAAGGTAGATGCCCCAGCCACCAGATATGGGTGTCATAAAGGGCTGCAAATGTATTTTTTTTTAATGCAGTGTGATATTACTGCATTTTTATTGATGTGAGTGGGAAGAAGTGGTTTTGGAATTCTCTGTTTTTTGTGCCAAAATAATCTTGGTTGCAATGGCTGTGACCTGGAGGAGTGTAAAGCTCTACCAGTGTAATTATGCAAAGGTCTGAGAGGGTGACAGCTGTCAGTTTGGCAACGGCGTGATGGAGTTCACCTAGCACTCCTCTAGCCAATCAGTGTCCATTTCAATTAGGGAATGGAGCTGCCCCAGGCACTATCCTGTAGCCATAGCAGAGCTCGGAGAAATATGTTGTTCAAGGATATACTCAGTGCCTTTTCATGCCATATCAAAAAAAGGTACCTATGCTTGCTTACTCGTATATCTTACCAAGATATATCTTATCAAGAGAATTCTGGGTAATGAGTGCTGTGCATCTTGACTTAGCTAGTGCTGGGTATCATTTGCTGATCTGCCTCACATTTTTGGAGGACTGGATGAGAATTTTGTTGTTACATGATTCCAGCAGAAGAATGATTAAAACTCCTGTGGGTTGTAGGAAAATAAAACAAATTAATTTTACAGGGTCTCAAAATGGTGCTTGGGAGGGAAGAGGTTGCATTGGTCACCAGCCATGATTACATTGACCAATATCTTCCTGTGACATCTTGCCCAGCAAGTTTCACTGATGCAGAGAATGGGACAATTCTCAATAATGCAATAAATGCACCTGTTTAGCAAGGAGACATAATGGAATATAGAGGGACTGTCTCCCCACCCCACCCCCAACTTTGACTGTGCGAGTTTTGCTGGAATGACTTTATCAGCATACTCTGCAATGATTTGGTTTTGCCACTGTACAATCATCTCTAGGAGCCTTAAGAAGGTCCCTAGGAAAGTATTTTATTTATCAAGAACCACTCTGAACTTTTTGAAAGCTTTCTTGTCATATACAGAGAAAGAATGTGTCTTGTGTTGTAATTAATCAAGCCAGATTTGTAATTATAATTAGTCTCTTCCCTGAAAGTGCTGTCATCTCTTAATGATTCCCTCAAGCTATTAAGGTCCCCGGGTGACTGTAATTAACAGTTTACACTTGCATTTGCTGTATTTATTCACTTGTTTGTCTTTCTTTAAGCATACTATACCAATCCATTTTAAGATGTGCTGAGATATATATGTGCAAAAGAGAGACAAAGCATTGATGTGAGATATTACTCTGTGTTTCATAAGGCTGTAAACATAATTAACTAATTAATTCTCACTGTCCCATTGCACAGCCATTAGCACTCGATTATTTAATACTCTGCTATTTATAAATGTGGGGTAGCCAGCAATTCTGTTAAGTACAACACAATAGAATCCTACTTAAAATAAATGACCTTTAAATAAAACAATAGGAACAGACAGGCTAATGTTACAGTTAACTCAAGTGACTGCCAAGAAAATTCCAGGAGCTTAGAGCGAGTTGCAGAAGCCTCAGTGCAATCTCCAGAAAAGGAATGCAAATGGTAATTAATGTGCCAATTCTGTTTCGTCCCCTTTCAGGATTACCCACATTGGTATTACACTATTTCAATATGAAATCTGAATACCTGTCTAGAAATCCACTTCATTTATTCTGACTTTTTTGGTCTCTATCCTGTCTTAACTGACAGGATGGATGTGACTCCATGATCAGTGGCAGTGTGCTAGGGACACGAGAGGGAGGGGGCAGCTGAACTCATGCCTTACTGATGGTCTTCCAATAAACTATTGGTTGGCCCTTGTAAATATTACATTGGACTAGATTGGCCCTTCGTCCGACTCAGAAGGATTCTTACTTTCCTTATACCTTTCTGGAGACAGAACTGAGGAAGCCTGGTCCACAGGGTCTTTCCACAAATAATGGAAGACCCTGAGGTCCAAAATGCAATTGTCATGGCACTTGTAGGATCAAATCACATCACATTCTTTATAAGACTTTAAAAGTGAAGATCTGACCTTGCCTGTTCAATAGCAGGCCCATTGATTTGCTCAACAATAGATTTTATCATAGGATCATAGAAATGTAGAGTTGGAAGAGACCACAGGGGCCATCCAGTCCAACCCCCTGCCATGCAGGAACACCCTCAAAGCACTCCCGACAGATGACCATCTAGACTCTGCTTAAAAACCTCCAAGGAAGGAGACTCCACTACACTCCGAGGCAGCATATTCCACTGCCAGACAGCCCTGACTGTCAGGAAGTTCTTCCTGAGGTTCAGGTGGAATCTCCTTTCCTGCAGCTTGAATCCATTGCTCCTTGTCCTGGGCTCTGGAGCAACAGAAAACAAGCCCTCTCCTTCCTCTACGTGGCATCCCTTCAAATATTTAAACATGGCTATCATGTCCCCTCTCAACCTTCTCTTCTGCAGACTAAACATACCCAGCTCTCTAAGTCTATCCTCATAGGGCATGGTTTCCAGGCCTCTCACCATTTTGGTCACCCTCCTCTGGACTTGCTCCAGCTTTTCAATATCCCTCTTGAATTGGGGTGCCCAGAACTGGACGCAGTATTCAAGATGGGGTCTAACCAAAGCAGAGTAGAGTGGTACTAGTACCTCCCTCGATCTAGACACCATACTCCTATTGATGCAGCCGAGAATTGCATTGGCTTTCTTGGCTGCCGCATCACACTGCTGACTCATGTTCAGCTTGTGGTCTATGAAGACTCCTAGATCCCTTTCACATGTACTGCTACCCAGCCACGTGTCCCCCATCCTATATTTGTGGATTCTATTTTTTCTACCCAAGTGTAGGACCTTACACTTCTCTCTGTTGAATTTCATTTTGTTCGCCTTGGCCCAGCTCTCCAATCTATCCAGGTCATTTTGAATTTATAGAAGTCTGTGGGGGAAAAAAGAATGTAAAACTTTCATTTACACTCCTCTCTTCACATTTGTGGGCTTGACCTTCATAAACTTCATTATTCATGAAGCACCTGCTTGCCTCCTCCCCCTCTCAATCCCCTACTATTTGCCTGGGTGCACATGTCTTCCTTCCACCAACCTGAGCAAAAGGGCAGCCCCACGCATGGGCCTTCTCCAGCGGTGATGCTACCTCCTCTCATTCACTTGCCCATTGCCCAGGCACCTGGAAGGCAACATGCCTGGGTGAACACATGTCTGAGCTTGGGCTGGGCTGGCAGCCAGGAGAAGCTGATAACAAACACAGGTCAGAAATTCAGCAGTAACTTAAGTGGTCTGTTTACTGAAGAAAGGAAACAGCTTTGCAAATGAGAAGCAATAAGGGTCCCAACAATGTCCATAAATCAGAGGCAGGCAAAAACAAACACAAGTCAAAGGCAGAAACACAGGCAAAGGAAGCGAACAGAAGCATGCACAGGAGAAATTATCAGTTGATTGCTGACAAAGGCTAGAGGGGAAAGGCTCAGTTCTTATAGACTCCAAGGTCAGTGAAGCTGGTGCCTGATTAATTGGTGCTTGGCATGAATTCACTGGGAGTGATGCAGGAGACCCTTTTGGTGTCTACACTGGGCAAAGGTAGGTATGGATAGATCATTCTCTGTGTCCAAATGAGCTGGGCTCCCTGCTGGGGCTGACACTTCTGTCTCTGGGGCTGGCGGTGGTACTGTCTGCTCTGCAGGTTCTGCTGCAACAGCCTCTATGCCAGGGCTCAGAGCAGGTTCTGCTGCCTCAGACTCTGAGTCTGAGTCTAGGTCCTGAAAGCCCACGACAACACAAATGAATGGGGGAAGCACACACATGCCCAGCTGCCACCCCCTCCGATTCACTTGCCTATTCCCCATGAGTATGGAAGGCAGCACGGCCAGGTGAAACATAAATGAATGGGGGAGCGTGTGCACCAGCCACCCATCCCATTCACTTGCCTATTGCCTGTGAGCCTGTAAGGCAGAGCTGCTCGGTGAAACGCAACTGAATGTTGGTGGGTGGGTGGGAGCTCTGGAAGGAAATGAGAGATGCAGTGCTCACTTGTGCAGGGAGAAGTTATTCATATTTTTTAAAATTTTCACGTAGGTTCTGCATCCTGAACACTTGCAAAAGTTGAGGGGCCACTGTCATTTTTTTCACTACAGAAACTAATTACTTAATGGTTTTGTGAGCTCTCTTTTACCCCTTTTCACACTGGTTCACATGCCATGTCCTGTTTAAATAATGTTATACCAATCTGAAAAAGCTCACTATTTCCCATCCAGCTGGTAAGATGTGAAGTAATTTTCTTTCTCAAGGTCTTACATTGACTCTCTTAAATTTTATTCTTTGACAGAGATCTTGGATCCCCCAAGGAGAAAAGATATATGCCCTCCAAATGTTCCAGTTTGCCAGAGAGAGTCCCAATTAATCCTGTGCCATTCTGCTTTTTCACTTGCCTTTAAAATGTCCTAAGTTCTCTCCTCCTCAACTTAATTCTGTTAGTGCAAACCGAGTTCAAAGTCCAAAAGTAGTTTTAACTCCATAAGCTCTGCAGAAAAGAAGGTGGGAGGGGATAGAATCCTGCCCTTTCCTGTAGATTCAGGCAAAAGCAAACTGCTGCAGCCTTTCCTTGCTTATGAATTCTTCTTAATTCTAAGTTTTGTCCTTTGACCACACTGTAGTGTTGTTCAGTCACATGTTCTGGTTTTATCTGTGAAAAGTTGCAGGGTATCAAGTTAAGAGTTATCTTTCATGTTTCCAATAAGGACATCTCCTCCTCCTCTTCTTCTTCCTGCTCTTAAGCATAAAACTGGAGGACTAAAGAAATTTGCTTAATGTTTGAGAATTTCCCTTTCCTCTTTCTTTCTTTCTTCATCTTTCTGTCTTTTTTTCTTTCTTCTTCGCATATTGTAATTCCTATCTTGGGAATTAGTTTATTGTCAGGCCTATTGACAGTAACAAACTGGCCAAATTTCTGGATTTTTTTTGTATATCCTTCAATTCTCCCCCCCACACACACACACCCTTTTTTGTACCATGTTGAAAGGTCCCATACTTTTCCAAGTTCTTAAGTTTAACAAAGGACTATTGCCGCCCACAGATTTTTGCTATTTACAGGAGCTCTGTATTTTGTGGGCAAGACTCACTATGGTGTTTTTGAATTTACTATACAAGCATACCTCAGTTAACAAAGCCTGTGACAAAGAAGCTCCTTTTTATGACATCTTTTTACAAGAGCCCAGCCCAACCCTCCCCCTTATCTTACCTTCTATCTAGCAGGAAGTTGGTTTTTTGGTTGTTGCTCTTTTCCAGCATTGGCATTGGGAAGACAGTGAAGGGGGTTGGAGAACGATGCAGCAGTGTGTCTGCAGGAAAAAGTTTGGAGCAGTATGTCTGCAATAAACAATGCAATAAAGCTTGACTTGGGAAAAAATGGGATTCTATTCTAGCTGATCCAACTGTAGCTGAGTGTGCGTACATGCAACAGGCAGGGTAAACTACTGCCTCCAGAATCACTAACTGAGCAAGTGTGAAAAGCAAAACAGAAAGAAAAGGAGAAAGCAGATTAGCCTACCTTACCAACTACCATGGCATATTGATAAAGCATAGATCTGTAAGTTTTATCACCAAAATGGAAATCATAATAAAAGTGGAGGCTGTTGAAAGAAAAAAGAATCATCCCAGGATGCATTTTGGAAGAAGCTTTCAAGTGGTCTCTAGAAAATACAAAATGATTTTATTTATGCAAGGCTTTCCTGAACTAGTTGTTTCATTTCACATGTGCACAATGTTGGTTTTAAATAAAAGGTTTGTGGAAACAAGCTGAACTGTTCTTTTTTTGTGCTGTAGGACCCTGTCCCTATTCTTTCCATATTATTTCTTCCCCTGGTACCAAAGTTTCTGTTAAAGAAGTAAAGCCCAGGAACACACCCACTTCGTTAACTGAGGCATACCTGTAGTGATAATGGTTCCAATAGAAAAAAGGAAATGACAGATCAAATTTTAAATGAGAAAGGTGTTCTCATCTTTCTTTGCCGTGTCAGAATCAGTATGAACCCTCTTATCTGCTCTGACTCTGCAGTGCCTGTACAGGTTCAGCCTTAAGCTTCAGAATCATCTGGTGTAAACTTAACAGCAGGAACTGGAGAGGCTTCAGGAAATATCATGCTGAGATGTACAGCCTCCTGGATTCCAATCAACCTCTCACCCAGGGGAAGGGTCTGTGGTTAAAGGGCAACTCCTAATTATAACAACAGATTTGGAGTCATTCTCAATCACATCAAGTTCCCTAGCAAAGACTAAAAGTCGTAAAAGGGATTGTACCATTTTATCTTTCAATATGATGTTGCTACCAACTAATCCTCCAACTTATATCACATGAAATTAATGTTAAGGTGAAACATCTGGCTCTCAGACATCATAAACTGACTCTGGTAATATCACATATGTCCTCATTTAACTTTCACTTCAGAACTTAACTTAATATCCCTCCTACAACTACTCTGCCTAAATACCGTAAAGGCACCAGATTTTGTCAGATCATAGAAACTAAGCAGGGTCTGCCCTGGATAGTAGTTGGACAGGAGACTGCCAACAATTACCAGGTGCTGTAGGATATATTTCAGAGGAAGGAACTGGCAAAACTACCTCTGAGTATTCTTTGCTTAAGAAAACCCTATGGAATTCATTGGATCACCATAAGTCAGCAGGTGAACTGAAGGCACAATCATACATGCGCGCGCACACAAACACTTTGCCTTTACTCTGATGTCATAGTAGATAGATCTACTCAAGATGAAACTAGGACTGACATTTGAGTGAATTCTTTGAAACTCATCCTACTGCTGAAGCAAGACAAAAAGTCTTATGGTATCCTGAAGAATTAGTTACCGGTAATTCTATTAGTTGCCGTCATAGTTAGTGGCTTTCTTCATCAGATACTTAACCTGGCTTAATAATAGGGTGCTCACTCAATATACCAGAGTGAAACAAAATCACATGTTTGAAAGACAAGATCAAGAGATAATAACAGTATAATGCACCAGATAGCATGATAACATACTCTTAAGCACATTATACTTCATCAATATGAAATAATTTCTGTTCACACCATCTAGGGGATAACTGCTTTTCATAATTGATAGTGGACAACTACATTTAAATGAAATATGACAGACTTGTTAATGAATTTTTGTTAAGCAGCTTTTTTTCTTCCCTGAAACTTCTTTATTTTCAATAATGATACTGTGAGGCTAGGAATGCCACATCCCACCATACGCCACCATGTGATGCTGGAAAATGACACCATGCGCTGCTGGGATGTATATTCCAGCCTTTTATGATTTTTAGCTGTTAATTCATCTTCGCTGCCACCACCCGCTGAATTATGAATTATCTGGACCCTTGGACAGTACAGCGGGACCCTGTCCAGCCACGTACATCCCTAAGCTTAAGGATCTTCCTTGTCCCCCCAGTCTACCCAGCTTGGCGTGGGAAGGAGAGAAACGGGGTCTTTTACAGAAAGTATTTATTAAAGATATTCAAATAAACAAGGCAAATTACCACACATGGGAAGCTCCCTCTTCCCAGGCACGCTTAGTTACAGAAAGAACAGATATGAAAGCACAGATACATTCTTTAGATCAGTCAGCCTCCAAAATAACAGAAAAGTCCCTAACGCGACTAGATAACTTTAGTCTAATTATTCACAGTTGTTCCTAGGCTTAGATGTTCTAAAAGGAAGGGCCAGGAGGCGAGGCCTATGGCCTGCAGCCTGCTACTGAACCCCCTCCAGGAGGCTCCTTGGTTGTTCTTCTTTGTTATCTCCTTGTTGTCTCTCGGCCACATGGCCTCCAAGAAGTTTTATAACTTCTCCTTGGAAGCATCTGGAAGCATCCTGAAGATGCTCACTTCTTTTCTTTTTGATTGGTCAGTTCTCACCCTATGACCTGTGATGCTGACCCACATGACCTATGATGCTGACCACATACTAAAATGTAATCTAATCCCAACACCTTATTAACCCTTGGTTTACCTAAAGAGGGAAGTGTCCCCCTTTTTGCTAATTCTAGATAATGGGAAGCCCCATTATCACAGATACACATAATACTTTAACAATAATTTAATAATCAGTTATGGGTATATTTACCTTGGGAAAAGAAGATTCAGAGAGGACAGGATAGCCATCTTTTAAATATCTGGAGGGTTGTCATATAGAAGATGTAGCGAGCTTATTTTCTGCTGCTCCAGAGATTAATGTTAACCTGTTTACTGGGTGTCCCGTGAGGAACACCAAAGTGCGTTCTCAAAATATCAAAAGATGGGGAAATTAGCACAGAGCACATGTTAGCAATGCAAGAGACAGGGCAACGCAGCGAGATCTTGAACCCAACGTCTACAGGGTCAGGCCAAGTCAAGGAGCAAACAGGATTGAAATAATAAATGTGATCTTTATTAAACTACAATCAAACAGTGTATGCAGGACACTCACACAGATAACTATGGAAAATAAAGGTGGGAGTGAGACAGAGGGATTTTTGAGAGGGATTGTTGATTTGGGTGATACTACACCTGTCCTGAAGCCCGAGTAGATCATTGTGAAAGTTCGGAGATGTGTAGTCTCAGTACGTGGGACTGAGGGGAAGGCTCGCCAAGCACAGCAGCAGCAAGGCTGGGTGGAAATTGGGCGTGATCCGAGCGATCTGAGTGATCCGAGGAAGGTCTCGGAATCAGGGGTTTTTATAGGGAAAAATGTGGCTACAGGCTATTCCATACTTGGGGAAAACAATGAGTTTCAGGCTGGAGACAAAGGCTCTGAAAGGTCAGAATTTAGCATGATTGAGTTAGTTCCGAATTGACAAAGGAGTAGACAGTATGCAAACGCAGAGTGCTTGACGGAAGAGGATTCTCATAATTAAGCCTCCTGCTCGGGGCAGGGAGTTCTTTGTAAGTAGCGTGCATATATAATAGCGTGCTTGCTGGGAGGTCTCCTGAAGCGGCAGTCTGGCTATTTCTGGCCTGCCTGGGTGGGAAATGGAATGTCCAGCAATTAGTGGCTGTGCCTAGTTTCGTGCTTGTCCGGGGGCCTCACAAACACATGGAGAGGGATGGTAGAAGAGAGCCAAATTGTTGGTATCAAAGCAATATCTAATGTCACCCCAAGTGCGGCTTAGGAACTGCAGTAACACTAGAACACAAACCAGCAGTTTCAAATTACAAGAGATTTTGCCTAAATATTAAGAAGAACTTCTTCACTAGCATAGTTGTTGTCCACTAGAAGATGGTGGATTCTCCTTCTTTGAAGGTCTTTAAGCAGAAGTTGGATGGCTACGACCATTTCCACACGAGAAGGGAGGAGCAGTTCACCATGTGTCAAGAGCAATGTTTTTATACTCAGATTCAGAAACTGTGCTGTCTACACCCCCTTATTTACATGGCACTACTGCAGAGAACAGCATTTGCTGCATACGCAACAGCAAATCCCTGGTCATTCCCATTCCCCTCCCTCAGCCTGCCCCACCATTGCTGATTGGTTGGTTTAAAAAAACCCACACACACACGCATTTTAAACACATTTCTGCATTGCTACGTTTGTGTGTAGGTAGGTATGTTCGTTAATACATGGGGGGGGGAAACGTCTTAACAGTCCATTACCAGATCCACTCTCTTCTCACTGTCTGTTTAACATATGAAGACAAAAATGAGGGCAGCCTGTCCTATGATTGGTGGAGAGAGATAGGGACGGAAATGACAGAAGGGACAGCCTGGAAACGCCCATAGCCAGCCATTTCTGCACTGTGAATCAAAGCTACACTTCTGCATGTAGGCAAAAAACGAAGCAAAACTGGTTTGGGAGATTTACATCAGAGTTTTTCCAGTTTTCTGATACAGAGGTTTCTCATCGCAGTGAACAGTTCTAGGAGCTGAAAACATGCAAAACCACAAGGAAAACTACAACACTAAAACGGTTCAACACACAGACAGGAAGGTAAGGATTTGAAGCTACTACAATGTATCAGCCGTGTGCGGAAATGGCCTATGTCTCAAGAGTGCTTAAGCTGTATATTCGTGCATGGCATGGGATCAGACTAGATGGCCCTTGTGGATCCTTCCAGCTCTAAGATTCTATGACTATGGGACTCATTCCTTCATCTCAGAGAAACAATGTCCAATAAAGGGTGCAAATTTATTTGTTGAGTCACTCACTGGGCTTCCAGGCAGCATACAAAAGCCACAAAGAGACAGAGCGAGAGAAAGAGTTATTCAAAACTATCCATCAGAAATGAATGTAGAAAACCTGTTTTTTTTATTGATTATAAAGAAAAAAACAGAACCAAAAAAGAAAAACACCATGTGATACACATAACAGTGAAAAAAGAAAATTTCAACAAACCAAACTTACATTGTTATTTATCTCCAGTTCCATTACAATCATATACTTATTCAGCATATTCTATATCATACTGCTTATATACTTTTGTTAACTATATCTAGATCTCATTCTCATTATACTCATTATAATAATTTCATTCTTAACTCTATACTTTTCCATTACATTTAATCTATTACTATTACTAAATATGATCTTATTACTAAACATATCAAACTATTTCTAAAAGTAAACCCACTCCCCAGAGCCAATTATATTTCAACTTACTCCATCTTCCAGAATTGCAATTCTTCTTGTGGAGGTATGACACCTTCGTCTTTTATTAAAAAATTTTCCACAAATATCTTCCATACTGCTTCAAAATCACTCCCCTTCATTATTCTTTTTTTGGCCTTAATTCAACATGTTAACTTATCATTAATCACAATTTTCCACACTCCTTTATACCAATCCTCTATTTGAAAATCTCCATGAATTTTCCATTTTGTTGATATAATTAATCTTGCTGCAGTAAATAAGTTTGTAATTAAATCCTTCATTGCCTGAGTACAATTAACTTTATCAAATATAGATAATAATGGTATACCTGGACATATTTGTAAATCAGTTTCAGTTATCTCTTTTATGTCTTTAAACACCCTTTGCCAAAATTTCTGTACACCTTCACAATTCCACCACATATGAATATATGTACCAATCTCTTAACAACCCCTCCAACACAACCTTGAATAATTCTTATCTATATAATTTAACCTTACTGGTGTTAGCTACCATCTCCAAACCAATTTATAATAATTCTCTTTTATCCTTAAGGACAAGTTTTTTAAATGATGCTGATTCCAAATTTTTCCCCAGTCCGGAATATCTATTTTTTTGTGCTAGTTCTTCCTCCCATATTTTTCTAAGTTATTCATCTTCATATTTTGCCAACATTTTGTATATTTCACTTGTGGTACCCTTCAATATTTCATTTTCCTCCATACCTTCTTGTTGTATAATCATTTGTTCAAATTTAGTATATTCTCTGAAATCTTTATTATTCTTTGTCCAATTCCTTGTCTACTGCTCTAGCTAATTAAACCACAATATCTTAGTACCCTGCAATCTGTCCTTAATTTTATCTTTATTCGTCATTATATTCATCCAAACTTTTAACTTATTTATTCTCTACTTCTCTAATTCCTTCTCTGCTTCACCTCTCAAATTCATTGGAAATCTTGCCATCATCACTACAGGAGTTAATGGTGAAGTAGCAGGCATTAATTTTTCCTTATTTTTCTTCCAAATTTCTAATATATTTTTCAAAAAAGGGTTTTCTTTTTTCCCCATCTCTCTCTTGATAAGATTAAAAAAAAATTCTCTAATCTCTTCTCAATTTCTATTGTTCCCATCTCTAACCAATCTAAATCTCCTTTTCCTAGAACTCCACCTACGATATATCTCAATTGATTTGCATTATAATACCATTTTAGATTTGGTAGGCCCAATTCACATTCTTTTTGGGATTTGTACCAACATTTCTTGCTAATCCTCAGGATATAAACTGTACAGTAGTCTGGGATGTAAGCAAAGTATACATGAGACCAGGATTTATAAAATATAGCTCCAGATTGAAAAAGAGAAGAGAAGCAAAAATGTCTAAATTGCAGGATGAGGTACAACTTTTAGAAAAGAAATTGAAGGAAAATTTTGTATTATTTTGTTGTATTGTTGTTTGTATTGTTGTATTTCTTATACAACAAAGGACCAAGTTACTTCAACATCAGTTTTCTCTATTTTTAGTTCAAGAAGTGAACGCTAAATTGTTGTATCTCAAACAAAAAGATGCTTAATTTGCAAATAAGCCTGGAAAGTGGCTTTCTCATAAATTGAGACAGGAAACAACAAGAAAACTTGTCACAAAGATTAACAAAGGAGACCATTTTGTGATGGACAATTTAACTCTTTCTTTCTTCTTTCCCCATCCTGACCATGAGCTTCCTCCCCCAAATCTACTCAACTTCTCTTGTTATGCTTTGTTATTATTTCTTTCTCCTTCTAATTTTGTATTTAAAAAGTATTATCTTAGAGCAAGGTATTGCTACCCTGCTTTTTGGGGGTCCCTAGAGGACATCTGGATGTGCTCCAAAATACTAAATGTTGGGGAAATTAACAGAGCACCACTTTGCAAAGTAGAGGGCAGGGTAAGGGATCTTTTTATCCTATATCTATGGGGTCAAACTGCAGAGAAAGAGAGAAAAATCAAATGTCCTTTTAAATGGTCTTTTATTTGGTAAAATTGGCAAAAAATCCTCATACACATACACACTCACACACACAAAGCATTCACTCACACAATCACACAAGGACTATCAAATTTGAGGCTCTTAAGAGAGGAAAGAGTTAAAAGGACAAAAGCAAATATACTTACACCTGATCTTGAAAGATGCTGTTTTGGGAAAACACAAGACAGCTCGGTAAACCAGAGAGAGAAAGAGAAAGAGAGAGAGAGAGAGAGAGAGAGAGAGAGAGAGAGGGGCAAGCTGGCCAGCCAGTGACAGAAGGAGAGAGAAAAGGCTACCTAAAGTCCCAAACAAGGAACATAAATATAAGCATGCATGCCTGGGAGGAACGGGAGGCAGACCCTTTTTCCTGAGAAAGGATAAATGGCAGAATCAGGCAGATGGGATAAAAGATTTTTATGGCAGTGTAATCAGAGATCAGAAAAAAGATACGTGTGAGGATGGCGCAGTTAGGAATTTGTTTGAAGTCTTCCTGTTTTCCTGAATCAGAGTTCTTTCTTTGAAGTTTCCCACAACACACCCAAATTAAGTGGATAGCCAATCTTTCTGACTTGGCTTTCCAGAGGATATGCAAATCGCAGTGGGTATTTGGTCCTCTTGGAGATGCCTTTTGTTCTATATTGCAAGGACCATTAAGTTGAGCTCAGCCATGCTCTGAGATCATCTCTGACCTGCTTTTCAGTCAATCCTTTTCCACATGGCCTTATCTAGTGTTTTGTATGTATGTATGTGATTTCTATTTTATGCCAATTAAAAATATCTGCCATATATACATATACATATATATATATAGTGGGGTTGCAGTATCTTCATTTTTCGTTCTGTTCTCACTTTCCTCATTCTTAGAGCCCAATCCTCTGGTTGGGACTTTAACCATGAATGCCCTTCTAGGTACACACAGCAGGCTACAAGCATCTTGCCCAGAAGTTAAATCCAAATTGATGTGGATTTTAAAAGACATATCAATTTAAGAATTTTTGAAAGACTGGAGACTGTTTATGGAGTTTTTGAGCAACAAGGAATCTAAAGGTGTGATAGATAATCTGTGGTTATGACTGTTAGTAATTCTAGTAAGTTGAGTGTATTTAGATCTGTAATGGTAGAATAAGAGATGGCATACCAATCAGTTTTTCCTTTTCATTGCAATTGGTATGGAGGGCTTAGACTTCCTATATATGTTAACTAGTGTAGAGTAGTATGGTGTAGTGTAGTTAGGATGTGTTCGATGTAAGAGATGGGTCTTTTACTAATGGACTGTGTTTTTCTTCTAGTCTAGTTTGATTTAGTTTAGCTTAATTTTAGTCTTAGTTATACATGTGTGATGTTTGTGTGTGTGAAGTTTACTTCTTTTCTTATGTTCTTTCTCTCCCCCCCCCATGGATATGGACTGGTCTGTTTGTATCTTCTGTTAAAACTAGTAAACATCAAATCTTTAAAAAAACAAAAAACAAAAATAGAGAGAGAGGGGGACCAGCAACTACACCATGATTACACCATGATTCCTAGGATTCTGTGGGAGAAAATGTTGGCTTAAACCAATAATCATCATTTTTAATCATTAAATGGTGTAGGGGGACTGCAAACCCTTTAAAAAGTGTTTTTGTTTTTGTTTTGTTTTTAATCAGAGGGTTTTTTGGGTTGAAGACGAGGAGTCCGGAGAGCTGAGGGCTTTAAAACAGAGATCAGAAGTTGAGATGTGGGCATGGAGTCATGAGGCCCTTCCACCCTTCATCCGATGGAATTCTGGAATTTGCAGTTGAGGGAGCTTATAATTCTCGGCCAAAGAGCCCCTCTATTGCCTCACCAAACTACAAACCCCGGGATTCAACAGGATGCAGCCATGGCAGTTAAAGGGGTTCAACCCAGAACCATTCTGTTTAAGAGGTACATACTCTAGATTCTCAGTCTCAAGTATGTCAGGGCACACTCTTCATTTTGTTTGCTCTTTCATGGGCACATCTAAAAACAAATTATCTCTTGGGTTGTTTGTGCCTAAGATGACTGTGTTTGTCTTTGCTTGTCCTTTTGTGCAAAAAACATCCAGGCCATTTCCTCACTAGACTGTTATAGCGCTATTATTCCACTTTCAACATCCTATGAAATCCTGGGGTTGCAGTTTAGAGAGGGGTCAGCCTGCAAACCCCAGGATTCCATAGGATGTTGAAAGTGCTATAACAGTCTAGTGCAGAAGTGGCCCCTATTTGTCCTATATAAATTGTAGTATAGTATATAAATAGTAGATGGGTACTGTTGGGGAATATTAAAAGAAAGCAAAGAGGGTCCTGGGATCTGTGAATATTAGCAAAGTAAGAAGACAGAATTTTTTGGCTGAAGGGGAAATTAAGAACTGTTATGTTGGGCATGTCAATAGTATTCACCAGGCATGTAGTGGAAGATTCTTCACTGGGAGCCCCTACAACAAGGACTCATCTAAAGGAGTGCTGTTTTTCCTAATGAAATGGCTGAAGCTGATGCAAGGTTGGTAGGTCAAGTTCTGTGACCTGTGACATACAGCTGCTCAGACTAGGTAATTATAAATTGCCCCTTCTGGCATTAAAACTTTCGGAATCTAGGGTTAACTAAGAAAAGGTCTCAGCATTATTCACATGAACTTTGTGAGACCCCTTGTACACCTTGTTGATGGCATCTAGTTTTTTCCACCTCCTTAGGGTGCACAAATGATACAAGAGACTCAAAGAAAAACTGATCCTATGGAGCTTTTTGTCAGATGACATAAGTGAACAGATCAAATCATCTCCCTTCAGCAGGACATTTCAACATTATAGAAAATACAAAGAGACTTATCCAAAACTGTTGTTGTTGTTGTTGTTGTTGTTGTTGTTGTTGTTATCGTTATTGTGTGCCTTCAAGTCATTTCCAACTTATGGAGACCTGAAGGCAAACCTATCATGATTTCCTTGGCAAGATTTGTTCAGAGGGAACTTGCCTTTGCTTTCCTGTGGGGATGAGAGAGTATGACTTGCTCAAGGTCACCCATGGTCTTCTATAGCTGAACAGGGCTTTGAACCCTAGTCTTCACAGTCCTACACTCAAACCACTATACCACACTGGCTTGGCCAAAAGTTTACCAACTTTTTAATAGGTGGGATGTATAGCTTCATAAATTTTGTTCTCGTTGGTCTGAACAAATAACTTTACCATTTTTCTCCTCACTGTGAGGGTTTTATTCAAGACTACACAGTTTTCAAAGACTAGTGGCAATTCAGGATTGATTCTGCACAAGAAAATGCACTTTTTGCACAGAGAACAATTTTTCTGCAGAGAAAACAAGTTCCATACAAAGAATAGCTATTTTTTTCTACAGAAAAACATCATTTTTTGAGTGGAAAAAAATTTCCTGCATTTTTTGCACAGAAAACATTTCTGCACAGAAAGACCTGGTCTGTCTTTTCTTCACAGAATAAGTTCCAAACTGTGAAGACTCATGCCCATCTGGGATTCTTCTTGCCAGCTTTTCATTACACTCGAGAAACCTGTTTTTGATCACTTTTGAATATTTTTGTATATTGTTTTCTATTCCTATTAATAGTCATGTGCAATACTAGCAATTTAAATTTGTATTTTGCTCATTGTGCCCAGTTGAAAATATTTATATATAATTTATATAGTATAGGCCCTCACTACACAATTTCCTATACAGATCAGGACTATATATATTTCAGAAACATAATCATAAGGTACCTATGATGCCAGTGTGCTATAGTGGCTTGAATGCTGGACTAGCCATGTGGGAGAAAGTTTAAATCCCCATTCAGCTGTGGAGACTCAGTAAGTGGCCTTGGACAAATCACACTCAGCCTCAAGGGAGTCAAAGGCAAGCCCACTTGCCAAATCTTGCCAAGAAAACTCTATGATAAGGCTCACATTAGGGTCATCATAAATTGGAAATGACTAGGGATTGGCCAACTGAATCCTCAAATCCTTGGCAAGGATTCGAGGATTTGCGAATCCAAATCCCTGAGCCAAAATGGCAAACCAAATCTTTTGAATCCACCAACCAAGTTTGTTTTTAACTTTTTAAAATTGGCGCCTCCAGGGCCCACCAAAAGCCTGATTGGCCAGCGGGCCCCTGGGCGTGCAAAAATCATGGCATAAAGCCATGTGCACATGCTGGAAGCTGCCCGTGTCCAGGGCTGCTGCCTGTTCCCACGGGGGCTGCCTGTGCCCACGGCTGCCTCCCTCTGCAAGGTAATATAATTAATCTCTATTCTTTTGACTTGAGACCGGAGATTAGGGATTAGGAATTACTGAGACTGGACTAGAGACTTGACTTGAAAGTCCCTTGCAGGACTTGAGACTGGACTTGAGGGTAGAGAATTGAGACTGGACTAGAGGCTGGTGTTGTTTTTTTTAAAGTGCCTTGTTGCAGGACTTAAGACTTGACTGGAGACTGCAGGGTGCAGAATTGAGACTAGACTAGAGGCTGGTGTGTGTTTGTTTTTTGAGTGCCTTCCTTGTTGCAGGACTTGAGACGTGTCAAATTCTGCTTCAAAAACACTTTTCAGTAAGTGCTTTGTTTCTCTTGCTTTTTAAACCCTTTTTTAAAAAAGGATTTCAAAGATTCAAGACTCATGAGATTCGTGGGTTTGCAGAACCTTCCAGGGATTCAGATTCGAATCTGGAATTGGAAAATTCTGGGTTCATCCCATCCCTAGAAATTACTTGTAGGCACACAACAACAATGACCTATAGTGCCACTGAAACAGTGGAATTTAGAATTATGAAAGTAACTTTTAAACACACACCTAAGGAAAGGTATTTATTTTCATGTTTCTGCTATCCGGAAACCTGCCTTTCTTTTAAAAAAGAAAATTTCCTGTAGGCAAAGAACAAAACCTTTGGCAAGTAGCATGAACATTTAATAACAAAATAAAACAAATGGAAGGGATATTAGAAGGAAGTCTCTGTGCAGCCATATGGAGCTGCAAACAAGGGTTATGTCATAACTTCAAAGGAATGGACAGAAATTGCATTTGGAATTACATCTAAGCTCTTTTGCCATTTTAAGTCCAATATTGATTGCTAGATGAAGGGATTAACTGTCCCTGTTCAAATTTTTTCCCCTCTTTCATTCTTCTTACTCCCTTCACAATATTGCACAAACAATAGAGGCAACCTCTCAGGGCATATCTCAGAAAACATCTTACCCCACATGAACCCACTTAATCAGTTTATTCAATAGAGGAATCAACTAAGGTTTAGCAGATGAATCGGTGTGGCTGAACTGAAGAACATATTGGAGGGGACTCTTTTGGCTTGGGCCTGTTACTGCAATTGTGAATGTGAAGGAAAATATCAAAGAGGTACTTCCTTTCTGATAATATCAGCAGTCCTTGTTTACATTAGCTTGAACCTTACACTTCCTTCAGTATCTCAGAAATACACCACAGGAGAGAACAATGGCCAGACTAGCCTTGAGATGTGATGGGGTTGACATTTTCTCTGCAGTTTATGCCATTATCTTCACATGGACATTTCGCTGGAAAATAGGTCCCTGCCCATCCCCTGCCTTCAACTACATGGAAGCAACTGCTATGGAAACAAGAAAAAGAGCTGTCTCTATTCTCAGTTAATAAACCCATAAGAATTCTACAATGGTCAGAAGTGCTATCTTTATGACTGTCAAAAAAGGAAAAGAAGAAACTGGCCCAGAAATATTAGAATGGAAACAATCATTTGCATTAGTTGACACATGTAAGCTCCAATGCCAAGTTACAAGCAGCCAAGAATTACAGGCAGCCAAGAATAAAGGAGATACAATGGGGAATTGGGTTGATGTGTACCCTGGAACAGATCCCTTTCCTCAGGAGTGTCAGTTTAGAGGCTAAGTCAAGCACAGGCAACATCTGAAACTAGACAGTTCTTCAGAAAGAGATGGTACTGAGGATGCAAACAAACTGACTGGAAATCTGGAAGCCAAGGAGAAGATTATCATTAAACACCACAGTCAGAATCATTCATGCAATAGTATTTCTAACTGTGTGCCCACAGATGAGAACGCTCCAGGAGAAAAAACATAAACAGAGTGAAACTGGCAATCAACATGGCCACAACTTTATTTGACTACAGTGGCTACAGGGTTGGGGTGTGCACGGATCTGGATCCAGGTACCAATCAATCTATGTGACTGAAGTGAGCTCTTATCTGAAGAGAGTCTACTTCTATACCCAGAAACCCAACCAGAACGAAGACTGCAGAGGCACTCAGACTGGGTTTCTGTCAGCCAATGAATTCAAACTTGAATCTATTGGCTGTCCCCCAGACTTCCTCCCAGGGCTGCCTGGGATTGCACAGCCTGCTGGGAGGAAGAACCTGGCAACTCTGACAAGATGTTAGAGCCAGCCCTCTGCTGCTGCTGCCCCAGTAGTGCAAATGAGCCACATGGTAGTTGTGCAGCTCTATTGTGTGCCCAGGAGCGAGAATGCTGAAAAACCACATGACACAGCAAAATTGGCAGTAAATCAATTTACTGCCAATATGTAGTGCCAATTTACTCCATTCAAGTAGAATGGAGAAAAACCACAGACACAGCAAAATTGGCAATAAACATTGCCACAACTTTATTTGACCTATGGTTGCTACCGCCATGCACATGAGCCTGGATCCAGGCATTGATCAACCTGTGTGTTGACTGATGAGCCCCAATCCTCCAGTCCACAGCTGGAATCACTGAAATGACAGGTATGGGCTTCACCTGTCAGCGTGGTCCCCCCAGCCACCAGGGAGTGCAGGAAACATGTGCATCTCCTGAGCCATGTATACCTGCTTCCACCCCTGCACCCCCAGGTCCCTTAAAGGGAACCCCATACCTACCAATGCCAGCAAATGCCCCAGACTTCCACCTCCAAAAGTGACCAACTGGGAAAGGGGATTGTCATCATGCTGCATGTGCTCAAGGGCTCCACATTGTACCCAGTAAAGGGATTGCTCAGGTTTGTTTCTAAGCATCGACTGAGGCCAAGCCTCCTGTTCATCCAGCATGATATCTCTCCCTTGTCACATTACCAGATAGTAGCTGTTCTGAGATCAGCAGTCTTGTACCTGATGCTGCCGGCTGTTGAGTTTGGCAGTCTCTGCTTTTAGAATAGGAACAGCTACTTTGGCTGCAGGGTACAGGATGCCAGTGGGAACCATCAAAACTGCCTAGCTGCCTAACCAAGCTTCAAAGCAGCTGGAAGGTGATTGGCCTTCTGCCATCTGCTTTCTGCAGCACCATCCTCCTCCACAGTTTTCCTTACCAAAAAAGCTGCACAGGGATCCAAGAGTCCATTTGCCTTGCTGAAAAAGGATATCCTGACCGGATGCAGAAACATGGAGTCAAATCTTGCTCCGTCAAGTGGGCTAAAATTGAAGGATCTACCTCTCAGAGGCAAGCCATACTCCCCCATACCCCATCTGCTGAAGGCCTGGAACTTAGCCACCACCCTGGAATATGCCTTGAAAGTTTCAGGGGCCACAGAACAGAGCTGTGTGCGCCATGGGGCTTTGTTCTATCTTGGTCCTGGCACAACTGACAGATCAAACAAAACAAACTGAATATCTCCCAGTTTGTTACTTACTTCCAAGCAGTAAGCAAGGAGTCATAGATAAAGTCCAACATAAACAAAGTCCAGCAGGGTTTCACGGCAAGGGAGTGTCCAAGGTCAACCCAAGCATTTGTCAAGGCGTCCAGCAATGTAGCAGGACAGATAAGCTCTGACAACTCATGGAGGGGAAGGATGCCAGCTAAATAGACCTAAAGCCTAGCACAGCTGTGCCTTGATTGATTGTCGCTGGTTATAAATTCTGCGAGAGCAATGGTGGGTCTCTCTTTGTTGCTTGTGCTGTGCAAAGCTAGGTCTAGATAAGTGTTCCTCTGTATCTGAACAGGCAAGATTCTCTGTTGGAGCTGGCACCACCCTCTGTTCTGTTTCTGGCACTGTAACCTCTCTCTGTACAGCAGGTCATGGTATGCCTCCTGTTTCAGTCTCTGGCATGCCCTCCGCTTCACATTCTGAGTTGGAGTCTATGCTCTGGAAGCAGGGCATGACAGGCTTGCTGTGTACCCTTTAAGTTAGCCTGCTGCACTCCAATGCAGTGGAGGACATTGGGCTATCATCAGTTTTGAAGCAATATTCAACTGTTAGTTTGCTTCTGTGATTGGAGTGGAAATGAAGCAAGAGTTGGCCTTTTGCCTCACGCATAATCACAGTGTTTGATCAATTGAGTTGCTTAGAAATCAGAGCCAAACAAACCCAAAGTATATTGGAAGCATACATTATACATTTTTAAACAATGTATAAAAATATAGAGCCTGGTCCTACTTTCCATCAAAGCCATTGAGATATTTGAGTCTGGAATGCTATGGTGTCAGAATCTGTTCATTCTATGTTATACTACAATAGATGCATTGTTGAAAAGCTTGTAACATCGTAAATGGTAGGAAACAGCCCTTCCGCCTTGCCTTTCTCTCTTAGTGCAAAGAAACCATAGTAACAGACAGGGAAACGGATGGATGGCAGCACAGAACAAAGTATCAGTCACCTGATAGTTTTATATTATCAAAGCTGTTGTTGTTGTTGCTGCTGCTGTTGTTAGTGCTACTACATTGTACACACCCCTTTGTAATCTTTCACTTAGTTCAGCACATTAAAAAAAATGTCCCACAACTCATAGATCACTTGTACACCCACGCTGCAGCAGGTCTGAGAATGTAGATATACAAACCAGCATCTTGATTAACACCTTTGACTTAGGTTTCCTGATTTCACAGGGTTCTTCTGCTTTTCATAGCTACACATGCAGAAATTTATCTGGCGTAGCTTTTGCCAACACACACACAGAGTGGCCATAAAGTCACACCTGTTATTTTTATACACATACACATAAACACATATCTTGAGAGTACAGGAGAATATTTTTTTCCCAAGAGATCTCTAAGTTTTACTCAATTCTGACTGGGAAAAAAATGGTACCTTATCTGCAGTATCTAAGGCTCAGGAGAGCTTTTGTGTGATATAGTGATTTGAGCATTAGACTATGGCCATTTCCACACAGGACTGCCCACTTTCAACATCCTATGGAATCCTGGGGTTTGCAGTTTTGGGAGGGGCCAGCTGGCCCCTCTCGAAACTGCAAACCCCAGGATTCCATAGGTCGTTGAAAGTGGAATAATAGCACTATAACAGTCTAGTGTGGAAGGATGATATGTTGCAAACAGCTCCTGCTAAAGTAATTGTACTTTAGTCGTTATTTAAAATTACTGTTAAATTGACTCTGTTAAATTGTTAAATTGACTACTGTTAAATTGACTATGAGTCTGGAGACCAGGGTTGAAATCTCCACTTGGCCATGGAAACCCACTGGGTGACCCTGGGCAAGTCACATTCTCTCAGTCTCAGAGGAAGGCAAAGGCAAACTTCCTCTCAACAAATCTTTCCAAGAAAACGCCAGTTAGAGGTTTGTCTTCCAGTCACCATAAGTCAGAAATGACTTGAAGGCACACAACAACAAGGACAACAATCTAAGGATCTAACTAGAGATAAGGAGAATCATGCCATTAAAAAAACATGTCAGGGTTATTGGTTTTTAATATCAGGAATGTAGAAGGGGATGTCATTCAGAATGCAGTATGTTCTTAATGTGGTGAGATGTAAGCAGTCCCTCTCCAGCTTGGATCTAACAAAATACTGTTTCACCACCATTTTCTTGCTGTAGCCTTTGGGAAAAGTTTTCTTTGACAATATACACTTTAGAAAATCTGAAATCAAAGGTCCCACTGACATAAATAGTTATTGTCTAATAATCTCTTACAGTGAGATTATTGTCTTGTATAAGTTCCCATTCATTTAAATTGGCAGGTTCCCATTCATTTCATTGGGATTTACACTGGAGAAGCCATCTTCAGGAGATGTATTCCAAATTTGCACTTGTATATAAATAAGAACCCCCACCTCCAAGATCTGTTTTCTAAATCTAAATTAACTTCTTAATTAACTAAATTAATTAAAGATACGCTATAGGGCAAGTTGGAGCCATCATGGTGTAGTGGTTTGAGCACTGAAATATGACTCTGGAGACTAGGGGTCAAATCCCAACTCAACCATGGAAACTCACTCAGTGACCTCAGGCAAGTCACACTCTCTCACTCTCTCAGCCTCAGAAGAAGGCAAAGGCAAATCCCTTGTGAACAAATTTCCCCAGAAAACCTCAGTGACAGATTCTCCTTAGGGTCACCATAAATCTGAAATAATTTGAAGGCACATAACGACAACGTAGCTCAAGTTAGAGAACAAACTCCCTCTGGAGACCAGGGTTGGAATTTCCACTTGGCCATGGGTTTATCACTGTGTCAGATAAAATGGAAATTGTTCATGCCATGTTAGTCTGAGATGGGTAGAAAAACGAAACTCTTCATCTGTTTGGTTAACCAGGAATATACAGAGAAGGCAGAAGACTAGAGGCAGAAAGTGTCTAAGTGGTTATGTAATTGCAAATATCAAGAAGAGGGAAACCATTACAAAAAAAATATCAATTTTTAACAAGATTTGTGTTGGGTTACATTCTTCCTATGGCATCCAATTTCCTCTTCTTTCTAAACCCACACTTGCTACATGCATGGTTCTGTAGGGATGGAAAAGTATGTTCCAGTGACTGAACACACTAAAATTGTTGACGAAGAGGATGGAAAAGAATAGCCCTATCCTAGGGAGGGACATTAAAAGAAACCTTTTCTTTGTCTAGCTGTGGCAAATGGATCATCAGACATGCCTGTCATGAACAGAAGCTGAACTTTTGCACCATGCTGTAGCAATTCTAGTTACGAAAGGGGTTTGGCATGTGCAACACTTCTGTTTTGCTTCTGGCAAATGATTCACCTGACCGCCTACCCCCACCCCAATCCCCTACAAGCTGGCTACTTCCTTGTGGATCAGCAGAAAAGGAAAGTGATGCTAGCAGAGGGAACAAAAGATCTAGATTATGTATATATTTAGTAAGACTGATGCTGAAAAGCATTGGTTTCCTACCTGGGACAGACAACATGGCACCCCTCCCTATTTCCTGTGTAAAAAGCCAGCTGAACTGGCAGTTGCATCTTACTTCAGAACAAGTGATGAGCTAGTATCATCTGCTACACCGGAGGCAGCTGCTGGGTTGCACAGATTGCCCTGCGTTCTAACAGAGAGGAATGGCTAGGGGCTCAGAAGGGAAACTGGAGGAGTAACTACTGTTGGGTTCCTATACCCATTGCCCAATCTGCCTAATTTGCCTTAATCTTGCAGTGACTTATTAAGAGGCTCAGATATCCATTAAGCTCATCCCAGAATCTTGTCCCATAGTCAGCTAGATGGGAGGATGTGGGCAAGTATCTTTCCTTTATATGCAAAATCCACACCAATATAAGGCATATCTTCTTGCTCTTAATGCTACAGAGGATACCTGGATTTTAAACTGAGAACAGGGCCACAGTCATCTGAAGAAGACAAAGCAGCAATCATGTTCATGGTGCTGCAGCGCTGTTCAGTGCATCAGGACAGACCTGTTAGAGCCCCAGTTTAAGACAGAGGTTCTCTCTGTTTCAGCACAAATAAGCTGGTGGACACAGAAGGATATCTGAGTTTGGAGTCTCCTTTCCAGGGAGCTGCTGGAGTTTCCACAGGGATCAGAGTCTTCAGTATCAAATCATTCTATCTATCCCCACAGGACTGCTGTCTTAGAGATTCAAACTATATGTAGCAAAGGGAAAAGGCATTTCTTCAAACCTGGGTATTGTTTGCTGCAATGCAGGTAGGGATGGTATTAAAAGCCAAGCGAGTAGTTGGGAGCTGAACAGTCCTACAGCTTATCTTTCTGTAGCCTCATCCACCCAAGACAATTTTCTTCCAAAAAAGTTCAGTTTTAGTACTGGAACCTAGCTGGAGAAAAGAGAATGTGGATATTGGACTGTAGGATAGATGCAGCTTGTCCAGATGTCAGAAAACCCTGTCCATGCACCAGTTTGGCTCTTAAAAGTTAAGCGTTGAGTCATAGGGTTCCCAGCTGTTACGACCTGGATTGCCTGCTTTAGTCCTCAGGGTGAAGGGGAAGAATCTTGGGGCTAGAGGACTGACTTGGAAAATGTATGTATACATTTTTTCTTCTTTTGTTAGACTTGGTGTTTTTACTTGAATGGCATCCTCTGTGCAGCTGTGACTGATGTGGTATGCTGGATGATATCAGCAGGGACTGCCGTCTGTGACATCTTAAGTGATTGTCCCTAGGTCCCAGGTTGGGGCCTGGAACCTCAGGGTCTTGCATAATCTTGACCTGGCAACTCTATTACTTGTCCACTGTGTGAACAGAATGCTGAGCTTTGGTCTGATGTAGCGTGGCTCTTATACCTTTGGCTGCAATCCACTTTATCCATGCTTGTAGGACTTCCAGACTGAAAGAAAGGGGCCTGGTACTGTCATACATAATTCAAGCTTTAAGTCCAGCTTTATAGCATTCAACATGCCAATGTTTTGCTTTCCCAGGGCAGCACTGTAACAGTATACAATGAAGATCATGGGAAATAATCCAGCAAAGAATTCATCCAAGGCACTCCATGCTCAAAGCAGCTGTGCAGCCTGCATAGTCTACAGTGATATGTGCCAGCCACGTTGGACTAGAAAGAGACCACAGTGCCAGTCTTTCACATATCTTGCTTGTGAAAACAAAAAAGGTACATGTGATGCTCACCCTTTGCTCCTGACTGGAGACCTCCAAAAAAAGAACAAATGGTGGGAGAGGAAGGGAAGCTAGAAAGAAGAGAAATGTCACTTTTTCTGGAATCTGCTACTTCAAAACAAGTGCTTCATGATACTTCACAGTAAAGCCATCCCCAGATAAATAGCATAGGCCAAACTTTTTGTGACTTTTGGCATTGCAAATGCTAAAATAGTGTGTTACATCCCTTTACAATTAGATATTTTGCCTAATGGATAATCCAGCCCAGAGCTTCAGATCCCGTAATCCTACATCCTTTCACAAGGGATTTATAAACTAGCTGTTTTCACTGTTTTAATATGGGCACACACCACCCATACATCAAATGTTGAAGCCTCATGTTCTGCAGTGGTCAGAAAAGGGTGTGATGGATCTTTTGACAGCCACCTGTTTTTTTCACAGGTAATTTGTGGTTACATGTTTTGGGTAAGTTGTCAGTTTTAATTCACAACACTATTCAGAGCTGTGCTCAGAATGAGAGTTTACCTTGAGGTCATAGCAGAGGCCCATGGCAGAACAGTGGAAAAATCATACTGACACTGCAGCTGCTAGAACCAGAACAGAGTACATGGATAAACAAAAGGATATATTCAGAACCTGATTCTTGCACACTATACCCACTATAACGCTGGGCACTGGGGTAACATCATGGACAAGTGCACCAGCTTGGAACTGAACATTCTTGGCTCAAGTCTCTGTTCTTGGCCAGTTAATTACTACACAGCCTGAACATCTAAGTCAGGGCTGGATGGCACATGGTCACAATGCCACCAGGGGTTGGGAGACCACATTGCCCCCACAGGACCTTGGTGACTTTGGGCATATCATACACTCTCAACCTCAGAAATCTCTGTGATAGATTCACCGGCACCGTAAGTTGAAAATGACTTGGAGGAACACAACAACAATAGCAATTAGGCTTTTGAAGTAATGCTTAATGGCAAGTATTTGAAGCCTTTGAATTTGATCCAGATATGACAATGAGCTCCTTTGTCTTAGAGTATGGCAAGGTTCAGATGCTTCACTTTGGTGGTTCTAATCCCATCATTCACATATCAACATTTCAAAATGACCTTGACAGATTGGAGAGCTGGGCCAAAGCTAACAAAATGAATTTCAACAGAGACAAATGTAAGGTCCTACACTTAAGCAGAAAAAATGGAATGCACAAATATAGGATGGAGGATGTGTGGCTGGATAGCAGTACATGTGAAAGGGATCTAGGAGTCTTGGTAGATCACAGGCTGAACATGAATTAGCAGTGCGATGCAGCAGCCAAGAAAGCTAACACGTTTCTTGGTTGCATCAATAGGAGTAAGGTGTCTAGATAGAGGGAGGTAATGGTACCACTCTATTCTTCATTGGTTAGGCCTTGTTTGGCATACTGTGTCCAGTTCTGGGCACCTCAATTCAAGAAGGATATTGACAAGCTGGAACATGTCCAGAGGAGGGCAACCAAAATGGTGAAGGGTCTGGAAGCCATGCCCTATGAGGAATAGCTTAGGGAGCTGGGTATGTTTAATCTGCAGAAGAGAAGGTTAAGAGGGGACATGATAGCCGTGTTTAAATATTTGAAGGGATGTCATTGTCAAGGAGGGAGCGGATTTGTTTTCCACTGCTCCAGAGACTAGGACAAGGAGCAATAGATTCAAGCTGCAGGAAAGGTGATTCCACCTGAACCTCAGGAAGAACTTCCTGACGGTCAGAGCTGTCTGGCAGTGGAATATGCTGCCTCTGTGAATTGTGGTGGAGTCTTCTTCTTTGGAGGTTTTTAAGCAGAAGCTGGATGGCCATCTGTTGGGAATGCTTTGATGTGTGTTCCTGCATAGCAAGTGGTTGGACTGGATGGCCCCTAGGGTCTCTTCCAACTCTATGATTCTATGATTAGAGATGTTTGAAAAATTTAGCCTTTGGAAATTCTAGCACAGACTGAACTGATCCACTTGGTCAGGTACAGAGTGGCTGCTTGCTACAATGTCAGTGAGGCAATTAATCTACTCCATGTTTTCATCAGATCATTGAAGGAGGTATCCAAGGGGCTGAAGCCTATCCCTCAAAAGTGACTTTTTCACATTCTTCCATTTTTAACTGGTTTATCATGACCCTATTTCTGCTCCAGGGGTGCTGTGAAGAATAACCTGGTATACTGTTATAAAAAGGTAAGTGGAGGGAAGGAATCTTATCAGCACCTTTAAGACTGATTAACAAGCATCCATGGATTTCAAGTTTACTGTCAATGTTATTGTTAATCATCCAATTGTGCATGTGCCTCAGTACATAATATAGGGTTGTGAGATCCCATGATATTGAAGAAAAGCTGTCCTGTGTGGTGAACCACTGAACTGTAAGGAACAACAGGTTCTCTATGAGATATCCTTAGATCCTGAACTGTCACCCTCTTCCCAGTTCAGCCACTAGATCTTCCTAGACAGGAAGAAGAATAAGAGGACTTCTTATTCCAGCTGAACCTTCTTTGAGCATCAAGCTTAAGTGCTGAGATGTTTCTGTACCCTTGATTGTTCTTTGGTTCTAAATTCTGGCTTGACAATGTTATTATTAGATGGATTTGTAATTGACTTACTGACCAAAGCCAAAGGGTGCTCATCAATGGCTCCTCTTCATCCTAGAGAGAAGTGACTAGTGGAGTGCCCCAGGGTTCTGTCCTGGGCCTGTGCTATTCAACATCTTTATCAGTTACTTGGATGATGGAATAGAGGGCATTCTTATCAAATTTGCAGATGACCCCAAATTAAGAGGGGTAGCTAACACTCCAGAGGACAGGATCAGAATTCAAAATGATCTTAACAGATTAGAGAACTGTGCCAAAACTACCAGAATGAATTTCAGCAGGGAGAAACATAAAGTACTAGCTTTAAGCATTAAAAATGAAGTGCACAAATAAAGGGTGGGTGACACCTGGCTTGACCACAGTACATGTGAAAGAGATCTACTAAGAGGTCTTCGTAGACCACAAGCTGAACATGTGTCAGTAGTGTCATGTGTCAGCTAAAAACGCCAATACAATACCAGGCTGCATCAATAGGAATATAATGTCTAGGTCAGGGGAAGTAATAGTAACGCTTTGTTCTGCTTTGGTCAGACCTCACCTGGAATACTGAGTCCAATTCTGGGCACACAATTCAAGAAAGATATTGACAATCTGGAATGTGTTCAGAGGAGGGTGACCAAAATGGTTAAAAAACTATGCTCTATGTGGAGTGGTTTAGGGAACTGGGTAAATTTTGTGTGGAGAAGAGAAGGTTAAGAGGCAATGTGATAGCCATTTTTAGATATTTAGAAGGATGTCATATGGAAGATGGAGCAAACTTGTTTTCTGTTGCTCTGGAGTCTAGAACATGGAGCAATGGCTTCAAACTTGAGGGAAAGAGATTCCACCTACACATTAGGAATAATTTGCTGACAGTAAGAGCAGTTTGACAGTGGAATACGCTGCCATGGAATGTGGTGGAGTCTCCTTCTTTGGAGGTTTTTAAACAGAGGCTAGATGGTCATCTGTCAAGAGTGCTTTGATTGTGTATTCCTCCATCTCAGGGGGTTGGACTCCACAGCACTTGTAGTCTCTGCCAGTTCTAGGATTCCATTATTGTATAATTCTGTGACCCTGAATTCTGATTTCTGGTCATTGTCCTTCATTTTCCTTTAGCTTTGACTTATTATTTTGTCCAAACTGCTGGCTCTTGGCTAACCTCAGACAGCTGCCCTTGGTGCAACCCTGTCACGGGTGGAAGTTAGCCTCATTGTACACACTGAAAAATCCTATGACAGGAGACATGGAAATGGCATACCCATATCAACCTTTGGTTCTATTTTTCCCTTAGCAATGAGCATGGATTTCTCAGTGCTACATGGCATAGGCCAGATGTGGCCCAAGAAGCCATTTTATGCGGCTCTCTTGTGGCTTCACTAAATTTTGCTCAAGATTGTTAACAGTTTTGCTCAGTTTGTAGAGAAGAGAAAACTGTTTTCAAAGAAGAAGGAAATATTTTACATCTTAATGTGTTAAATTTTGAAGGCCGGGTTGTTGCATGTACGTCACTCTAAATGAGTGAGACAGACATTGATATTTTTTTTGCATATCTTGATTATTTCCAAGAAGTTTAAATGGTCTAGCAAAATATAACTGTGCCACTCTGACCATTTTATGGAAGATGGAAAAGCTACAAAGAATATTGAAGTGGCCCATCTCTGGTTTAGAGCAAATTTGTCCATGATTAATCTGAGGATTATCATGGTTATTTGTAATTCGTGTTCACCAACAGCCCTCAACAAACCCCTGATTTTTCGACAACTGTTGTAGAAAACAATAAGGACCTGCCCAACTGCTAACAACTGCACAGCCTGATTAACCAGCAAGAACTAGAATAAGTCAAAGCTTGGCACCAGAACCATGTCTATGAAAGTATGTTAAATATGAAATAATTATCCTTGTGCCTCATTCATTCTCTTTGTTGTTCATAGTTTGGTTTAAGAAATGTTCATTAATATTTTTTAATGTCTCTAATGAGGAGGAAGGGATTAAAGACACACCATTTTGTGTCATGAACACAAATACACAAGTTCAAAGGAGTGGAAACAAAGACACAAAAGAATTTACTCCAGAAGTAAGTTAGGGAATTTGGAGGTCATATTTCTGGAAAAATTGCAAGGGGGCTTCCAGGAAAACAGTCTATTTAAAAAATGGCAAAAAAAAAAAAGAAAAAAAAAAGAGACAGGTAATTAGGTCATTAAAATGTACCAAATATCTGAAATGCTGCCAGGACAGACCTTGAAGGGGAAACTAAATGAGGAAAATTAATCCTCCTGCCAGCTTTTGCAACCAGGGGCTAGTGATAACCCAGAAAGGAAAGGAAAGGTAACTGAAAGCATATACAACTGACTATAATGACCATAGACAGGGTTAAGGTGTGACTTCTTTATGATGCTCCTGCTTTTCTTGTTTTGCTTTCCTGATGCTTCTTGTTCTGGAAAAAAAATCAGTTGTTTCTACTGTAGCTATTTATCTAGTGATTCTATACAGCCTAATTCTGTGCTTATTTCCTCAGAAGGAAGTTCTACTGAATGCAACTGAACTTTCTCCCAACTGTGCAAAACAACACTTCCTATAGGTGAAGTTTTGCCAAATTCTTTTGTGTGTGGGGAGGTGGGATTAATGCCTGGATCAATTTGCTTCACTATTTGTACATTGCACTCTGTATTTCAAATTAATTTCCATTTCTTTGGGGAATATGACTTTTCCTCTCATTTCCAGTACTTCTCAAGCAGAGAAGGAGAAACTGAACGCTATTTTGAGCATTCTGAGTGAAATATTAATGCCCTCCTTGTTTCGTAGGCATGCCAACTTCTGGGGGCCAGCTGCCCCTTTTTGCCAATCCCATCTGTCCAAGTGGCATTTTCAGTCCCAACAGAGGTTCCAAGCTCCACCTCCCTAGCTCAAGATCAGCTGTTCTTCCCTATACTTTACAGTATGCACTGGTCTCCCTGGTCCCCAGGGAATGCAAGTGTTGCTTAGACACACACAACCTAACAGTGAAGGATAATCTCCAAGAAATTCCACACTCTTCACTAATGATGAGACCCAGAAGTAACTCCCTTAGAATGAGGAAGCATTTTGGCTTTGTTTCATTTGTTTTCATCTACAAATACAAAGACAGGGTGGAATGGAAAACAAATGAATTCCTCAGCAAACAGCACAGCACGAAGTCCCTAAAGAGAACAACTGCAGCTCAAGGATACATCAGTTTTTAGCTAACTAAACAGCCTCTCTTTATTTTACTCTCTCCAAACTGTTTCCCATCCACCTCACACCATTGGTAAGGAGGCATCTTTTCTTCTTAGCACTGATGGGTGTTACATTTCAAAGACTTGAGAAAGAGATTCCCACCTCTCTCTCTCTCTCTCTCTCTCTCTCTCCCTCTATATATATACATACATACATACATACATACATACATACATATACATATATATGTATAGAGAGATAGAGAGATAGATATAGATATATATTTTAAAACATACATCTTTCTGGACATATTAAAAAACACAATTACCCACCAAACAACAGTTTACCCAAACCATAGCTATCACTAGACCTGCAACGATATAACTGTGGTACTATGAGGAGAGGGTTAGGATCCAGATGTACTGCTGAAGATCAATTTACAAGTCCTGGTGAAGTTGTCAGAGATTTTCCTTTGTTAGAGAGACTGACTGATTAAAATCACAAGCTGGTCTTCTTGATGGGATGGAAATACCTAAATGGTGTGTGGGGGGCCTCTCTGACAAAAGTGTGGCTGTATCATCTCTTTCTAGTTTGTAAAAGGACTGAAGGTCCATTGAATACAAAGAGTGTCAGTTTGAAACATTCAGATGCTGTTGGTGGAGGAACAAATGGACACATCGCTTCTTCTCTGGATTGGTAAATATCACCCATGTCGCCCTATACTCTCACTATCCAAACTTTTCCTCTCTTTTCCTTCAGTTAGCCTTGTGTGATTGTGAGACTGCATGGATCTTGTGTGCGTGTGGTTATTCATTCCCCCAGTTAAACAAATAAGCTTATTTTTGGATCTCTGGCTGGTACTTCCTTGCATTAGTACTGGTATATACAGATCTAAAAGATCCTGTAAGGTTACTCCCCTATCGCAGGCCTCCTCTTTGAGCTAGTATTCCCCCCCCCCCATTTCACAGAGGCACTGGCATCACTGGTGGACCTCTGAGTCACCCACATCTTGGAGTAACAACCATGGAAAGCAGCTGCCCATCGAGATTGACAACTCTGTAATAAATGGACAAATATTCTGACATAGTATAAGGTCCTATACTGATGTGGGGATTGTGTGGCCCTCCAGATAACTGCAACTCCCATCAGTCTGACCCCAGAATAGCCAAATGGTGAAGAATGCTATGAGCTACTATCCAACAAGACAGAGAGGGCTATATGATTCCCTTTTAAGTTCTATACAAATAAACTTCAACAGAAAACATAGTTTACCCATTTCACCCTGAGCTGTGAAATCTGCACTCTTTTATTTATTCTTTCTGACTTTTATATTCTCTCCCCTACCCCCATCTTTGCATCACTGATCAGATCTTCAGAATTTGCATCTGTGGGGTCGTTGCCTTTACTAAACATTGAATGAATGCCTGCCCTGGTCCTTTCCCATCCCCACCCCTTCTCTCCCACACATACAACCTTGTGCACTGAAGTCATTGCAAAGCAGAGCTTCCCACTGCCTGATACCAGCGAATACATTGCACTGTTTCAGAGAACAGGCTGATTGACAAAGAATGCTTAAATTCAGAAGGAAAAAAAAAAGAGGTAAAAGACCAATCTGGCCATAGAAGGAATACATTTTTTCCCCATCCTCCCTTTCCCTATTGAAATAAGCTTGGAAAATTTTGCATGACTTTGAATGATTTCACAAAACACAAAATTGTTGTGGAGCATATGCAACAAAGGTTTCTGCTGTTATTGTTTTCAGTTTCTCAATTGATCCCTAGCAGAGCTCTTAGACTGGCTGCTGCTAACATTAAAATCCTGCAAACGGGGGAAAAAAGTGAAACACATGGAGTTACTAGGCAAGGATTAATTCTCCCCCTTTTTAAAAGGAACTTAAAATTCTCTGATGTTAAAAAAACTGCTTACCTGCAGTTTACCCAGTGTTCCCAATTTAGCAGGAACAGTCCCAGTTAATCTGCTGTTATTCTACTTTTAAAGCTGCTTTTAAAATATCCCAGTTTCTCTCTTCCCCTCCCCTTTTGTCCTCAGCTTATTTCAATTGCTGCGAACTGAATTTAAAGTCCCATAAGTAGTTTCCACTCAGTTAACTCAGGAGAGGAGAGAGGAGAGGAAAAATCATAGAGATGGAAGAGACCACAAGGGCCATTGAGTCCAACCCTTGCCACGCAGGAATATATTTTCAAAGCATTTCCAACAGATGGTCATCCAGCCTCTGTTTAAAAATCTCCAAAGAAGGAGACTCCACCATGCCTCAAAGCAGCTTATTCCACTGTCAAACAGCCCTTACCATCAGGAAGTTCTTCTAATGTTTAGACAGAATCTCTTTTCCATCTTGCCTATGTTAGTAAACCTGGCAAAAGCAAACTGTTGCAGTTTCTTCCAGCTTGTGTATTCTTCTTCATACTTTTGCCAATTTGATCATAGTCTGAAGTTGCTTGGCAATACATCTGAGATGACTACAGTTGCCCACTCACTTCCTTGAACTCAGTGGAACTTACTTCTGAGTTGGCAGGTCTAGGATTGCACTGCATGCACAATTCAATTCACAGAACATATAGCATCATGGAAACACCACAAAAAACTACTTTTTGTAATAACTATGTGGTAGAATCATTTCATAGGATGACATCAACATTTTTGGTAGTCTGGAAAACTTTAGAAACCAGACAGCCATGCAGGGAAGCAGGGAACCCAAAAGACATTGTTCCCCATTCTCAAAAATCATACATAAAATGCAAATCCAATAAATACGAAAATGATTGGTTAGATTAGAGGCTTATAAGACTGATCTGTAAACCAGATAAGTATTGTAAAGTATCTTTCTGTGATAAATCACTGTATAATCACTCTGACACATTTATTATAACATCACAAGCATTTCAAGCAATTGGTTCCTGTCTATTTTTACATATCAGACTTTTATCTTTCAGTTTAAATAATATTCTCCCTTTCCTGGCCTCTGATCACTGTAGTGGCAGCAGGCGGTCCCTACATGTATGATCAGAGCTGTGATTGTATGAGATGTGGTGCTGCAATGTCACTTTTTATCTTTGGGTGCACCTGTGCAGGGGAGAGCAGAACAACTAGTTCAGTCCTGGTGCTCCGTCCTGCATTCAGGTTGAGGCTGCACTGGGAGCAGTGGGATCATAGACTTGTTTCTCTGTTGCAGGTGGCAAAGGCAGCCAGACTCAGCCTTGGCATTCCTCTCACTTCCTAATACACTAATGCAAGGTCAGGGGCAACAAAAAATAAACTTGCTTGCAGTAGCAAAATGCCTTTGGCAAGCCCTGTATGCCAACCTATTTTGGGTACAATCTGCAACAGCTCTGATTCCCATTTGGGAACCAAGATGGGGAGGGGAATATGCACAGAAAATGCATTACACAAATGCCTTGGTGAATGTATGTATTTCCTTGCAAAAAGTACCAATAGTCTTCATTACGGATACATAAGATTCCTTGGCCCCAAACATTTTCTTGTCTGAGGTATAAAATGACAAATGGCTCCCCTCAGTTCCACTTACAAAAGGACACAGCTGGATCTTACCTCAACACTGGTGGTGATGGGTCAGCATCCTCCTGATTGTGTAAAGATAGCAGGTTAGTTTAGATCTTTTTCACACTACATTGTTATAGCACTATGATTCCAATTTAACTGCCATGGCTGCATCTTATGGAATTCTGGGATTCCTGTAGGGGTGGAATTCTGGGGCTTCAGTTCCCAGAATTCTTGAGCATTGGCCATACCAAGTTTACTGAGGGCAAAGAACTCTTTGACTGAGAATTCTAAATGCCCCTCCCTAAACTGCAAGTCCCAGGATTCCATAGGATGTTGAAAGGGAAATAACAGCACTATAACAGTGTATGGTGAAAATGGTCTTGGTGAGTTAAGGCCACTCGGTGTGGAACTCACACTGCTCCTATCCTCTGTACCGGAAATGGCCATCTCACTCTGCCTAACAGTATACCAGGACCTGTTAATATACAATATTATGTGCTGAATTTGAAAGCATTTTCCAGATTCCTATTGTTCCATAGAAGTGACAGCCAAGTGACAGAAACAAGAACAGCCAGAGCCAATATTCCCTTAAGCCAGAGAACTGCAAGGAAGGTAGCCACAATCCTGCACGCTGCCAACAGCAATGCCGACAGGAAGCAATATCACTGTAAACAAGGGGTGATCATGGAGCTATGCTCTTAGTTACACTTAGCATCCATTTAAGTTACATTGTACTCTGTATTTCATTGCCCACCCATGACCCCCCCATTACAGTGTCACGCATAGAAGGAACTCAGCATGATGTGGTAATGGCAGAACAGCATCACAAAACCATCTAATACCTGACATATATACTATACACCATATTCTAGCTGGAGGTTCTATATGTGTTGGACTGCAACCACTTAGACAGCACAGATAATGGAAGAGGCAGGGAGGTCCCAAATGTCCATCAATCTGGTGCCCTCCAGATGTGTTGAACTGCAGTTCCCATCATCTCCAGCCAGCATTCTGGCTGGGAATGACAACATTTTTGACCCAACAGATCTGGAAGGCAAGCTGCTTTGAACAACCTGACAGTAATGACGGCACCACAGTGTCCACGGCAGAATGCCACTTTGGCATGATTTTCTCCTCAATCATCTAGCAGGAATTTAGTTTGCCTCTGGACCTAGAAATCCTCTGATAGGCCTGGGGGAAATCTGTGGTGTACCTACTGATACTTCCTGGATTCTGAAGGTGAGGTGAGAGGTGAGGTCAGTCTTTTTATTGCCATTGCCATTTCACCACTGTGGCCCAGGGCTTTTTAGAAATTTCATTTCCCACTGACATCTGTGGGGACTAATTCTGCCAGCCCCATCCCACTCCCAGAGCATCCTTTTCCAAGTTTATCTGCCATGGGAGATTGGCAACAGTGTCTGCCACAATGCAGAGAAGTCAAATGACTAACACTTCATACAGGAGAGACCTGCCCATGGTTTGTAATATTCTATGGCCCCTGGAATGCTTCCCCCAGCCCAGAACCAAAAGATTTCAGCCTTCATAAGTTATTAAAATAGACTATGTTAGTTATTAATTATTTATAATTGCATTTCTATCCCTTTCCTAGTCTCCTTCACCGTGACCAAAGAGAGATCAAAATAAAAAGGTGAGCCATTTGTTTCTCCTCCATTCATGGATAGTCTTGTTGGACTTTGCCACCTAGTGACAAGAAGAGAAAACTTCCCTTTCTGGGAAAATTTTCCTGCTTCACTGCCATAAATCCATCTCCTCATCCACAGAATAATTCATCCGGCATAGGCAAGTAGCTATGAAGATGGGATGAGAGCACTGAGTCACCCCAGGAAGAATTCTCTCTCCTCTGTGAAGTTTCCTACAGTCCCTAAATTTCCAGCATTCTCAGGAGAGAGAGAGATGTTGAAAATCGTTCATACCTACTACTCATGTATTTGTGGTGTTCATATTCCATTATTAAACTTTGCCTTTCGCTTTTCTTTGGGTGACTGGATTGTATTTCTAAATGCTCAAAGTTTTTAGTCCCTGCAGTACTAGAAATCTGATGACTGAGGGGGCAGAATTCTTATTTTGGAGGGCTAAGCTCTAGCCCTCCCTTTCCCTGTAGTGACACTCCTGTTCTGACAGTTTGAGGAGATGCTGGGAGAGACTTTTTGGCTATTTCTGTAGCAGCCTTTCTGTGGTTTTAGCTGCTCTCAGGAGTCTGGAATTGACTATAGTATGATATCAGCCAGTGACAAGGGCTGCCTCCCTAGCCTTTGAAGATGCTGGACATTTATCTGAGACATAGACACCCACACCTTTTTCTACAACAAAATCGGGACTATGTGATATGTATGTGGTTGGCTAGGTTGCTTAATATCCTCCTTCCTTTATAGTTTAGAGAACAGAAGAACTTAAAAAACACAAAGCAATGTGAAATTTGATCTGTGGCCAAATTTCAGGGAACTAATACTCTAAAGGTGCTAATCCTGTCTGATCTTAGAAGCTAAGCAGGGTCAGCCCTGGTTAGTGCTTGGATGGGAGACCACCAATGAATATCAGGTGCTATAGGTTACATTTAAGAAGAAAGTACTGGCAAAACTACCTCTGAGCATTGCTTGTCTAGAAAACCCTATGAAATCCATGAGGTCTCCATAAGCCAACAGTGACTTAAAGGCACAGACACACACAATGCTCTATCATGGAGGGGAGGAGGTTGTGTGAAGTGCTACTGAACTCCCCTTCACAGTGTTGGTGCTAGTGTTCCAGGTATTCAGTTTAAGAGGCTAAGTGGAATCTGTGAGGGATGCACCCCTCTTTGTGTGCTTTAATAAACAGTTCTGTCTGCTTGACGGAAGGATGTGATTGACCAGAATCCTGATGGTTCACTATGGCAACATAAACAGTGGAAAAGCAGGAGGGAAAAGTCCACAGGTACAGCAGCAGCCATGAAGGAAGTGAGGCACTGAAGAAATATTTTATGTATGCATGCATGCATGCATGCATGCATTTATGACATTTATGTATTGCCTCTCAGTCCACCAGAGCCCCTGAAGGAATGTAGAACAGGTAATTTAAAACATTATATGAGATAAGATAAGAATTTTGAAAACAAACTGAAAACACTCCTTAAAAACAATTTAAAACCGACAGTTAAAACAGCCAGAGAAATTAATGAACACCATGCAGAACAGCACCATCTTAGCTGCTCGTTGGAAGATCAGAAGAGATATGGCCAGCTTAACTTCCTTTATCTGGGTGTTTCACAGTCTGGGTGCTGCTATAGAGAAATTCCTCCAATAGGTTGCTCAAAGCTAATAGATTTCCCTTGCCATTGCTGCACAATTCTGGAAAATCTAATGTAGTGTGCCAATAAGAATTCATCTTGAATGCTTTATGCATTGGAGGAGTCTAAGCTACACTGATGTACTGGCACAGAATGTCTGCTAAATGCATGTATTTTCTGCTTTGGCTTTGATAGTCACTCCCATTGATAGTGTGATGGTTTGAGCTATCAACACATGATGGATGCCATCAGGGCCATGGGAGGTGATTGGTCTATAAAAATTACATAACCCAGTGGTTCTCAAACTAGTCTTTCAGCTTCAGCTCCCCGAAGCCCAAGCTTGCATGGCCAATGGTAAAGGAATCTAGGAGATAAAGCTCAAAACATCTGAAAGATAAAAAGCTGGGAACCACTGATAACACATTGAGCCTCCCTTATCCAAAATGCCTGGGACCAGAACTGTTCTATATTTGGCCCTTTTTTGGCAGGGGGGAGATTTTGGAATACTCTACAGTGATGGTGTTGCTTTGGAGGTCAGCTATTTGGAATACAAGTGCAACTTGATGCTGGGTTTCCTATGCAACAAGAGTAATACCTTAAGAGTAAAACCCAGCACAGTGGTGTACATAGGAGGTGCTTATTGGTGATAGGAATTATATATAAGGAAGAGAGTCCATTTGTAAAGATAGCCTTAAGTGAGATCTTGGCCAGAGAGGGTGGCTGGGTTGTGTTTAAGCAGCTGAGGAAGGCACACAGAGAACTGGTGTCTAATGCTGGGAGTTATTGGCATAGACTGTCAAAAGTTTGAACTAGTTAATGTAATAAAATTGCATTTGTTACATTTGAGCTGTGGCAAGATACTTTATTTCTAAAGTTACTATAATAAATTATAGTTTGTTTTATAACTGAGTTGGCCTAAAGTCACTGGTAAACGAAAAAGAACACACTACCTAAAATAAACTAATTGGTTCTGAGGGAACACTTAAGACCCTAGCCATTTTACATGAAGGTTGTATTTAAAGGATGGAGTTAAGGCTAAGTGTTAATGTCAGGGTGCCTTACTAAGTTCCACCTGTGAAACCTCTCTAGTGAAAAATAAAGACCTCTCACAAGTACCTTTCGGAACAGCCTCACATTTCATTCATTCACTACGAGTTGAATATGAGACACGAGGTTGGAGAGAGACTGAGAATCTGTGAAATGGTGGGAATCTAAGAGTAGAACTTGGCATGAATCCACACCAGCTGCCACCAGCTGCCCACTTCCACCTTCGAGGCAGCAGCACTCCTCAGAAGCGGGCAGCTGGCAGCAAAATGTTTTGAACTAGTTAATGTAACAAAACTGCATTTGGATTTCAGATTTCTGGGTAAGAGAACCTCAACCTGTATAAATAATCAAGGAAGAAAGTTATGCTGGAAACTCAGCATCCATGCACCACATGCTTACACAGTATCATCGAATTTGATATAGTTTCTAAAGGCTTTAGGACTAATCACTAACTTGGATCTAGACCTAATATTAGAGTAGACCAACAGTGAGAACTGTATTGCTTTCTAGATGTTGTTCAATTTCAACTTGCAGCATTTCTCACTATTGGCTATGCTGGCGAGGACTGCTGGGACTTGCAGTCCAACAACATCTGGAGGATGGCAAAATTCTCACCCATTGAAATTATTACCACCTCATGTCCTACCAGTTTCAATATGTCTGCTCTGAGCACCAGTGGGGATATGGCAATGTTGGGTGCGGTATGGTCATGGCATGCCCTCCCAAAATAATAATTCTGCCTCCCAATTAAATTCCCCTCTAGTTTCCACATTTTTAGCACTGCAGAAACTGAGAGAATGAAAATCATTGATACCCAGAACTCATATTTGCTGTTTTATTGAATATATGGACAGATCTGGAAGTTTTCATGGAATTCAGCTTGCTTTGGGGAAATGTCTCAATAGGATGACCTGCAAAGAGACAGTGGATCAAATGAGAATATGCCCAGCTCCTAAACTATTGGCCTATTTATCTAGTGTTGCTCCTTGTAGACTCATGTTTGCTTGCCCAGAACACATGTTAAAACTGTGCGTATAATTTGTATCATTGTTGTTGTTACTTCATAATGAAAAACACTTTTTTCTAAATGCTCAACTGCGGTATTTTTTTTATTAAGAATTTAAAAGTTTTGAACATAAACACAAAAAGCAAAAACACCACTCAAAATAGTACATGCATAAGAACAAAGGAGACATAATTAAACTAAAAATTACACACAATCACTCGTCATCTCACAACTGTTGGGCAAAAAACAAAACACATTTAAACTAAATTTACAAAATTGACTAAAGTAAACTTATCAAAAGAAAAGACTACAACTAATTAAAAATGGTTCCTGCCTATGTTGCAAACAGCTCCTGCTAAAGTAGTTGTGCTTAACTTCATCATTATTTAAAATTACTGTTAAATTTGTTCCTCATTATAACTATATTTTCATTAACTATTTTAAATTCTGAACTTCTTAGTCTTTTATATTAATAATCAACATTTAGTCACTACAAGGTATTATTTAATTCCAAAAAAGGTTGATTAATCCTCAGTACGACTGTTACCTCTATTTAAACACACCATACCCATATTAAAAGTATTGAAATTGCAACAACCAATAATCTTATTTAATTTTCTTAATATCTTTCTCATGCTAACAGTAGACTTGAAAATTAGAACAGTAATATGCAAGTTCAAAACCCTGAAGTCATCAATTCACCCTCATTTTCCCTTAAATAATCCATTAAAAATCTCCATCCCGAAGTAAATTCTTCATCAGAATGTCCCTTTAATTTAGCTGACTACTTATTCATCTCTACAGTTGTCATCAATCTATTAAGCAATTCGGCCATTGTTGAGATCTCCATTTTCTTCCAATATTTTGCACAGACAAGTCTCACTGCCAGTAATATGTATTGAAGTAGAATCATAGAATCATAGAGTTGGAAGAGACCCCAGGGGTCATCCAGTCCAACCCCCTGCTATGCAGGAATACCCATCAAAGCATTCCCAACAGATGGCCATACAGCCTCTGCTTAATAACCTCCAAAGAAGGAGACTCCACCACACTCCAAGGCAGCATATTCCACTGCCGGACAGCTCTGACTGTCAGGAAGTTCTTCCGGAGGTTCAAGTGGAATCTCCTTTCCTGCAGCTTGAATCCATTGCTCCTTGTCCTGGTCTCTGGAGCGGCAGAGAACAAGCCCGCTCCCTCCTCAACATGACAGAAGTAATTTCTGTTGTTGTTTATCAATATGAATATCTTCTCTCTAAATTCCTAATAAGAACAATTCAGGTTCTTTAAGAACAGGCTCTTAACAACTTGACATTTCAAAATTCATTGAACCATATTCTGTATTTCCATCTGAAACTTTTTAACCTTATCACAGCTCCACCACATATGAAACCAAGATCCTATGTGTTCTTGACATTTCCAACAATTGTCCCTCATATCCTTATTCATCTTTGAAAGTCTCTCAGGTGTAACATAACAGTGAAACATCATTTTGTAATAGTTTTTTGAAGGTCATAGCAAAGTACATTTTTAATTTCTTTAGTCCAAAGTCTTTCCCTTTGCTTCATGGATATATTATATCCAAAATTCTTAGCCCAGGTGGTCATATATTCCTTAATTTGTTCATCTTCTATGTCTATTCTCAATAAAAATTTATACAACTTGGCAATCAAATGTTCATCAATGGTACAAAGTAATAACTCAAATTCAGTATTATCCTTTCCAAAGTCTTTATTCTTTTTCTCTTCCAAAATTCTAAGGTAATCATAGAATCATAGAAATGTAGAGTTGGAAGAGACCACAGGGGCCATCCAGTCCAACCCCCTGCTATGCAGGAACACCCTCAAAGCACTCCCGACAGATGGCCATCTAGACTCTGCTTAAAAACCTCCAAGGAAGGAGACTCCACTACACTCCAAGGCAGCATATTCCACTGCCGGACAGCCCTGACTGTCAGGAAGTTCTTCCTGAGGTTCAGGTGGAATCTCCTTTCCTGCAGCTTGAATCCATTGCTCCTTGTCCTGGTCTCTGGAGCAGCAGAAAACAAGCCCTCTCCTTCCTCTACATGGCATCCCTTCAAATATTTAAACATGGCTATCATGTCCCCTCTTAACCTCCTCTTCTGCAGACTAAACATACCCAGCTCTCTAAGTCTATCCTCATAGGGCATGGCTTCCAGGCCTCTCACCATTTTGGTCGCCCTCCTCTGGACTTGCTCCAGCTTGTCAATATCCTTCTTGAATTGGGGTGCCCAGAACTGGACACAGTATTCAAGATGGGGTCTAACCAAAGCAGAGTAGAGTGGTACTAGTACCTCCCTCGATCTAGACACCATACTCCTATTGATGCAGCCGAGAATTGCATTGGCTTTCTTGGCTGCCGCATCACACTGCTGACTCATGTTCAGCTTGTGGTCTATGAAGACTCCTAGATCCCTTTCACACGTACTGCTATCCAGCCACGTGTCCCCCATCCTATATTTCTGTATTCCATTATTTCTGCCTAAGTGTAGGACCTTACACTTCTCTCTGCTGAATTTCATTTTGTTAGCCTTGGCCCAGCTCTCCAATCTATCCAGGTCATTTTGAATTTTGATCCTGTCCTCTGGTGTATTAGCACCCCCTCCCAATTTGGTAATATTATCTGTGTGAAAGCCACTGAATATGGAAATCTTCCTTTTGTTAACTGTTGTATAAATTTCATTTCATAATCCTGATTTGTTCAAGTTTTAAGTTACTAAAATGCTAGAAATTTGGTGATGGGAGGAAAATTTTACGAGGCATAATTCTTATTAGCCACCTTGGATCCCATCTTGGGGAAAGGCAGTTTATAAATTTTAAAAAATAGATAAATATAAACAAATATAAATTCCCTCCTTCCCTCCTTCTATTGCTACTCCACTGAGTATATCTCTTTCTGGATCCAGCGCCTGGCAGACTCTTTGGCCATTTCCGCACTACACTGTTATGATGCTATGATTCCACTTTCAGCATCCTGTGGAATTCTAGAGTTTACTGAGGCCAAAGAGCTCTCTGGCTGAGAATTCTAAATGCCCCTCCCTAAACTGCAAACCACAGGATTCCATGAGATGTTGACAGTGAAATAATAGCACTATAACAGTGTAGTGTGGAAATGGCCTTTCTTACACAATGCTACACAAAGCATATTTTTCTTTACCTCATCCATAAGGAGAATGTAAAAGTCACCTAGCAGATTCTATGCCTCTGCTGCCAATTCCCGTAGCCCACTGGAAAGGGCACTGAGTGTGGAGCTCCTGCCTCTCATTTTAGTGCCATTTAGTGGATTCTTTGGGCTGCAAAATGTCTTTAAACCATGTGAATAGGTGCTAGTGACAGCATGCTCAGATTGCTTCGTATCCTCGGGCAAGGGAGAGGATCATGTAGCGCTCCTAATATTTTGGACTACAACTCTCAGCAGTTATAGTCAGCAGCAAGGAATGCTGGGAGCTGCAATCCAACAATATCTGGGAGTTTGTATCATCTCTACCTCCATGCTAAGGCATCTCAGTCAAAACTCACAGTTATTTACAGCCACATAAACCAATGGAAACTCCAGAATTCTGTCTGTTGTGCATGAAATACTAGTTTACCTCGGCAATCTTTCCTCTTTCACCTTACCTAGATTTGTCGCTTAATCCATTTTTCTTTTACATGACTAAATTACTTCAGAATGAAACCTCCCATTAGGCAGTTGTGTACAAACTCATGGAGTGTTTCTTACAACATTTTGACAACTCTGTCTGGAGGCCCTACATCCAGTTTTAGTGAGAAAACAGCCCTAGACTGTAAGTATGTATGCATGTATTGAATTTGTATTGCACTTTTCTCCCAAGACGGACTACATATACTGTTACCAAGGATTTCAGATCTGTTTTTGTTTACAGACCCTAAAGGCACCAGATCCCATCTGCTCTTGGAAGCTAAGCACAGTCAGTTCTGGTTAATACTTGGATGGGAGACCACCAACAAATATCAGGTACTGTAGGCTGTATTTTAAAGGAAAGAACTGACAAATCACCTCTGAGTAGATCTTGCCTAAGGAAATCCTATAAAATACATGGGGTTGTCATAAGTGAACAGGAGGTTTGAAAGCACATACACACATACTCCTGATGCCTTGACTACAGAAACTAACAAGTTGCTATCCAAAGCTCTAAAGAAGGAAAACATCATGCCAGAGGCTGGGAGGACAGCCACTCCCAGGCAACAGCAATAGTATAGGCCATTTCCGCACTAGATTGTTATAGCACTATTATTCCACTTTCAACATCCTATGGGATCCTGGGCTTTGTAGTTTAGGGTGGGGCATCTGGGCGAGTGGCAGCTCATGCTCACTAATTGTGAGAAAGCAGAACCAATAGATCACCAGAGGCAAAACCAAGCAGATCTAACTTTCTACCCATTCTCCAGTCCTGCCTTGGTGCCAGGGAATCTCAGTCTCTCTCCCTTAAATAGTTCCTATGAGGATATTTAAAAAAAAAAAAAAATCTAACTTGCTAATAAAGAATAAATTTGGTCAATGAGCAAAGTGCGGTTAAGAAGCAAAAATGCCCTTGCACTTGCTATTTTTGAAAATACACATTTTTCTTCACCTGTACTCTATTTTAATGCACAAAGTGAAATATAAAACATCTCTAGCCTGTTGTTTGACTGTTTGATAGGTGAAAGTATGTTATACTTGAGACAATCTATTGGCTTAAGCAATCTTTAGAAGTATAGAGAATAGGCTGAGGAGAGAATGAGAATTGTAAATATAGCATGAAAACAGCCAGCATAAAACTGGTTCTGTTATCTGGCATAAATCAATACAATCTCTCACTCCAGTTTTAAGTACATTGATTCTTATTCATGCCATACCACTTATTTCTACCTATCTCTCTGTTCCCAAATGCTTCCTTAATTATTGTTGTTGTTGTTGTTAATTGCTGTCCAATCAACTCTGATTTATAGCAACTCTATGGATACGAGATCTCCAAGTCTCCTTGTTGTCATCAGCCTGTTCAAATCCATCAAGCTCAGACTGGGGCTTCCTTGATTGGGTCTGCCTACCTATGATGAGATCTTCCTCTTTTTCCTACTGCTTTCCACCTTACTAAGCATTATTGTTTTCTAATGAGCCCTGTCTTCTCATGATATGTCCAAAGTACAATAGTCTCAGTTTAGTTATTTTGACTCTTAGAGATTGTTCAGGCTTGATTTGCTCTAAGATCCATGCATTAACCAATTAATAATTAACTGCCAGCTCTATCCAAGTTTTGTGCATCCAATGATCTTGGTAACTTTGTCATAAATGTAAACCAGGAGGCTTGCTGTGTCTCTTACAGCAAAAGTAACAAAGTGTTTGGGAATCTTGGGATTTGCAGTTTAAGCAGGGGGGTATTTAGAAGTTCCAATCAGTGAGCTCTAGTATCTCAACAAACTACAAAGCCTAAAATTCCACAAGATGTGGAATCATAGTGCTATAAACGTCTAGTGTGAGAGGGCCTTTAGTATTCGATTTTTGCTACATTTCTTATGGCTAATTAGCAGTCAGCTGTTCTTTTTTCCTTAGATGCTCAAAAATTCCATTGGATTTCAAGGTCTCTCACCCCATCCCAAATATTAATTTTGTATCAGCTGTTCCATTACAAATTCTTTCAAAAGAAAATTAGAAGCATTCAATAAAGTGTTCATTCTTGCCACTTTTGTAATCAGTTCCTATGGATATTAGGGGTTGTAGATTTCTAAGAATAATTGGGGTGAAAACAACATAATTCTATAGATGTCTATGCTAACTGTAACCCATTAAGGGTCGAAATAGACAAAGCAATCACCTCTACATTTAGATAAAGCAGTGCTTCCTGAAGTGATTAAAAAAATGTCTGCCTGCCTTAGTACTTTTTTCCTCACTTCTGCATTTTGCAAATTAGCCTGTTGTTTGACAGTTGGTCATTGGGAGCTAAACACAAGCTTCAATTTGAAAGTCTCATTGCTCAGGCAGGGAGCTCTGAGGGAGTCATATTGCTGGAGGGAAAATATGTTTATCATGTTCTAATTACCAGTTCAATGTCCCCTAAAGTTTGGACTTACATTCAGTGGGACTTACTCCAGGTACACATTTATACTGTTGTATTCCAAAGAGCTGTTTTTTGCAATTACTTCTCCAGCCCCTTTTTTTTGTTTTAAGATATGTTTGTTATATATAACAACATATTAAAATTTCAGAAACCGCAAAATCTGCTCTTAAAATATGTAATAAGGAGTAAGTATCACTGCGTTCTACAACACTTATACCTGAGATTTATGGTTATGATGACTGCTATAAATGTATTTAGTATGAAATGGGTGAAAATGACAGAGAGATTGGACACCACCTCAATACTAGGAATTCTTCCTTTTTTAAAAAAAACACACATCCTATTTCTGATGTTAGATTATCAAACAGATTTCTTTTAGAGCACTGGAAAGCTAACTTTTGATATATTGTCAGGCTTTAGTAGCAGAAGTAATAACAAAATCTATTTTCTTAAAGGGATGAGCAAATCTATCAGTTTTGCTTTCTCACACATTTGAGCTTTGCATATTTTAATAAATTCTGATCAGAACTTGAATTGAAACAAAATTCCACCAACTTCCTAGGAAATGACTGAATCTGTCGATTTCACTTTCTTCCACATTTTAATTTTACAAATTTTGGTACATTCTAATCCGAAGTCAGCTGAAATGAAATTGCCATTCATCCTTGGTTTCTTTTGCTTGGGCAGGTATTACTGACTGCTTCCAGAGAAAGAACACTGAGCCTGAGAAACTCACGATGTGATCTGCATAACAAATGATTCTTGGACAATGGAAACTGCTGATGTAACAGCAGAGAGCACAGCACTTAGCAGGGCTTGATTTGCCAACACTTAACGTGACAGTCTGAAAAGGGGGCTGATTAAAATGCAGTTGTCAGACAATGAAACACAGCTTAGCCACTGCTATCTACACTACTTTAATACCTGCAAAACCAGAGACCATGTAATAATTGTGCAGCCACAAATAACATACATACTTTCCACAAGTAGATACAGACACAAGCAGCAAAATGAGGTAGGAGAATGTTAAGGTAATAAAATTATTACATCTTACTAGTTGGGGAGGAAGATGACATCTTGTCCCCCCCACATTTAAATCACACACCCCCAGAAATAGCAAACTGTCATCCCTACAAGAGGGGCTATAGCCCAGCCTGTGCTTATTGTATTGACTCTCTTTTAACAGAAAATCAATACAAAAACCATGTGCTAAAAGTAGCACTCAGCATCTGTGCCATCTCATCAGAACGTGGGCACTAACACACAACCAAAAAAGGAGGTTAGTATTTGCATATGCTAATATAAATATAAGATGCAAATCTTTGACATGATTTAAATTTCAGCCACACCTCTCATTATCATAGGAAAGACAATATGGGAGGATTCTAATTCACTCATGTCCTCTGTGGGATTCCCATAGGTATCTGATCAGCCATGCTGCAAACATAATGCTGAGTCAGAGTGGTCTGATCCAGCACACTTCTTTTCGTGTTCTTACTTATCTCCCTGGAGAGGACTGCAGCAACCAATCATGTCTACACTCTAGTTGATTGCAGCTGTATGTAGACTTGGAACTGACTTCTTCTGGACTGCTCTCAAAGTTTTTGATAATTCTCCTATGTCTATCGGCTCACACAATGAATCTTATTCTATTTATTCTTTTGGCTTGCAGAGTTGGCTGCATTGAAATGCTATTATCTGAAAATCCAATAATATATGCAAAACAGACAGTAAAAGATTATTTATCTCTATTAATTCTACTAGGTTTTAATGAAATGGTTTATACTTGCCACTAAATATGTAATCAGTTCAATTTTTAAAAAAGGAGAAAGCACAAAAATAGGAGATACGTCCATTGGAACCTCAGTCCACAACACTGGGAGTTTTAACCCTTTCTGATCCGAATTACAATCCCTCTTTCTTTCTTTCTTTCTTTCTTTCTTTCTTTCTTTCTTTCTTTCTTCCTTTCCTCTCTCTCTCTCTCTCTCTCTCTCTCTCTCTCCACACACACACACACACATACACACACAAGCATGCGCACACCCTGGCAGTCCATGAGCTGTGAAGACAAGCCTCTTCAGACACAGTACAAAGCACATTTGAAGAGACCCCCTATGTCTCCAGTGCTATTTGGATGTGATATGAATGTGCGGGGAGCAAAATCACATGCACCAGACATTTGTTCTAAGATCTGAAGGAACTCCTGTACAAATAAGCACATGTGCAGAGAGCTTTCCTTGTACAATTGACAACCCTATAACAGCTTCTATTTACATCCTATTTCCTTGATCATAAAAGGAACTCAAAATACTTAAACCACTCAAACACCCTGAACATTCACATCTTGCATTTTCCTGTTCAGCCTTCACACTCCTACTTTGTAAGCATTTTCTAATAAAACCTGAATGAATTATATTTGGAAACAAATGGGGGAAAGACTACATATAAACTACTCAGCAGTACCATCAGTTAATGATCCAGACTTCCCAAATGCTTTGTCAAATGCTACTATTCTTAGCAAGCTTGGTTTTTGCCAAAGGGAACCAGACAGAGACTTCTGATTCCTTGAGACACAACTGTTTTTGTAAAGCTCTGTTTATATGTCCAGAACCACATGTCTTTGTTATTTGCACAATAATCTATGCTACAAAATAAAATAATAAAAAAATGTAAGAGAAGGACATAGGCCCTTTCTACACATGGGGCATGAATCGGGCAGAAATGGGACTCGCCGGATTTCTTCTCAGTCCGATCGAGTCCGTTGGGACAAGGAGCAGTGCAAGCTCGCCGCTCCGCACTGCTCTGGCATCCAAAATGGCGGCTTCCGGTTGGTGGAGGCTCTCCACCAACCAGAGAAGCTCGCCAGCCTAAAGCCTGCCCCCAGCAGATCTGCAGGCATGCACTAGTGCGCGCCTACAAATCTGCACCGGAGTGCAGCGACGGAACGACACAGGGTCACGCACTCCGTGTCAGACTGAGGTGCGGAACTACGAAAAGTAGTCCGACCCAGTCCACTCCACAATGCAGAAGACCTCCGTCAGAGGTCACTCTGCGCCATTTTAATAGCCCGGTGCAGAAAGGCCCATACTCAAAATAGGCTGGCAATAGCCTTAATAAGATTTTAAGCACCATAGGAGTCAAAGAATGAACAGAGACTTCCAGCCACACATGGTCAGCTTAGATAAGCTGTACCTGAATATTCCAATGTTGGAGGACTTATTTTAAATGAGTGTCCTGACAGGCATGTATTGCCCATATCGTGTGTCAGCATATTGCGCTGCCAGCCACGGAAGAGAATGTCATCTTCTCCTGTTCCTGCGCGTGAAAGAAGGGTGATCATTTTGTTTCCAGGTGTAGATAGAATTCTCATGAGCTCAAACAGAACAAGAAGAAATCCCAAGGGTCTCTGCTCAGAATTACATCCCATGTCTCAAGAGGTATAATGATTATGAAGCAGACTGTGAAGATCTGATCATGTGGACCAGTGTCTGTGACTAGAAAACTACAAGCCATCTGTTCTGGCTATTGGATGCCTAGAAGGAACACTCAGTAAAACTTATTCAATTTGCAGTTCTACCTACTCTCTGTTTCATCAGACAGATGCACAGTAAGCACCGTGATGGCAATGCAACAGCAGTGGTGATGTGCTGCTAGAAAAAAGAATGGGCATTTCCAAATAAGATCAAGAGCCAATGATGTCATTACTGTGCCCAGGGGAGACAGCTCATTGCCCCTTCCTCCACAAAGCATGTCCTTTTAAAACACTAATTTGATTAGAATCTCATTCACCAAAGTGATCAGCTGGTTTCCTTCTCCAGTTTATTCACCTGCCCATTGCAATGATATTATTTGATTTTTTTTTTCTCAGCAATTTGTTTTGTCATCATTATTGGTCTCCCAAGGTAGATATGATACAAAAGATGTGTGGAGGGCAGTTAAAAGAAAAAACAGACAGTACTATGAAACATACTTTTTAGATTTTTGATCAACTGTCTTTGAACCCCCAAATTAATTGAGTAGTTACAGTACATTTAAACATTTAATTATATGTTTTGTTTACCTAGTCTCAGTTATTAATCAAAATGGAGGCTGTAGTGAAGAAATCAGAAGAAGACAGGAACTTGGAAGTGCAGCTATGAAGGAATTAGATATAAGATGCTCAAGCATAAAGATATATCAAAGTCAGAATCCCACACATGCTATCATATTTCTGTTCTCTATATACAGGTGTGAAACTTGGACAGCAAAGAAAGCTGACAAGAAGAAAACTAACTCACTTGAAATAAGGTGCTGGAGGAAAGTCCTGTGGATATCATGGACTGCTGAAAAGACGAGTGAATCCTAGAGCAAATCAGGCCTGAACTTTCACTGTAAGTCAAGATGACTAAACCGAGGTTGTTGTAGGTTGATGTGGGTTTTCCGGACTTTGTTCCTGACGTTTCGCCTGCATCTGTGGCTGGCATCTTCAGAGGATGCTTCAGAGGTTGTTGTAGTTAGAACATTACCATGAGATGACATGATTTGTTGGAAAAGATGATAATGCTTAATAAAGTGCAAGGCAGTATGAAAAGAGAGAGACCACACAACAGATGGATTGATTCAAGGTACCCCACAGTGCTAAGTTTGCAAGGCCTGAGCTATTACTGCAGTTCCTAGGCCGAGTTGGAGATAACATTAGATATCATTTTGATATCAATAATTTGACTTCCTTCCACCACCCCTCTCCACGTGTTTGTGAGGCCCCCGGACAAGCCCGACACTAGGCTGGCCACTAATTGCTGCAATATTCCAACACAATACAGGCATGCCAGAAATAGCCAGATCGCTGCTTTAGGAGATCTCCCTGCAAACACTCTATTATGTGTGCACGCTGCTTACAAAGGACTCCCTGCCCCGAGCAGGCAACTTGACAAGCTGAACACTCAACTGTCAAGTGTTGCACATTTGCATACTGGCTACTCCATTGTCAATTCGGACCTAAAGCAATCATATTAAATTTTGACCTTTCCGAAGCTTTGTCTCGTGCCCGAAACTTATTGTTTTCCCTAAGTACGGAATAGCCTGCAGTTACATTTCTCCCTATAAAAACCCCCGACTTTAAGAGCTTCTTCGGATCGCTCCTGAGTTCTATCCCGTCTTGCCACCACTCTGCTTGGCGAGCCTTCCCCTCAGCTATATTGGCTGAGACTGCGCAACTTCAGACCTTTGCAGTGATCTATCCAGGCTTCAGGATAGGTGTCATTTCACCCAATTCTACAATCCCTCTGAAAAATCCCTCTATCCCACTCCAACCTTTATTTTCTATAGTTATCTGAGTGCGTGAAGTTGCATACACTGTTTGTCTGTATTTTAATAAAGATCTCAATTATTCTTATAACTTGGTGTGCTCCTTGGCTTGGCCTGACCCGTAGACATTGGGTAAAATATTCTGCTGCATTGCCCTGCGTCTCACATTGCTAGCTTGTGCTCTTTGACTAATTTTCCCCAATTTATTTAATTGTGAGTGCCTTTAGATGTCCCTCCCGGGACCCCCAGAAATCAGGGTAACAGAGCAGGGCAGTGATGACTGGGGCTCTCAGAAGTCTCTCGTTCATAGGGCCTCTTTAAGTTGAAATCAACTTGTCAGCAAATAACAACAAAACTGTTCAAGCACAAATACCGGTAACTTTGTTACCATCCTCAGTTTGGATAGGCTTGGACTTAAGTTTATTGCCCTCAAAACCATACTTACGTGCTCCTTTTGTACAGGTTTGGAAAAGGATCAGGTCATTCACATGCTGTAAGCATATGAACTGAATGCTGCAAAATCTAAGCTGACCCTCAGGGGTAGAATTTGGCTCAGAAAGCAAAATGTGCATATGTATGGAAAAGAGAAAATAAGACCTCCCAGCAGGGTTTCCCAAAGCAACTATTTTAAAAAAGGCTATCTCTTTTCCTTGCCAAAAACATAAAGCAGCAGTTGACATTCTCCTATGCTGATAACAGCCTGCGTGCAGTCTGTCAAGGTTGAAATTTAGCCAACAACTTGCACTCCTCATTGTGGATATGCAAACTGATGTCAGTGTAAAGGTCAAAAAAATCTCCCCCCACCCACTCTTCATTACACAATAGTGTGTCATGCTGCTGACATTACTTCATAATAATGGTCCCATCTACTTTACAGAAGACAAGTCTTTATCATAAGAGAGTTCTCCAAAGATGTTGTCTGTTTGAATGGCAATCTGGTTTGGTTTAAATATAAAGACCACACCAAGGGAGAAACAGGGGCATTCAAACTATCCAGCTGCATTTAACATCCAGACAACAGAGTGACTGGCACACAGATATCCTGGGCACAGTCTTCCTTGCTATGGTGAATATATCTCTATTGAAATTACAGTCATAATTTCCAATTTTCAATCTATATTTGTGAATTATCATATGCAAATTGTATGCAGATCTGTTTCTCCTTTGTCCTCTTTTCTGGTGATTTATTTCCTTGCTCTTTGTTTTGTTTTTTCTTTGCTGATGTACAAATGGTCACCTAATCCATGATTTCTGTGATAGAGTTGTGTAACTTTATCAGTACAATCTTTTGCTTTATAAGAAGACAAAGGACATGTTAGAAGAAGACTGCTGGAGAAAAGGGAGCCACAAACATACTTCATGAAAAATGTGTATCAGCCAAAAGTTACATCTTGTCAGGTATTTAGTCTAATGGAGGGGAGAGTATGAATGGGGAGGGAAAATAATGACACTACACTGTAATAACACTAAGATAGTTTCACTTTACAAGAGAAATTTTCTTTTAAAAATTCCAAATGGAAAAGCACAAGTTGCTGGATGCTCTACTCACTGAACCACAGAACTATAATCTCTAAATCTCAAACTATAATCTCATTGCTTTACATGAAACGTTAGGTGGGGAAAAACCTTTACAGTCTTTCTCCCTAAATGCATGCAGCTCTGTACAAGACCACCAGCTTTTCATGTATCATGTCCCAAGATCAGGTTCTGACATCTCCAGTTAGAAGAGATAGCTGATTGAAAGCTCTCTGTATAAAGTCCTGAGGGAAATGGTAGGCATATTTGGGACTACTATTTTGAGATACCAGTTCTTCTGATTACAAGGAATGCTGATGTAGTTCTTCTGCTTAGCCTAAGGAATCACCCATGATGACAGGTTATCTCAAAGACCATATCTCTCCATATAAGCCTGGCCAACTTTTGAGATCTTTGGTGAAGACTTTTTCTCAGTCTTACCACTTTCACAGACAGCTTTAGTATAGAATTCCTTTCCTGTGCGAAGCTAGGTGGCCCCCTCTCTGCTCTCCTTCCACTGGCTAGTAAAGACATTCTTCTCTAGATAGACTTTTGACCCTGGGTGATGCAGAAGTTTGGTTGTTTTTTAATTATTGGTGGCTTCTACCGTTTTGTTTTGTTTTTCATTTGTTATGTTTTGAATTCTTTTAATCTGTATTCAGTTTAGTGCTGCTTTTAATATGATAGGTTGTTTTTATTGTTTTTTTAAAATATGATAATAGGTTTTGCCTTGGTCTCATATTGAAAAAAAATATAAGATAGCAAGCAAATAAATAAATAAATGTACTGTAATTATAGCAAATGTTGAGGAATTATGGCAGTTTAAGTCCAACAACATCTAGAGGTCACTTGTTCACTAGGCCTAGTCTACTGTTACCCTGATTTCTGGGGTCCCTTGGGGGACACCTCAATGTGCTCCAAATAATGGGGAATGGGAATTAGCTAGAGCACAAGCTGTAGCACTACAAGAGGCAGGGCAACCTAGCGAGATCTTAAACCCAATTTTTATGGGGTCAGGTCAAAAACCAAGGAAGATTAGTTTATAATGGTTTTCTTTATTTAAAAGACAATCACTGCACACTTACATACTCACTCACACAGACCTAAGAAAATAAAGGGAGTAAATTTGATAGGGGATTTTAAGAAGGATTTTCAGGGGAAATACCACACCTGATCCTGCAGTCCGGATAGCCAGAAGAAATTCAGTAAGTCTGGAGTGGAGATTCTCAGCACGTGGAAGCTGAGGGGAAGGCTTGGCAAGCAGAGCGGCAGCAAGGCGGGATGACAGCTGTGAGCGATCTGAAGAAGCGCTCGAAATCAGGGGTTCTTATAGGGAGAAGTGTGCCTGTAGGGTAGTCCCTTCACGGGGAGAACAACGGGTTTCGGATCGGAGACAAAGCCTCCAAAAGGTCAGCCCTTAAGATGATTAGATTTTGCCAGAGTGGTCAATAGCGCAGACATTATGCAAATAGGGAGTGCTTAGTCAGAGACGCTAATCTTGTCAAGCTGACAGTTCAGGGTTGAGAATCTTTTGTATGCTTGTTGCATACTTAATTTAGTTTCAAAGTGTACTTGCCTGGAGGTCTCCTGAAGCTGTGTGCCGGAAAATTACTGGCCTGACCTAAGATTTTTCTTGTATTTTTCAGCTGTTCACCCATGTCTGTGTGTGTGCTTATCCGGGGGCCTCCCAAGCATGTGTTTGAATTTTATATCAAATTATATTTAGTAGACCCCGGAATTGGACTATGAACCACAGTAACACTACACCTTCAATAACAAGTTCTTTGATGTATGCTAACCTAGGCAATGAGGGTATAAAAAATTCTAGAGAATTAGAGTAGACAGTATTTAAGGTACAAATCAGGTGGATAAAAATGCTGAAATATATAGAAATCAGTCCAAATGTCATAAGCAGTCACAACCAATTATACTAGGGCTGATTTCTAGATCAGTGAAAGGATAAAATTCTGTTAGAAAGTTAATACAGAGGGCCTTCAGTATCCGCTAGGGCTTAGTTCCAGGGCCCTCTGTGGATACCAAAATATGGATGCTCAAGTCCCTTTATGTACAATGGTGTAGAAAATGGCAAAATCAAAGTTTGCTTTTTGGATTTTTTGTGTGTGTTTGGGGGGATATTTTCAAGCCATCATTGGTTGAATCTGTGGATACAGAATCTTCAGATATGGAGGGCTGAGTGTAGTATGCTGTTATTATGTGCTATTGTGCTATTATGTTTAGCACTTATATAGCACTTTGGTATTCACAAACATCTGAGTAACCTTTACAGTAGCCTTGTAAGACAGGGCAGTATTACAAAGAAAAGATTGCAAGTGTGGGTCGGTGACAAAGAGGGAAAGATAGAGGACAGTCAGAGAATTGACTGCTGCTGACAAATTTAAATCAGGGGATTTTCCCAGCTTCCATCTTTCACCATTGCTGCTACAAGGCCACGTACCTGCCACACATAGCCATTGACTACTCAGAGAATAGCAACAGTCGTCTAGGCGTGAAATATGTAAGTTTCCATCAAGTAATCACCACCTGCAATTTGAGAAGTTACAGACAAGCCAGAGCTTGGAAAAGTTAGATTTTGAACAACAATTCCCAGAATCTCCTGGTGGATTCTGGAATTGTAGTACAAAAACCTAACTTTCCCAGGCTCTGAACTTTTGCTGGTTTCTAGTAACTCATCTACTCTTGTAATAATTAGGTCTGCATCTACTCATTGACTTGTATCTAGAGTCACCATACCACTTGGATGGCTGGGTATTACCCAGATTTTACACATGCCATCCAGTGACCATTTGAACAATCATCTGGTCCAAATTGTCAGCTTTCATTTCATGTAATAAATCTCTAGCCCTTGAAAGAAAGAGAGGATAAGAGTTGTGGTGCCAGAATGCAAGGATCAAAAATGGTAGGGATGATGGGGGAAGGGGGATATGGTGTCATGAGGTGAGAGAAGGAGGGAAGGTGGTAGGTCTTCCATAAAGTTGTTTTGGAAGGTAGGAGATGCAGCAGTATAGTGCAAAAAATAGGACAGGTGTGGGGCAGACATTGCAGAGGCATGCTGTGAATCCAGGGATAAGGAAGAATAAGGATAGGGTAAATTAGGAGCAAAGGAGGCAAAGCAGCATCAACATAAGAGATACTTCAGGAGGATTGCCCTAGTATTCTGCTCTGTGAGGCAGCCATTTCATGATGCTACTCTAAGGAGTAACTACTCTCAGGAAAAAAAGGCGCTATGAAAAGACAAGAGGAGAGGGTGTATAGTTGCCTATTAGATACTCGACGTGAATCTTCAGATTTTGGGGAAATGAATCCAAAGAAAGATAAAGAAAAGATAACATCTGATAGAGTCATTCCACATTTATTTGCCCTGACAGTATGGTATGGGCATTTGAACTCTTTTACACATACACATGTCCTACTAAGCTAAATGTGCAAAAGAGAAATACTATTTTAACTATACAATATACTCTATCAGTAAAACAAAAAAAAAAGGTGTTAAAGGGAGAAAACACATCTGTAACATTGGATTACACTAACCTTCTTCTGCATCTTACCCTGTGAATCAGACGGTAGTCACCCTCAGGGGCCTCTTGTGGTATTTTCATGGATTTGTAACTTTTTGCCACCAGTGAAAAACTGATGACAAATGAAAATTTACATGGAAAATGTCTCTACTTGACAAAATATTGTTGTTGTTGTTGTTGTTAAGCTAGATCTGCTGAGAGGCAGTGGGGCCCAAGGCAACATAGTAAATTCCATAACCAGGGAGAGGTTTGAATTTGGTTTACCCTGTTCCAAGTCCAGCACTTTTGAACATTATACAGGTTCTCTTGGACCACTTGTAACTTTAAAAAATGATATGAAGTTTGAAATATAGTGGAAAGAAAAATGCAAACATGAAAGTTCCTAATTTTCATAGTTTGAATGCAAACTAGAATGATTTTCATAGTTAGAATAATTTGTATAATAAGCATATTAGATGCCTAGATTTGTGGAAGTGGAATATGGCAATCCTGCTTGTGTACACAGTGAATAGTGAATGTGGTAATCTTCATAAAGTCTGCAAAAAGTAAGATTTCAGGACAAAACTAAATGACATCTTGAGAAATGTGTTGTAATCAAGTATTTGTAGAGATAGCAGGTAAATAAAACAATATTACTTAAAGGGGGGATAGGGAGGTATATTTCTCTGATTCCATCCTCCCTTTCCCTTACCTATTTTGGGTGCACCTGTAAAAAACTCTTTTAGAATCTGCAAATAGCCCCCTTCTTCCTGCAATCCATGTCCCACCCCTATCTTAGCATTTCAGAAAGAAAAACAGTATTTGGGATTCTCTTCTTGTTGTTAATGTCTAGTTTTAGCCTGACATACATGGGTAGCCCAGCTGCAATCTATCCAGAGCGCCTTCCAGAAGCAACTCTGTGCTGCCACCTCCAGGATGGCCAGATGTATGAAGTGTGCCGGAAACAAAATCAAACAGAACTGCTGGCAAAAATGTCAATGTTAATAAAACAATGTTACCAAAATGTTCACACACACATTTCCAAGATTTTACTATATCTAGCCTGCTGTTTTTGGCCAGCCACACTATGTGGATATTGAAGACAATTAAATGCTAGAATTTAGCCATAATGTGAAGAGTATGTTTGGAAGTGTTTTGTCTTCTGAAATGGCAGGATATACAGAGGCTAAACTGTCACACTGTGAACACATTACTTGATGCTATTCTATCATTGCTGGGATTAAGAAGCTAGTTCCCCAACTAAGGCAGAAGTGGCAGAATTCCTTGTAGCTTTTAAGGAGCATGTGGGTAACCAAAGCATTCAATGGAATCCACAGAAAAAGCAGGAAAGATGTTTCAAGATGCTCAAAAGATAACAGCTTATTAGTTTTTAAAAAAAGCCTACAACATTTCAGCCTATTTCAGGAAATACATAAAATAACAGTAACATATAAATACATTATCACATTGCTCAAAATCATTATCACATCTGTGCATTGACTGTAGCCTATGCATACTTTCAAATCATATTCAGAAATTTTGGAACAAGGAATCCCCAAACCATTCACTGAACCCATGAAAACATGTCAACAAAGCCTGAAGGTCTTTTTATACCTTGTGATCAGCTGTTAGTGAAAAAACAGAGAACATTCAAGGGTATATAGATTTAACTGGGCTAAAGGGAAAAGGATGGTCTAAAAACTGTAAAAGATTTGACAAGAGTGGGAGGGGGTCCAGGCTGTCATTCAAGGCTCCAAGAACCAAAGATTTTAATTTTCTGATCTATGTGTGGGCAACCAGCAGCCTGTGGGCTTCATATGAACCAAAAAGTTAGCACCATTTTCACTCCCAACCCAATTTAGTAAGCATCAACTGGGCTCCAGAGGAAAAGACCATGTCCTCTGGCCATGTCTTTAGCAGCACCAGAACAGCCATTTCAGCTTATACTTTTGGGGGTGGTGTTACCGTAGTTTCTAGTCCAGACTTGTGGTATATATCATTTGATATCAAGAATTTGGCCTTCATTACCCATTCCTCTCCATGTGCTTGCGAGGCCCCCAGACAAGGACGCACACAGGCACGGCCAAAAATAGCTGAACCATTCAAAACAAATCCAGGCAGGCCAGTAATTGCCAGATTGCAGCTTCAGGAGACCTCCAGGCAAGTACACTTTAAGATCACATTATGTATGCACGCAGCTTACAAAAGATCCCCTGCCCCAAGCAGGCAGCTTGACAAGCCGAATACTCAACTGTCAAGCACTCCATATTTGCATACTGTCTGCGCTATTGACAATGCTGTCATAACTCAATCATGCAAAATACTGACCTTTTGGAGGCTTTGTCTCCAGCCCAAAACCAATTGTTATCCCAGGGAACGGACTAGCCTACGGGCACATTTTCCCCTATAAGACCCCCTGATTTTGAGCGCTTCTTCGGATCGCTCGGATCGCTCTGACTTCCATCCCGCCTTGCTGCCGCTCCATTTGACAAGCCTTCCCCTCAGCTCCACATGCTGAGAATCTCTGCTTCTATTGACTTTTCTTCAGCCTACCCGGGCTTCAGGACAGGTGTAGTATTTCCCATGGAAAAATCCCCCTTAAAACCCTCTACCCAACTCCTACCTTTCTTTCAAATAGGTCTGTGTGAGTGATTGCATACACGTGTTTTGACTGTGTTTTTCAAAAATGAAGAAAACAATTATTATTTACTTCTGTTTGCTTATTGACTCGGCCTGACATTGGGTTCAAGAGCTCGCTAGGTTGCCCTGCCTCTTGTATTGCTTAGCGTGTGCTCTTGCTAATTCCCATTCCCCACTGTGAGCACATTGAGGTGTCCCCTCCTGGGACCCCAGAAATCAGGGTAACAGTGGGAGAGATTTTCACCACTCCCTCTCCACTGTAACCTGCAGCAGTCTCACCACTGCCAAGATAACTGTTTCCTCCCTGGTAATAGTGGAGATCACTAGGCAGTGGAGGAGGTCATTACCTCCCACACTGCAGTGAACTCCACACAGCTGAAGTTGCTTCCCACCCCCATTTCCTAACAGTGGGAAACAATGGTAAGACAGGAGAGCTGAAAATTACTAATTAATTTGTAACACTTGTTTCCAGGCTCTGTGTGAGAGGGTATGTGACTGCATTTTGCAGACTTAAATGCTGAATCTATTATTTAGTTACAGTGGGCCTTCAGTATCCTCTCTTCCAAGACAAACCCAACTCTGGATACCAAAAATCATGCATGCTCAAGTGTAGTAAAATGGCAGCCATTATATAAAATGGAAAAATCAAAGTTTGCTTTGTGGAGATATATATAGGGATATTTTCAAGTTCTTATTGGTTGCATTTGTGGCTACAGAATCTGTGGATATGGAGGGCCAACTGTATTTATTTATTATTTCCCTACTTTTTCCCAGTTCAGGACTCAAAGCAGTTTACAACAAGTTAAAAAACACATAGTTAAAAGTTCACAAAATACAGAAGTTAAAAAGAGATTTAAACAATCAAAAAAATTAAAAGCAGATTAAAACATATACCAATGAACACATACACATTCACTTCCATCACTGCAATTATGAAAATCCAGCACATTGTTTAGGTGTGATGGGCCTAATACAATCAATCATCAGACGCCTGTCAAAACAAAAACTTTTTACTTGTCTGCAAAAAGAAAATAGGGAGAGTGCCTGTCTAACTTCCTGAGGAATGGAGTTGTGGAACCTGAAGGCAGCCACTAAGGAGGCCCTCTCTCATGTTCCCACCAGGTGTATCTGCGAAGATGGTAGGACAGACAGAAGGGCCAGAAGATCTAAAAAGCACAGGCAGGTTCGTAAGGAAGAATACAGTCCTTCACTGGTTTTTTACCTAATAGACAACTAAATGATAATATAAGGGTGTTGTTGAACATTATAGAATATCATGAATTCGTTCCGCGAGAATTGACACTTCTTTTCATAGATGCGGAAAAGGCATTCGACAATCTTAATTGGAATTTTATGAAGGAAGTTTTGAAAAATTTAAATATGGGTGATAAATTTAACAATTGGATAAATTCTATATATAATTCTCAAAGTGCTTTCATTATAATTAATGGGGTAAAATCAGATAAAATTGCAGTGGAAAAGGGTACCAAACAGGGATGCCCATTGTCCCCACTTTTATTTATTTTGACATTGGAAATTTTAATTAGAAAGATACGAGAAGATTTGGAAATTAAAGGATGTCAAATCCAAGCGGAGGTTTATAAGGTGAGGGCATATGCTGATGATTTACTTATAATCTTATATGATCCAATTAAAAGCATAGTTAAATTGTCTCAAACATTGGACGAGTTTGGAGAATTAGCAGGATTTAAAGTGAACAGGAAAAAATCTGTGATATTAACCAAGAATATGGAGAAAGAAGCACAAAGGGAAATGGAATTAATTTCAAATATTAAAATAGGCCAGAAGATTAAATACCTGGGAATAAGTATTACAAGTAAAAATGTAGATTTGGTAAATAATAATTATATTTCAACTTGGAATTATATCGAAAACAAACTAAATACGTGGGCTAAATTGAAATTATCATTACTAGGGCGGATAGCCGCTGTAAAGATGAGTGTCCTCCCAAAAATTTTATTTATATTCCAGAATTTGCCGATATTGAAGGACGAAAAAATTCTTGAAGACTGGAGGAAGAAAGTTATTAACTTTTTATGGCAAGGGAAGAAGCCCAGAATTAAGGAAATGGTTTTGATTGATAGCAAAGATAGAGGTGGTTTAGGTTTACCTAGTTTTAAACTTTATTACAGATCATGTGCTTTGAAATGGGTCACGGATTGGATTAACTTGGGGAATAAAAGATTATTAATATTGGAAGGTGTCTTTAATAAATTCGGATGGCACGGATATCTCTGGTACCAGAAAGCTTCAGAAGATAAGGAGTTTTCTAGGCATATAATTAGGCGGAGTCTATTGAGGGTTTGGAACAATTATAAGAAAATATTTTACTTAAAAAAGCCAAGGTGGGTTTCTTTGCAGGAAGCTTTCTTTAAGGATTCATTTATTAGTAGTGGCGACTGCTTGTCATATGAAGATATTTTGTATAGGTGTCAAGGTAGAGATGAATTGAAGTCACTAGGGGAGTTGAAGGACTTGAGTTTTCATGGTAATTGGTTCCACCACAGAATTATTTATGAATTATTTAAAAAAGATCGAGATGGAGAGGGAATTCAGGACAAGAATTTGGTTAATAAGGAATTAGATATAAGAAATTTAATTGGTGAAGGTCACATTATGGGTAAAATTTATCAAATATTGTTAAAATTAGAGACCGAACGGATAATAGTTAAGGATCACATGATTAAATGGGCAAGTGATTTTGGGTACTCTATTGATTTGGAAGAATGGAGGAAAGCGTGGAATATTAATATAAAGTTTACTAGAAGTGCCAATCTGAGAGAAAATTTTTATAAAATGTTGTATCGCTGGTATATCACTCCACAAAAAATTGCTAAGATATATAATAATTGTTCTAATAGGTGTTGGAAATGTAAAAAAGAATTAGGAACATTATATCATATTTGGTGGGAATGTCGACGTGCAAAGGAGTATTGGAACCAAATACACTCCGCAATTAAGGGTTTATTACAGGTGGATGTTAAACTTAGCCCAAAACTATTTCTTTTGAATATGTTAGTGGATAGTAATATAAATATTCAAAAATGTCATAATAGAATTTTGTTATATATGGTGACGGCCGCTAGAATGTTGTACGCTCAATATTGGAAGAGGCAAGAAATTCCGACTTTAGACCAGTGGATATGGAAGTTATATGAAATGTATCAGATGGATGTATTAACTGCTCTGCTCGACATAAGGTTTGATAAAGATAAAGTAGAAAATGATTGGTCCATGGTGACTCAAACGTGGTTTAGGCAATGGAATGGGGTTTATATAGGATGAGAATATTTCCATGAGTTTTATTGTGATACATAAGAAGATACATTTGTTATTCATGTAATCTGGCTTTATTTTTCCTTTTGTATATTGTATGCTGATTCTTTTTTTTTGTTTTTCTTTCTTTCTTTTTGCTATGTAATAATATTCAATAAATAAAGTTAATTAAAAAAAAAAAGAATACAGTCCTTCAAATAGCCTGGACCTAAGCCACATAGGGCTTTATACTTCAAAACCAGTGCTTTGAATTGTGCTCAGAAATGGACCAACAGCCAGTGACTGCTGCAACATAGCATAGTCAGATGTTTTTTACTGCTGCACAAATAACACTACACGAACAACCCTTCTGATACAGAATGTTTTTGTTTGTTGTATTGTTTAAAGTATTTCTGTATCGCCTCCCAGCCCACAAGGGTTCTGAGGCAATTAACAAACAAAACCAATTAAAACAATATAAAGATGAAAATATTTTAAAAACACTTGAAATACTCTTTAAAAACTGCTAAGAGCAGCCTAAAAACAACCCTAGAATCCAATTTTGAAACAGTTAAAACAACAGTTTCAAACACTGAATGCCATGCAGAAAAGAACTGTTCTAGCTGCCCTCCCATAAGCTTAAAATTGACAAGGCCAGCATAATATCCTTAGGTAGCCAGTTCCACAGCCAAGGTGCTGCTACAGAGAAAGCAAGTTAATGTGTACCCAGCAATCTAACTTCATGAGGTGTTAGGGCACACAAGAGGGTCTCCTATGTAGATTTCAAATTTCTGGCAGGCTTACATGGGAGGAGGTGATCTTTAGGGCTTTGTATGTCAACACCAGCACCTTGAATTGAACTCAGAAGTCAACTGGAAGCCAGTGTACTTCTTGCAGGACCAGTGTTAGATGGCCTCTAAAATGCACACCTGACACCAGTCTTTCCACTAGCTGCAGCTAATAATAATGATGATGATGATGATGATGATGTTTATTTATAATGCACTTTCTACCAAAGGGCAAAACAACATATACAATAAGCAACAAGGACATTAAAACAAAAAACACAACATATAACACATGGAATGAAATCCCCAACACCCCACCAGTCACTCAGCACCTTAAACACAACTCAGTGGCTTAAGATGAAGAGTCAAAGAGGAAGGTCTTCAACCACTTACGAAAGCAGGTGAAATCTTCCTCGAGCCAGAGGTCCAAAGGAAGACCATTCCACAAATGCAGAGCCAGATCTTGAAAGGCTCACAGCCTTGACAGGGCTGTGGCATTGGTGGAACAGACAACAGTCCTTTGCCTACAGATCTTAAATTCCTGGATGGAACATACCAAACAAGCTGAGCTGCAAGGTACTGAAGGAGGTTAAAACAAAAAGCTTTAAATACCTGGACCAAAGGTTTGAAACAGGCCCTGGCCTGAACTGCTAGCCAGTGAAAGGATCTACAGGGAGAAGAAATAGGTAAACATTCTGGGTTATTCAAAACAACCTGGACTGCATTGTTCTGAATTAAAACCAGAGGAAGGGAGCAGGAAGGCAAACCTGCCAGTAAGCTGTTACAATAATCCAGGCATGAGATAACCATGGCCTGGGCAAGCAGATGGACAGTCTCCACAGTCAGGAACCTCAGGATCCTGCCAATGTTCAAAAGATGGAAGTTGCGTGCCTTTGCTGTAGCCTCGATAAAGGGATGTAGAGATAGGCGGTCACCCAGCAGGACTCCAAGGTTCCTGGCAACTGAGACAGGAGCCACTGTGCAACCCTGTAAATCCAGCAGGGAACATGAAAGGGGGGCTGTGGGGTGATCAGGCTGAAACACCAAGATCTTTTTTGGCCATGTTCGGCTTAAGATGGTGAGCAGTCATCCATGAAAAACCATGTGACGGTCTGTCACTGACTTCCACACAGTGGCATCAATTGATTTGAAACTCTGAAAAATCTGAGTACCATCTGCATAAATATGATACTGAAAACTCAATTCAGAGATGAGAAATCCAAGAGGGAGTGTATACAATGAAAAAAGAAGAGGACCCAAGACTGATCCTTATGGCACCTCTACCATTACAGGGAAAGCTTTTGATGTGAGTCCCTGAAATGAAACAGAAAAGGAATGATCACACAAGAAGAATTTAAACCAGGACAGGGCATTCCCTGTTTTCCTAGCGATGCCAGCCATAATAGTAACATCTGGTGGTTCAAAGTGTCAAAGGCTGCAGAAAGATCCAACAGGATCAATACCGAAGTTAATCACTGCACCTTTGCCACTAGAATGTTTACTACATGATTCAAGGCCATTTCGGTGGAATGACTTGTATGAAACCATGACTGAAATGGGTCAAAAAAATTATGTATAGTCATGTACAGCACCAACTGGGAAAGGGCAGCTCTCTCCAAAATTTTTTGAAAGAAAATGGGACAAGAGACACAGGGTGATAATTAACAGAAAATGAAGGATCCAGAGAAGATTTCTTTAATAGAGGACGTAAAACAGCATGCTTAAAGTAGCCTGGGAAGATACCCCTTAAGAGAGAGAGCAGTTCACCAACTGGGTTATATAAGGCAGAAGCAAAGGCAAAAAAATTGGGGTAAGGAAGGAAGGGATAGGGTCAGAAGGGCAGGAGGTAAGGGAAGAAGATCTCACAATCTGGCTTATAACTGCCTCTGTAACAGGGGAAAAATGAAACTCTGCTCGGGCTGATGAAGATATGGCCAGAGCCAAAGTCTGTAGTAGATCAACTGATGGCAATGGAGGTGGAGATCCATCCAGCAAAAATAAATCAGCAATTGTTGACACCTTCTGATCAAAGAAAGAGGCCAAGTCACTTGCAGAAAGATCCTGAGATGAGGGACCCTAATCACAACTAGCTGCTAGACTCAGTAGGGTATTAAGGGTAGCAAATAATGGCGAGGTATATTGGCTTGAGCTTGAATCTTCTCCCACAAGTAAGATTTTTGATTCATCAACATGAGAGTATCAGTCTTTGATGCAATTCATCTGGTGGGTTTTGTCTCCATCGCCTTTCCAGCTGGCAGACAATAGTTTGTTCCCCCTGCAGCTCAGCATGCAGCCAAGGCCTTGCTTGACGCTGTATGACTGGGTGAGTTCTTGATGGTGCCACAACCTCTAGGGCAGTTTTTAATGCACTGTTAAATTGGTTGGCCAATATATCTGGTTCTAACATATCCTCCACAAAGCTCTGGGTCGCTGGAGTGTTTTCCTTCTCTTTCATACCCCCTGGTACTCTATTCCACCGTCCATTCCTCCACTGCTCTAAGATTGTACCTAAAACACCACTGGGATACTGACTAAAGGCTTGAGAGAAGGAATCCAGGGATATCTTAGATAAATCCCGACAATCCTTTTTTTGTATCATAGGGGGAGGTGGAGGTGGTATCTTAACTTTACAGGACACCAGGAAATGATCTGACATCCCTGCATCCCTAACTTTGTCCAGCTCAATATTCAGGTTCCTATACAGGAACAGATCTAACGTTCCTCCAGCTGCATGTGTGTGGGGGAAGGGGTTCCAAAATTTCCAAATTAAAAACTTCCAGAATGGAGAAAAATTCTGAGAAAAAGAAGAAGTGTCTCTATGGATACTGAAGTCCCTACAGATAATATGAACAGGGATTATTATTATTATTATTATTATTATTATTATTATTATTATTATTATTATTTTATTTTTTTTTATCCCGCCTCTCCATATGGATCGAGGCGGCAAACAACTTACAAATATCATGTATTTCGAAACATTTCTATACATGCCCCCAACAAGCTGGGTACTCATTTTACCAACCTGCGAAAGGATGGAAGGCTGAGCCAACCTTGGAGCCGGGCAGGATCGAACTCACAACCTTGCGGCTTGCAGTACTGGCATTTAACCACTGCGCCACCAGGGCTCCAATTTAAAGTTTAAAGACACAAATGCAGATAACCACTCTGAAAATTCCTCCATGAAGGGCCAATAGATCTCAGCTAATGCCACTGGAGGATGACCTATTTCCAATATCATCACTTTAAAAGTTGCTAATGAAGTATCACCGTTTATGACAAGGGGCTTAGTAGGCAGTGATGTCTCGTAAATTATTGCAGTCCCTCCTCCCCGGCTTCTCATTTGAGGAGACTGCACACAAGAAAAGCCATGTGCTTTAAGGGTGGCCAGAGGGACAGCATCATCCACTGATATCCAAGTCTCAGTGACCACAGCTAAAGCCATTCTGTGATCTAACAAACAGCTGGCCAGAAATCCTGCTTTTATAATCAGTGAGCGAGCATTCCACAAGATTTTTCAAGGGCAGACCCACATAGAGTGCATTACAGTAGTCTAATCAAGAGGTAACTAAGGCATGAACCACTGTGGCTAGATATGCCTTCTCCCAAAAAAAGGAACAGCTCATGTACCAGCTGAAGCTGGGCAAAGATGCTCTTGGCAACTGCAGCAACTTGGCATTCCAGGAGCAGCATTGAGTCCAAGATCACCCCTAAGCTACAAGCCTGATCTTTCAGAGGGAGAGCAACCCCATCTAGAACAGGCTGTGATCCCAATCTCAGGTTGGGTTTCCTACGGACCAGCAGGACTTCTGTGTTGTCTGGATTAGGCCTCAGTCTATTCACCTGCATCCAGACGATTCAGTACTACCACAGCCTCCATGGCATCAGCTGTAAAGGAAAAATAGAACTGGGTATCATCGGTATACTGATGACATCCAACCTCAAAGTTCCCGATGACCAGCAGCTTCATGTAGATATTGACAGTATTGACCCTGTGGAACTCCAATAGGCTAATGGGCAAAAAGCTAAAGAACAGTCACCCAGCACCACATTCTAGGAACACTCAACCAAGAAAGACTGGAACCACTGCAAGGTGATACCATTGTTTATGGTATCAAATGCCACAGAAAGATCTAGGAAGACCAACAGGGACTCACTCCTCCTGTCCAACTCCTAGTATAGATCATCCATCAAGGCTGCTTCTGTCTAATCACTGGACCTAAACCCAGATTGAAATAGACCCAGGTAATCTGTTTCATCCAAGAAAGCCTGGAGTGATGTTGCCACAACTTGTTCTTTTCTCTTCTTAGAAAGAAGAGATTAGAGACTGGCCAATAGTTACCTAGAGAGGCAGGATCCAATGAAGGTTTTTTTTTTTCCAGTAAAGGTATTACAATTACTTCTTTTACAAAAGCCGGAACATTGTCCTCTTTCAAAGAAGCATTTACACTCTCCACCACCCCATTGGCCAGTCTTCCTCTGGCAGCTTTAATGAGCCTGGATGGGTATTTGGCCTCAGCTCTCCAAGCATCTACATCATCATGTTGAACAACCTGAAACTTATCCATTCAAGCTGGACAAGTATGCACTTGTTGTTTCCTCAGACTCTAACTTCAATGTGGAGTGCAAGTCTCACTTCCTCTTCAATGAACTCCAAGTAGTGCGCATAGCTCTTCTCCTCCCCATCTCATCCTCATAACAAGCTGCCAGTGTGACAGTGGCTGGCTGGCAGTCACTGAGTGGGTTTCACAGCTCTTTGGGAATTAGAATGTTGTGGCCAGACTATGACCAGAGTCAGTTATAGGAGCATATGAATCTCTTAGTATTCTCCTACTGTTGCCATTTTTATTTTACACACATAAGCGTATATAAAAAGTTACAGCTGTATTGGTAGATGCCTACAATGGCTGCAACTGCAGCATTGTCAGGAATGTGGTTTGGACAGAATTTCTGTTAAGAAGCAAGAAGCTAGTCAGAATTGGTAGGAATGGAGGGAACATAAAAGAAACACACTAGGTCAGACAAAAGGCCTCTCAAATTCAGCATTCTGTTCCCACAGTTGCCAACTCGTTTCTTATGGAATGTCCTATAGCACCCTACCACTCCCTAGCAACTGGTTATACGGAGGTGATATATTGCCATCATGACTACTAGACAGATAGCCTTACCCTTCCTTAAAGTGTGGGAGCAAACGATTGCTCAGATCTGAATTGGAGGGATCTGGGTTTTAAGCAAAGGGGCTGTTTCTGCTCCTACCCCACCAAATGGTATTCAGAGATCTATTATTTCTGATATTATTATATGCCACCTTTTGCCCAGTCTGGGATGTGAGGTGGCTTACAAAAACAAAAACAGATACAACAACAAAAAGTTGAAAATATAATTAAACAACTACCAATAAGATTAAAAACACTTAAACCATGCTACTATATCATTGTTACCACTACTAGCTATCAGCAATTTTTTGTCTAACTCCATTTATAAAACTACGTAACATGTCGTTATCTTGGGGCAACAAATTCTACAGAAAGTTCTATGTGAACAGTTAGTTGTGTTTACTATCTATGTTTTGCTTGTTTTGTCAGCCTCCTTAAGGTTTCCTGCGATGAAAGGACAGAACATATCAATCAACAGTACACAAATACGAAGAAACGCAACAGATATAGAAACTAAAATTGCACCAGGTTGATATATCACTTTTGAAAACAGTGCCAGTACAGCTGAAGTGGGAAGCTTGCAGCCCTCCAACACCTGTTGGACTGCAACTCCCAGCATTCCTTCTCACTGGCTTTGCTAGATATGGGTTCTGGGAGTTGCACTCAACATTTGGAGAAGCTCCATTCATTTCGAACTACAAGTAATGCCTGTGAAGCTGTGCATGGGAATTAGATTAGACGACCATGATAATCCCTGTGGAATTTCCACTTTCTCAGAAGCTCATTTGTCCCAACCTTCAAGTTGCAGTTCTCTTTGTAAAAACACACCCGCTAACTAGCCAGTTAAATCCCTATCCTCCTACTTTATGGCCACTTTTAAAGTGTCCCAATTTCTATCTCCTCCTCTTTCTCTCCCCCTTAGTTCTCTGCTTGCTTTAATTGCTGCAAACTGCACGACATGGATTCAACTCTGGGGACAGGGGACAAGAGAGAGCCAAATTTGGCCTTTCCTGGGATGCTCGGGCCAAGCCAAACTACTGCAGCCTCAACTAGCTTGAGAGTTTTTCCTCCTCAATATATTTTATTATCCTAATCGTCGTTTGACGCTGTTCGACCACTAGCGTCCCGGTTACCCCCCCGTGACACGTTGGAGGCTCCCAGCATCCAATCCAGACGTCGGCTTTCGAGGCAAACAAAAGCTCGCGCGCCACACCCAACGGTCACACGCTGTGGGGCCCCCGTCCTCCTCTGCGGTCCAATCCCAGCCACACCAGAGGCCACCTTCTATTTCCAAGCCGCCGCGCACGTGCGTTTTGTTTTGGTGAGAGAAACAGAGCCGTTGGCGCGCCAGCGCGCTTGCGTACAGCGAAAAGCCGCTTGGCGAAGGGCGGGGCGAAGAGGGAGGAGCCTCGTGCGCAGGCGTAGAGGGGCGTCTTGTCGTACCGCTGGCTGAGGTGCTGCTTCCCTCCTCACGAACCCGCCTCGGCTTCCTTGCTCGCCCTTCTCCTTCCATCCCTCCTTACCGCGCGCTTGGAGCTGGACGTCCCTGGAGGTGGTTGGAGGCCTGTGGCCTGGCTGAGGCGCCTGGAGGCCCTTCTTGCCTGACCGGCGGCGGCGGCGGCGGCGGCGAGAGGAACGGCCGCCGTCTCCTCGTTCCCAAAATGTCGCAGACAGCCATGTCCGAGACCTACGGTAGGGAGGGGCTCGGTGCTGGGGCTCTGAGGGAGAAAAGCAGGGCCGTGATGGGTCTGGGATTCACCTGTGTGTGCGGGAGGGGAAGGGTGGTTCGGAGAGGCGAGGAGCCCTTGTCTTCTCCCTCGCCAGGAGTGCGAAATCTTTCCCCGCATCCTTAGATCCGCGATGGAAACGTGCATACTGAAAAGCCTCGTTCCTGAAAATACGTGTAAACATATATTTCTTCTCCGTGTAGCTCGTAACCCGCTCCCGCCTTGCAGGGCCTCACAGATCGCTTCCCACCCTCCCCGCCTTATTTCTTTTCCTTCCTCTGCCCTGTCGCCCTGCTCTGTGAGGAACGTCCTTCCTCTACTGTTAAAAAAAAGATGCTGTGGAATCAGAAGGGAAAAAGAGCACGTCGGAGTGATGTACATCGGGTCCTTCTTCTTTTCTTTTGTTGCTGTAAAGAAAAGGGTAGATGTATAGCTATAGTGATTAGCCCTTAAAGGCCTACACAAACATTCGCCATTTCCGCACTAGACTGTTAATAGCGCTATGATTCCACTTTCAACCTCCTATGGAATCCTGGGGTTTGCAGTTTCGGGAGGGGCCAGCCGGCCCCTCCCTAAACTGCAAACCCCAGGATTCCATAGGAGGTTGAAAGTGGAATCATAGTGCTATTAACAGTCTAGTGCCAAAATGGCCATTGTCTCAGAAATCTCCACAACAGCTGTGATTGGTGGGTCAGTCTTAATATTCCCATAATATACCTCAGTGTTGAGAATCCTGGCTTTCTGACCCAAGATCACTTTCAGGACAAACATGCCTGGCAGGGGACTTACACTTCTTAACCATACATTTATTTATTTTTTTAGTCACAGTGCTGTTGTTGCAGCCAACTTTAGGTTAGGACGTGATGGGTCCTTACCAGTTGAAGAACAATGTTGTAGCTAAAAGACAGCAGGTGTTGAAAAGTGATGGTTGCTGCTTTTTGGGGAAGTAATACTTGTGAAGGGAATTTCCTCTTTCTGGATTTGAAGGCGGGGTATCTTGAGAAACATCCCACTGTTAAATTGCTAGCATCTGTTTGTGCCTAGATTTTAGGAAGATGAATGCGTAATCCTTGATGGAAAATATTGAATATGTAAAAGTAGTGGGGGGGATTGGGTCGGGGTGGAGAGCTATTATGGGACATGCCTTGTATCTTTGTATTTCTAGTTACAGTTAATTTGTTTGAGATTGCCAAATTGTGGTAGCTCTCTTTTTTTTCTTGGTACAGAGCATTATCAACTTGGAACTTTTTCAATGAACCCTTGCTAAACACAGTGATACTTAGTTATCTGTTAAATGATATAGAAAATCATTTCACTTTTTTTTAAAGTGAAGTGGCTGTTTTGTGTAAGCCAGGGTTGAGTCTGGAGGGCTAAATGTCTTCTGTCAGTGCCATAAACTGTTCTTTCTGAAAGAATGGAGGTCGCTCTAGTAGAGTTATCTGGGACCAAATGATTAATTGCTGCACACTTAAAAAGGAGCAATTCCCATATCTCATCACCCCTGTTTAACTGTTGAAACAGAGATTATTTTATTGTGTTTCACATGCAGTAGATTATGAGGGTGCTTTTGAAACTTCTTACACAGCCAGAAATAATACTACAGATGTATAATGAGTGTAAGAACAACTGTAAAAGAAATATAAACCTTACATCTATTTTCTGTAAGGGCATGAAGCAAACATCTTCTTTCAGAGCTAGCTGCTATGTGTGGCAGAAGTTCCACTCACGTTACTAAACAGCCCTGCCTCTTCTTGCTAGGTTTCTGCACAGGTCTATTCTCTCAACAACGAAAGTAGATCTCTCACTTGTCAAGAAGTGTTTGTGTGGTTTTATTATGAAAAATTGCTGTAGTTTTTTACCTTGCAGCATACTTACCATGCCTGATCAGTATCTTGCTGATCTCATGAAGCACTTGTTTCTTCACTGATGCTTCTCAGACTTGGAATGTACATATTTCACATAGTGCTCATTTGTAGTGTTTTAAAATAAGATATGTGATCAGAAATCCTAATGTTTCTGTGCTGTGAGCCATTATATATCAGCAATTTCCTTACACCTTAAACAATGTTTTCAAGATAGAGCACAAAATCCAGTGTGATGCATATGGGAGTTCAAGTTGCACAACAGGAATTCCATGCTTTCTCTGCCCCTATCTAGAGCAGATTTTGAAGACATGGATGGACACTGGAGAATCATCTTTTCACTTGGTTGAATTTGTTATATCAGTGTGTAGGGCTTTGGGAATACCCCCTTTATTTCCAGAGAGAGAACTTAGGGTAGCATCAAAAAAACAGGTGGAGAGCTTAGGAAGGAAGGGAAAATTTGTGTAAAGTGAGCTGAGCTTAGCATTTACATATTTAATCTACCCAAACTGAAAAGTAAAAAAAAAAAAGTGAAATAAAAAATTCAATTACCTGACATTCAATACAGTAGTGGTCCCACAGAAGCTGGGGAGGCAATGGCAAGGCCCAGATGCCTTACAAAGCAGGCATCTTGCTGCTGTCTGGAGGCAGGGCATCAAGAAGACAGCTTGCCACTCTCTCACTTCAACAATTGCAGGGCAGGGGGATGCTGATCCTGCTCGCTTGTTTACAAATGAGTGACCAGGATCGATGCCACTGCCACATCCTTGCCAAAGCTCCTCCTAGCCCAGTGATTGTTGGCAGTAGGGACAGTGCCAATTCTGGTCACTTGCTTCCGAATGAGCAACCAGGATCAGCAGCATTGCCCTCAATAATCCCAGGATGGTAAGGAACTTTGGTGAGGAGTTGCTGGCCACCCTGGGATTTGTTGAAGGTGATGGTGTTGATCCCTGGTTGCTCATTTACAAATGAGTGACAAGGATCACCCCCACTGCCATGTCCCTGCCCAAGCTGCTGAGTGCCCTGGGATTGTTGTGGGTGACTGTGCCTATCCTGATCGCTCATTTGCAAACAAATGAGCAGGATTGTTGGTGGGGGCAGCGCTAGTCACAGGGTGATAAGGAGCTTCAGCAGGGACATGGCTGTGGTGATTGGTGCGCCTCAGCTGCAGCCATGGCTTGTCACCACCTCCACTAGTCCCTTGTGCCATTTTTTCATAGGAACTTGAGATTGTGCAATTTTTAGTATACACAAGGGGTCATGAACCAATCCCTGTCAGATACAGCAGGCCCACTGTACTTCATTTCAGTTCTCCATGATCTGAAGTATATCAGACATCATATCTTATATTCTGTGCTTCATTTTTTATTTTTTCATCATAGGGTTTTCAAGGTAAAAGATGTTCAGAAGTGGTTTACCAGTTCTTGCTTCTGCACAGCTTTAACAAGTATTAGTTTAAATGCCACTCCATTTGCTATAAGAGATCATCTGCTAGTGTCACCTCTCCCCACTGCTGCTACCTAATAACTTCTCTTTTTTTGGAACTTCACCACCACTCTCACCATTGTAACTGCAAGTTTTCTCCTGATGATGTAGCTAATGTAAAAGCTGGATGGTGAAGATTGCTGTCAGGTCAGAGATCAGTTCATTTGAAATGTGGTGCTAGAGGAGAGTTCTGTGGATACCATAGACTTCCTTCCATAAAAGACAAATAAATCAGTCCTAGAACAAATCAAGCCTGAACTGTCACTGGAAGCCAAGATTACTAAACTGAAGCAATCATAATTTGAACACACTATGAGACAATATGACTCCCTGGAAAAGATGATAATGCTTTGGTCAAGGAATCCACAGTCCTGAGTTTGCAGTACCTGAGTGGGGCTGTTAATAACACAGTTTCTTAGAGGTCACTCATTCATGTGTGTACCTTTAAGTCACCTCTCGATTTGTGGTGACCCCATGAATTTCAAAGGGCTTTCTTAGGCAAGGAATACCTAGAGTTGGTATTGCCAGGTTCTTTCTCTGAAGTATAACCTACAGAACCTAGTGTTTGTCAACAGTCTCCCATGCACATACTAACCAGGACTGATCCTGCTCAGCTTCTAAGATCATGGGGTCCCTGTAAGTCAAAGCAACTTGACACCAAGTGACAACAAATAACATTTCTAGGTTTTATTGTCTTGCAATCTACTAATGCCCTGCTTATGTTGTTTTCATGAGTTTGCTTTGAGTTCCCCATACCTCCTTTCCCTCAAACCATTAAATTGTGGACTTTTTGTTTTCTGCCCCTGCGCCTTATGAGCATCCAAGAATTTTGGTATCTACAGGGAGTCCTGGAACCAAACGCTAGCAGATACCAAGGGCCCACATTCCATTTTCAAGTGCTATTTTTTTTTTTTTGGCTAATTCATTACATGTATACACATCATAGATGGCTTTAAAGTTTAAAGCTAATGCCAAGTTTAATTTTCACTTTACTAAGGCAGTTGTTAAATTGCCTTTGAACTGAATATTTTTGTGAATTACTGTTTGGATAGCAATATAATTTTGCATCCTTCTGTGTTTCAAACCCAGTGTGGAAAGCTGAGATTGTATTTTGTCAATTGTTTTTTCAGAGCATCTCTAGATTTTTTAAAGCCCACTAGTTAAGGAAGTAGTCTTAATATTCATTTACTGCATTCCTAAAGTCATGACATAGTAAAGTTTTATGCAATGTGTCTCATAACATTCTTATCTGTGTTACTAGCTTCCAGACAAAGTCCCTTAATGTTTCAAGATAGCTGTGATAATAGTTTTGTTCCTGGGTCTTCTCTTAGCCGCATTTTTCTTCTTTATTTATTCCTAGTAACAACAAACTTCTCTAGGGTAAGGGCCCAGACAGCTCAACAGAACCTTGCAGCTCAAAGGTTCTTTGTTAGTGGGGAAGAAGGAGAGAATAAGCCTTATAATGAAGTGCCTTTCAAAGCTTTGTTTTTGTTTGCTTTTTTCCCTTCTGGAAAGAAGAAGCTGAGAGCAAAGTTGAACCTTTTAAAAAAGCTGAAGAAATAACAGGCATAAGAATTGCTTTCACTTTACTATGCAGAAAGTAAAACATACAAACAACTTTTCCCACAGTAATTTTGAACAATAAGAACTACTTCAAGGCTACTGTAAGATTCATGTGAACCTGTGGCACATTGTAACATTATAATGCCTTTTCTTTAATTGCATAGGAGAGACAATTTGTCTGCTATTTTGTAAAGTTCTGTGTTATATTAGTCTCCTCCCATACTTTGATAATTGCAAGAGCTGAACTCGTATGGGATTGGCCAGTCAGAAGCCACATACATTCCATTTTAAAGTCTGTTACCTGGTCTGTAGCAGTCCCTTGCGCATACCTCTTGTTTTTCTGTTTTTAATCTAATTGCAATACTAACTTTGAGGGCTGACTTCTTAAGAGGTCGTCTGATTTACAAACATGTCATTTATTTTTTTTCAGTAAGTTTCAGGCCTGGTGAAATATTGAAATAACTAACAGCTTTGTAAACCACATGATATCTTAAAGAGTCACTGCCATATGTTCTGCTCTTGGTGGGGTAATAGTGAGAAACTTCCGTTTCGGTCATAGCTGCAGCAAGGTACACTTGCTAGATGATAAGCTTAAGGATGGTGATTATGGCATTGCTTTGCTATATGGTGAGGGATACATTAAAACTACTTTAGATCATGAAAGGGATTAGAAACACTTGAACAGCAGTCCTTTTAAGAGGAAAATCTCACACTTAGGCCATTGCATTATATTGTAATCATCAGCCTAATTATGCACTGATGAACAACTAGAGAATTGTAGCAATGCCTGTCAGAGGTTGAAAGTGGTGAGATGTAGTATAGGGCAGCTGCTTTCAAATATACACTATTAGTCTATTTTCTGGATCAAACATTTTTAGTTCCAACTGAGTTCATAAGCATTTGATGTACGTAGTTCTTCAAGGGAAAATAAATGTTTGTAACATAGTTTAGCACATTGTGTTAAAATTGGTTTATGTAGTTCTCGTAATCAAAGTAGTCACTGTTTAATTGGACCTATTATGAAATGGATGGATTTTACTAATTCTTATGGAATGAAAACAATAGTCATGTCCAAAAGGGAACATTTACATTAACATATTTGAGGCCATTACAGCCTCAGGAAAAACATAGCAAATAGCAGATTCTGTGTACTGTTAGAGCTATCATTAAACATTATTCTTTTATTTTTAGATTTAAGGCAAAGTCCTATTTCTATGTACACAGAGTAGGCTGATACATGAGATAGTAAACAACCATTTATGAAAGTATAGGTGGCATAAAGTCTGCAGATCAGTAAGCTTCATCCAACTCAGACATCTGGACACGCCATAGATTCAGGATGGGGGAAATGTAGCCTTTTTAGATGTTGGGCTGCAGTTCCATTTGTCCTTTGCCAACCAGGCTTCTGATAAGGAATGATGGGAATGCCACTAGAATACACAAATAGCTTACTGAAACCAGTGGGGCTTAAAAGTACTTAACTTTAACAGAGTCCTTCCTTTCATCTCCCCCTTTCTTTTTCTACTTTTCTTATTAATCCTGGCAAAATTAAAATTACTAAGTCACTGGATCTGATTATAATGCCTGTTAGTGTTGTCTTTCTTGCAGTGACTATTTGATCCTATGTTTACGTTAATAATAATGCCTTGTGGAGAATGCATCTTCAAATCAAAAAGTTTGCAGGATTTTCAAAATCGTGGTACTCACATAAAATAGCTCTAATAGTAGATTGCTTGAATAAGTCCATTCTTTTATACCAGAAATTGGAATATAGGTATTGGGAGGAAAAATATAAAGGTAAGATTTTCCAAATGCTAAAGTTTATGTTAGATTCCAGATGGCTGGAATGTGCAGAGTATACATAGAAATGCTGGCTACCTTTACTGTTGCTCTTATTTTCAGATTTCCTTTTTAAGTTTTTGGTAATTGGAAATGCTGGAACTGGCAAATCTTGTTTGCTTCATCAGTTTATTGAGAAGAAATGTAAGTACAATCCAAGAACTATTTTTCTTCAACAGCTGTCTGGTTCACATTGACCTTCAACAAAAACTGACTGGCAGCAGTTTCAACACTGCATAACCTAAAGTTTCTCTAAATCTAATGCAAATGAATAGAAACTCATGTTCCACAATCCTTTACCTGTCTGATTATTACATTAATGCACAGATTGGTCAGTCTGTACATACTGTCAGAATAGCAGTACATTGGGTTTCAGCAAGTACAAGCACCTCATTTGTTTCTTATTGCAATAACAATTTTTGGTCCTAACTGTAATGAAAGCATGATAGCTGAGAATTTAAGAACGGATGTCAATTGTATGTTCAAGTCTCTTGTAAAGGGTTGTGGGAAAGGGGGATATACTGTTGTCACAGTTTTAGTGTGTAGCATAGTATTTGTATGTGACCTTCATTGCAAAATTGCTCAGATACATAGCAAGGTATGTAGTGGGTTGATAAACTAGATAATAGGTTTTCTTAGGTTCATTGTATTCACAATCTATTCTGACAGTTCTGAAGATACATTGAATTATACCTGATTTATTTGATTTGTTATAGTAAATTTAAATTTATGTTATCTCAGTTAAGCAAGTAAGTACATCTTTTTGACTATGAAAGATTATGAAAGACAAGTATGGATAAATGTATCTCTATTTCTAATGAAACAAAAATTTGTCTTATGGACTTTAATTGTACTTGAATACTTAACCATGGATTTTTCTATTGTAGTTAAAGATGACTCTAATCATACCATAGGAGTAGAGTTTGGCTCAAAGATAATAAATGTAGGAGGCAAATATGTAAAACTACAGATATGGGATACAGCTGGACAAGAACGATTCAGGTATAGTGCACAAGTTTGTACTGTAGTACCTGTAGTACATAAGTTTGATAGCATGTTGTGTTTGGGTGGTGTATAGCAACTTGAAGAAAACAGCCCACATCAAAGTTTGATGTGATTTGTGGGGTGGTTTTGTAAGCCACATTGAAAGAGCCCTAAGTTTAAAAGTGGATTTAAAATATTTCAGATAATAACTGTTTCAATTGTTCTGTGACATCCAAATGTGTTACAACTATAGAACAAAATCCAGCCAGAAGGAAATAGTTTTAAATCATATTATTTCTTCTGAGAAGGTAATGGAAATCACTGAGGCTTAAAAGCTACTTGACTTTGGCTTGATGGTGCTATATGGTCTTACCAAGTCAGCACAGTAATTTTGGTGTTTGTAATTTTAACCTTGTGTAGAACTATGTAGAACTCCATCATCTTACAGTGATGTAAACTTTGATTTGCAGGTCTGTTACACGAAGCTATTACAGAGGTGCTGCAGGTGCCTTACTTGTTTATGACATTACCAGGTAAAAATCATGCTAACAACATTGCATTCTTAAGTATGGATAAAATGTACTCTATTCATCCTGAAGATGGACATGTAGCCTTGTGCAAATAGCAAGTTCAGCTAGTTCAGCCTTCATAGACTCTTACACCCTAAGTGAACAACACAAAACCATATAAAGTAGAAGCATCCACAGAGGAAGTTCATTCAACTTTGTTCATAGACACAGCTTTAGAGGGCTGTAGTTACCACTTAAGGGCTCTCATCTTAAAAAAAAGAAAAGAAATGCTTTTCCAAGCTTACCAAAGTAGGAGAAATAGTTATCTAACTATACTGTAAAGACAAGTTCAACTAATAGCTGTCTACACTACATGGTCTGATTGCCAGTAGCCAATGAAGCAGGTTAATTTCTGTCCTAATCCATCTCTTATATGATACATATATCATATCTCAAGGTTTTGTATTCTGTGGTAGCAACAAACGTGATTGTTACATATATACAAAGTAGCTCATGAGTCTGGAGTTTTCTTAATCATACACGAAGTTGTGAGATACCAAGAACCCTGAAGTAGTGTGACACTTTTACAAATAAAGATCAAGACTCAATTTTTGTAAGTATTAATAGGATGAATATTGCCTTGGGGCAATATTGGAATACCAGTGATTTCTTCTCAGAATACCAATGATTTCTTCTCAGAAGCTTCCATTGTTCTTAGATGTCAGTTTCATTAGCAGAGTGGTCCCAAAGACATATTAGTCATCCTGGAATTCATATCTTAGAACAAAGAGCCCCTCCTTCCATTCATAGCTGATGATCTTGGAGATAGTCTCAATACGCACTGTGAAATAGAATTTTAGTCCTCAGTAGATTTCAGATAAGTACAGATATAATTTCCTGAATAATGTGCTCTCTGATCTGAGCTCCAGTGGCTAACCCTTCACCTTGCCTTTAGCTAGTACACTAAACCAAGTCTAGATGTTGAACTAGTACTAAATACTTTTTAAGTGTTGCCTGGCTGCTATCTACAAAGCTCAGCAGTAAATTGGTAGACTGGCCTCCACAGCCTAATCCCTGGTTGTGTATCAGGTCTTTCAGGTTTCACTTACAGGCAGAAGAAAGTACAGCACAGTTTTCTACAGTTATGTTGACTGATCAAATTATGTTTGAATTTATATTATAAAATATAATCCAGTTCACTATAATCACAGATCTAGGATAATGTACAGTACTGTTTGGAGGCAACATGCCATAATTAATACCTAACAATGTGCCTTTTGTAATTTAGTCGAGAAACCTACAATGCTCTTACTAATTGGCTGACAGATGCAAGGATGCTAGCAAGTCAAAATATTGTAATAATACTATGTGGGAATAAAAAAGATCTTGATGGAGATCGAGAAGTCACTTTCTTGGAAGCATCTAGGTTTGCTCAAGAAAATGGTGAGTATTTTCTTGGTATCTAATGTTTAGGCTTGCCAATAGTTAGCTTTCCTTTATTTGATAACCTCCAGATGACTGGTAACCACACTCTACATGGGACCGCACAGGTTCTATTATCTGTCTGTGCCTATGTAAGCTAAGGATAAACACTGTTTCCCAGTTCTTTCTCCCCTTCACCCATCCCTCCAGACATGAATCAGTGAGACTATAGGGAAATATAGTAAGCAGATAATGCTGATTGGACCAGGGAAGGGAAGCCTGCTTGAGCTAGATGCAGTGTGTAGGCTATATTACTAATACCTATTCTAAGCTGTCTTGAAGCTTAATTAAATAAAGGGCTGCACTGAATTATCTGTAAAAATATTCAATATATATTAAATAGAGGATTGAGGAAGAAGTTTAATCCTGAGTGTAATCCTCAGTTACTTTCTTCTCATGCTGCCTATTCTCAGATTCTGCTTTCCCTAATCTACAGTGCCACCTTTTTTTAAAAAAGAACAAGTGGTTTAGCCACTACATAAGCAATCAGATATGGCTACAAGATGACACTGTAAAACCGATCAGATCAAGGGCAGCACCTATAGTGATGATAGGTTGTTTCACAGAGACTTCAGCATTGTTTTAAAGGACTTTCTTTTTATTTTCCTGATTAAGGCTGTTCTACTAATTATCTTTTGATTTTTCTGTTTTGTGTTAAGAAACTTGTCTGGGAACAAATGCCATTGAACTAAGTGAAACAGGCATGAATAGGGATGTAGTGTTCATTCTCTGGGAGCAAAAGGAGAGGAGCAATCAACTATAGTTGGGCTATTCCTTGCATGCCAGCATATGCAGCAGAAGTCTCCAAGCCCAAACTTCTTTTCCAGTTAATGTCATTGATTCCCACTGTCTTCACTTTCAGTTTTTAAAATTCATGCTGTGCCAGCTACATGTATTTAGAGCCTTCACCACAACTTAGGTTTAAATATAATAGTTTTATTAACAGGAGTTGTGGAGGAAAGTAGAAAAAATAGAGAAGAAGGTACTTTAAGGTCTTGACAGCTACTGAAAGGAAAAGTGTGAAAGGATAGCTGAAATTAGGGTGACAGAAGTAGCATCACTGACTGCAGCTCAACAGATCACAGCCACTGAAAATAGAATCCAGATGACTGCACATCAGTGTGTTTGAGGAAACAACAGAAAAAACTGAGTAGCCAAATGACTGCAAATCAGTATGTCTCTAAGGAAATGACAGAGAAAAATTTTAAAATTGGTTGGATGCACCTTATGTGAGTAGGATGTGCTATTTACATGTTACTATTATTGCCAAGAGGTCAATATATAGTTAGTTGGCAAGTAGTCTCTGTTCAGTGAAGTACATAAGATCAGGGTTGCTCAGCTTCAGAAGAACCACAGCATCAAGGGTATCTTGAGCATTCTTCTGGCTGTCATTTTGAACAATAATAAACTGTCACTTGTGTTTTTATGTCTCTTGCAGAGCTGATGTTCTTGGAAACAAGTGCATTGACAGGGGAGAATGTTGAAGAGGCCTTTGTACAATGTGCAAGAAAAATACTTAATAAAATTGAATCAGGTACTTAATCACAGCCATAAGCTACAGTGATTTGAAACATATTATGCTAACAATACTGTCAGACACAATAGAATCTGGAAAGTTGAAGTAGTCCTACATTAGATGTGTTTTTTTCCCAGTGTCATAAAATTGCGCCTAATTCTCAGTTTCACCTAAGAGTATCTTATTAAATATGTCAATGAAATAAGTTTATCCAAATTGAAATGAATCCACTAAAACATGTAACTAGACAAATTTAATAAGATTTTATTTAATGCGCTGTTATCAGCAAGTTGTTTTCCCTGCTAAATTTATTTTCGCTTGCAAAAAGACCCGCAACACTGTGGAGCATTGCATAAAAGGGACTTTCTCATCAGAGAAATTAATCCTGAAACATCTTCCAGTGGAAGATTTTAGACAAAGAATGCTAAAAGGCAAGCAACTGCAGTGTTGTTATATGGCACTTATGTTTACAATACTGTGTGCTTTTCAACATCTTTTGTGGATCTGCCAGCTGTTGTTCTTTAGTGTTATAATGGTATCAGACATTCGGCATCAGAAAATTTCTCAGTGTTCTGTTTTTTAAAATAATATTCCGAGTAAATTCAGTTTTAACAGTAATGGGTGTTAAGAAAACAATTTTGAATTAAAGCTTCAGCTTTTAAGCCTAAGTCATAGGATTTTTTATGTAACACGAATACATTGTTTCCTGTTTTGTCAGGTGAACTGGATCCAGAAAGGATGGGCTCAGGTATTCAGTATGGAGATGCTGCCTTGCGACAACTGAGATCTCCACGAAGAGCACAAGCTCAGAGCGTTCAAGAATGTGGCTGTTAGAAGCAGACAATAAATGAAACACTTGCCTTAAGGAAAAGGGTTAGTGTTAGAAATTTGGAGTGCCTTTTTCTGTTACAAGAAAAATGTCAATATGAAGAAGGATATTCCTTAGACTACTGGTCTAAATCAATTTTGGTACTGTACTACAATGCTAGTGAGGCAGAGGATCCCTTCTCCTTGATGACCCAAAACTCCAGAAACTTTTCTATGTGGGATGCTTAGGAGCCAGTGTGGCTGCAGTGGGAATGGAAGGTCAGCTTCCTCATGATTCTGCTACTGAGCCAATAGAAGTCTGGCTTTGGATACTGCCCCATATCAGCACTGCAGTGAGAATTGAGAAGAAATATAAAATTGTATGAACCTCTTAACTGAAATACACATAGAGTAGTGGCACTAGGGGTGAGGGAAGCAAAAGCAAAGGATCTACATTGATCAAAGGAAAAGAGGAGTAGCTTTTACCTGTTTTCCCCCCACCTGCCCCACTCCTTCTTACAGATTCTTGTGGAAGGGGATTAAATTATGCCATTGTCAGGACTGTCCAAAATTATCTGAGGACTGCTGGTAGGATAGGCAGGCTTTGGATCTCAGTTCTTCCCTTTATTACATCCACAGAACACCCTCCTCATCAACACATATTGGTGTGTCAATGAGGCAGAGGATTTTGTGGTAGATGGGAGTGGATTCTGTGGCTGGATCTCCCTCTTAGAGGTCAGTTGGGACCTTTCACGCTACACAATTAAAGCTCTATGTTTTCACTGCCATGATTCTGCCCTGTGGAATCTTGGGACTGGCAGTTCAGAAGAAGTGATGTGGAGATTCCTTACCTGTTTACCCCCCTACTTTTCCACCAGGTGTGAGGTTCTGCATGTACCTCCACTGCCACTAGACTTGAGGACTTCCACAAACCTCACTGCAATCACCAAGAGTGAGGGCTTTCCCTTGTCTCTATCTCTGCTACTTGTGTAAAGACCTCCTTCTGTCTCACTGCTGTGGCCACCAGTTGTGTGGACCTCTTAGATGCCCTCAAGGTACATATGTGAAATATTATGGAATTTGTATCCCCACTGGACACTACCCCTCTTTATTCACTGTTGCCACCATAGACACTGTGCTTAAATCAAAGCTTTATAATATGTAGCACTCCCAGGGACTAAAAGCTTATATATACAAAAAACAGTACTTTATTAAAAGAAGTTGAACATAACAAAGCAGATTAATTATTTAATACTTTTAAAACACATTTCATATTCTCTCACACACTCCTCTTCTAGCTAACTCACACTCTTAAGCACCATTCATTAATTACCAAACTCATACTATCAACCCCAGTCCTTACTCATTCTCTCATACCAGGGCTTTCTAAACTGTCTGGTCATTTGCCAGCCTTATTCCCCTCAGACATTCCTCTGATCACCACTCACTTCCACCATTCCATTCTTTCACCTCCTCCCACCAGCTCCTTACCTTATTACCATAATATGTAATACATGAAACAATATTTTCCATAAAAAGTTTGTGACATCACAAACATTATTTAGAATTCTTAGCCAGAGGGTTCCAGTTCTTCACTGCAAACTACAAATCTCACAATTCCGTGCAAGTTAACTGAAATAATAACGCTATAGCTGTATAATGTGAAAGGTTTTCAGGTGTCTCTCTCCACCTTTGGAGAAGGAAATTCAAAGCATTCCTAAATCATTGTCACATGGTTACTGTAATTCATGTTGCCTTCTTTAAGTAGTACTGAAGAGCTGAGTAAGGTATACCTGTAATCTAAAATTTGGTGTTTTGGGAATAACATCTGTATAATCACAAGATACTGCTACCTTAACGGAGCTGGCCAGAAAACTGTATTTTGATAGCACTGGTTCAATAATCTTACACAGAAATTTAAGAAGGCAATGGTATATAAGCAGAGCAGACTTCATGTTACTTCAGTTCTTCTAATGTGTGTTTCTGTATGCCAGTGCAGGTAGAAGGTTGATGAAGGATATACTAGTTAATCTGGAGGTGATTTGCACTGCACCAGTAATAGTTTTTGGCTACTCTGATTAACAGTAGCAACAACTGTTTCTTTAAAAAAAAAATAGGTTGGATTACTGAAATTAAACCAATGTGCAGGAAAACTGGGAGTAGACTTTTGTTAGAGGAAACTGGGAGCTCTGTCCTGGTACCTAAAATAAATTGTTAGTTTATGCTGTAATTATAAGGATGTGTTATCGTTATTTCTATCTTGCTATGAGTGATAGATCTCAAGATTTGTAATGAAACTGCTAGTATGTCCCTTCAAGACAACTCTGAGTTATGGTGACCCTCCCAGACGGTTTACTTGGTAAGATTTGTTCAGGGAAGCTTGTCATTGGTTGAGTGCATGCTACTTGCCTAAAGGTCACCCAGTGGGTTCCATGACTGAGTGGGGATTGAAACAGTGGTCTCCCAGAGTCTCAGAGCACTACACCTTGGTGGCTCTCAAAACATAAAGTAGATCCCACTAACTCAGAAGTCTACCCTCTGTGTATACTGTGCATGCTATTTAAATTTAGTCTTAGGAGCTTTTTTCTTTTTTTACAAGCCTACTTAAGGGTCTGGTACTCACCATGCTAGCCGTAATGGAAATGTAAACTGGTTTTATGTAAACTAAACTAGCCTGACAGAATTGAGAAAGGCTTCCCTTTCCTGTGGCCTGCTTAGAATCCAAGCCCACTAACAGTAGGGGAGAGGATAGATCTATATGTCTTCTGCCAACTCACTAGCCTGAATGCATGCCGTGGTTCCTTGTAGCTACCAAGCAAGTTATTCAATACAAGGCTGTCTTATTTAGTGTCAGTATTTTGAGTTAAATAAGATATTTTGATGAGCAGCCTTTAAAAAAAGTTGTGTCATTTCCAACACATTCACTGTCCTTCCACATATCATTTATTCATTCTCTCTCTCTCTCTCTCTCTCTCTCTCTCTCTCTCTCTCTCTCATACACACCAGGTATTACATTCATTGGATTGCACTGTAGCAACAAAACCAACTCTTTTGTGGGAGAGTTGCATCCCTTTCAGGATTCTGTTACAGTCTTTCTCCTAGCTATACAAGTTTAACTTGACATGCTGCAGAACATTTCCTAATTATAGTCCCCTAGATATTGTTGGGAGTACAACTCCCAGAATCCCTAAATGCTGGGGTCATGCTAGCTTGAGCTTCTGGGAATCAGTTGAATAATTTTAACTCTCAGAAGCCATAGCTAGTGGTCAGAGATTTAGGGAATGGTATCCCAATAATATTTGGGGACCCAAGATTTGGAATCACTGATTAGAGCAGCCTTTCTCAATATTTTTACTCTGGAGGAATGCTTGAAATAATTTTCAGGTCTTAGCGAACCCCTGGGCTAAAAGTTATTATATCCACAGATCAAAATCTTTTTTTTTCCAGTCATGATTTCTTGCAGAACCCCTAGCAACCTGTTGTAGAATTCTGGAGTTCCAGGGAACCTTGGTTGAGACTTGAGCATATGAACAATTTAATAATGGAGTTTGAATTAGTACTGTATTATAGTGTTTAAATTATGTGTTTGAAGATACAGTAAAACATGCGAGTTATTTGCAAATAAATTCTAATGATTCCAAATACAGTTGTTTTGGTTTGGGCTGTAGGATTGCCATATCTTCTTCATGGTCTCTATGACTCACACATCTGGATCAGTTCTGCATCTGTGCAGAGCAAGGTCAGACTCCTATAGTTGAGGAGAGTGATTTTTTGGTGATAACCCCGCTCCTCCAATTGCACATGTGTCTGTATTTCTGCTGTCTCCCTTAGTTCCTTTTCATGTGCTCCAGGGACAGCAGTGTTTTTGAACTGCTCCTTTTGTGTATAGCTGAGCTTTTTTGTTGCTTCTTAGTCTAAATTCCGCAAAAGTCTTTCTGTTACTTCCCTATTGTGATTACTGTGATAAGCTGAAATACAGTATGTGGCTTTATCTGTTACTTCTGCAGTGGGACTTTCCCCTTCCTTCAAACAGATTTTGTGGGAATAGAGTTTGCAGGCAGGAAAGGGAATCCTTCAGTATTTCACCCAGTGTAAAACAGAAAAGGCAAATGGCTCTTAAAATGTTCAAACCTTTTAAAAGCTTAACTGATACTACGGAACTGACAATCTGAATTGTCATTGATAGATGACATTAGGTGTGACTTGAGGTGCTCCAGCAGTTCTCTAACTTTGAGACCATTCATATGTTTGTAGGTGCATGTGGTCTATCATATTTATTCCTATCCCACCTTTTTCCCAATTGGGGAGTCAAAGCGGCTTTACAACCAATTAAAAACATGTTGTTAAAAATCCACAAGATACAAAAGTTAAAACAAGATTAAACAAGATTAGCAATCACAAAATTAAAAGCAGATTAGAATTTATATCATGATCTTGAGACCAGTTGACAGCCTTGTTATCTTCAATAGTAAACAACTAGATCTATTATTTATTCTTCTCAAAAATAAGTCCTGTTGAATTCAGCAGGGCTTATTCCTAAAAAAGTACACATAGGATTGGGGACTAAATTTCTTAATACTGCTTACTCTGTTTTTTTTCCAGCTATCTTTGCAAATGATGTTTCATTAAATAACTGCCATGGCTTCAAGGCTCTGCAATTTTAGAACTCCTTTTTGATTCAACCAAGCCAACTACATATGGTATTTTTTAAAAAGAAAAAGTACTGTGGAGTGGCCTCCAGAAGTGTGCACTTGACATAACAAAACTGCAGAAAAGAAAATTGATAATTCAGTGGACAATACTAAAATGCCTGTATGTAAATGTTTTCGTTGCATATTTTTGTTCATTATCTTATTTCTGTATCCTGTGTATATAAAATGTCACCATTAAATTTCCAAAGCATGATATACTGACATGATATTGCACTAACAGCTGTTTGTTTTGTTTTGTTTTTTAACTAAAATTTTAACTTTGATAGGCATTATCATGTTTTGGGCTTTTTTTGTACAATAGCTTCTATTTATGAATTGACATTGAAGCTACTGGCATTGACTGTCAGTGTTTTATTTGCCACATTCTACAAGGCGCTTACATGATTTATTTTTTGAAAAATTGTTAGGTCACAGGTTTATGAGTCTGCCATATTGAGAAGATAATTTTTTACTGAAACATAGCTGTTCTGTTTCCTAGTATTCTCAAATGTATTTCAATCATTTTGTCAAGCAAAGGCTCCAAAATACAGCTGTGAACTCTGAGAGCTTACTGCTGTCTAATGTTGCCTTGGGGAATTCCTATTTTCTACATCCTAGATTGTAACTGAAAAGAATATGTTTTGGGTGAAAGATAATGCCTTCTTGTTTTGCTGTTCTAGAGCTGTATTTGAAATTGTGAATCACCGTTATGGGTTTTTTTTTTTAATTAAAAATTCTCTATATAAGACTCTTTTCAGGTTACACTCCTCTGTAAAAAAAAAAAAAGAAAGAAAGAAGGGCAACTTATGAAAACTAGCTAATGTTGCATTGAAGAGGACTGCTTCTAAATCTACTATGTTTACAAGTACACTCAACTTCTACAACTCTATAATCTGGAAATACAGCTCTTTAAATGGCAGCAATTTGTCCACACTTGGAATCATAGAAATGGACTTAAACTAGCACAAAGATCCCTCTTTCCATGCAGATCTTCCATGCCATTGTGAAAGAGAAACAGCCCTCTGCTTTCATGGTAACTATCTAATATGGGAAATGAGAGTCACATATACTCATTTGGAAAGATGAAGCCTTGATTTTGCTGAAGTAGTTATGTGTGTAGAATAAAATTTACTTGTACAAATTTTTCTGGCATCTTAAAGATACCTGAGAGTGACCATTTCTGGTTTTGATCAACTAGTAATAATAAAATAGGAAAACATGGAACCTGCATATGGGGTCTCTGAGCTGCAGGTGGTATTTCTGATTCCTGAGCTGCTACATTGACTGTTTTTGCTAGGGAGAAAAATATCTTGTATGTGTAGTTATTGTATTGATAACAGGTTTTTAGCTGGCTCTTTTTGGAAAGAGTATGAAATTTTATATTACTGTCAGCTAAGAATGTCATCAGCTTAGGGCTAAAGTAAAGTAAGATAAAGTAAAGAAGATAAATCTCTAGCAAAGATAGTTTAGCAATCACTAAATGTGCATTTACCCAAAATGCAGCCGTGTGCGTTGAATTTGATTAGAATTCTGTTTTTCTGAACGGAGTTATTGTTGACCTCTGTTTCAAAGGTTGTATCCTTCCCTTTAGGAGAGAAAGAGAAGATATAGGGGAAGGCAAAGAAAGGTGGTCATTCTTTCCATAATACTGCTGCTATAATGTAAATTTATTTAGTCAAAATCTTTGTATACTGCTGTTCTTCTTTGTGGTCTCTGTGCTTCACACAAGGGGTGGGGGTAGAGATTGTGCCTGCACAGAGACTCCATTTGAAATGTTCTAGAGCTTGTTGGGAACCCACTTCCACCCATGTATTGCACATGTCCCAGCCTGCCAAGCTACTGTCCTCTCAATTTCTCTCCTTTGTTTTCAGTGTTCACCTGCTTGAGTAGCCTCCCCCTCTTTTTTCATGACCATATCTTTCTGCCTTTAACTTTATTTCCTATTTCTACTCTTTTTTTTGTCTATGTATATTGGAAAACATATTTCGCTATACTTTTAATACCTGTTTTTACCCTGTTGTGCCCCCTTCCACTCCTTTTCTTCCCTTCATGGCCCTGACCTTTCTATGGCTTCTTGGCATCTGTATTCAAACTCTGCCCCATCTGTGGGTGAAGAATCTCCCATAAAGAGTGTCTTTTCTATCTAGGGGAATGGCCTATTTTGGAGAGGTGCCCTATCTGTAAAGGCTTCACTGCTGAAGCTTTGAAGAACTGGACTCAGCAGTTGAAGGTATACTGCTGGGAGAAATCCTTTCAGGTGGCAGGCAGGCAGCACAAGACTAGCCTCAATATTCTGCTTCAATTACACTTGCTCGACTTTCAAAGATCAGAGTGAGATCAGTATCTGTACCAACAGTTTCTTTGACCCTGTCAGTATTGACACCATCTGCAGTCATAAAGAAGTCTGCTACCTCACAGCCTACAGCAGTCTCAATAGTGGGGAATCTCAATTCAAGCATGGGACAAAGTCAGAGAAGTACCCTTCCAAGTTGACCTGCAAAAAGCAGCTTCTCCTACGGATGATTCAGTGCCTCTCCTGACAAAGGAGAAGTCCTAAAGGAGAAGGAAAAATCTAAGCACAAATGTCACTCTGTACCAGCTACTGAGTCACTGTCAGCTACAGCCTCACAGGCTGCTCCATTGACCATTTCTTCACAGACACCATCCGTACCTATTTGCTTGTAACTGATGGTTTAGCAGTTGTCCCCACCCAGCCCTCCAGTCCAGTAATCAGACAAGCAACATGTGCTAGCATCTCACAAGGGTTCCAGATTTTCTCCTTGACATCAATCCTTGCCTCCTTTACCATGGAGAAACAGATTACCTTTGCCATGGAGGGATCCTAAGCCTCTTTCATACCTTTATACTGTGGTTACTGGTATTGGGAAGCTTTCCCCTATACATTGATACATTACATTGACAGAAACAGACGAACGTATGTGGAGGCAATATCTGGGATCCTGTTGGTCATGCAACTTACTGTGATTGAAATACAGACAGGAAATACATACTGTAGCGACACTCTCCATGCCACTTATAGCAGGGTAGGTCCTGTTCTCATTCTCCACATGAACGGGTGGCTCCTAGTTCTCCATGTGTCTCTCCATCCACATCTCCCCTTCAGCCTCCAACAGTATCTCCTTGGTACCAGCTGGTGCCTCCTCCATCCTGGACAATAGCTACAGTCTTGAGACCACCTCCATCTTCTGTACTGATCCCATCTCTGGTGTCAGTGACAATGATTTATTCAGCTCCAGTATCTAGTCTGTTACTGTCTTCCACTGCTGTAATTTCTGCTGTTCTATCAGTCATTCTGCCTGTTCCTGCTGTTTCTGTGGCTCAGCTTGCTTTGACCTTCACTGTCATCAGCCTCATTGGTACTGGTCCTATTGAGCCTCAATCTCAGGTACAGCTAGAGTCCTCAGCTGACTATGACTCAGATTCAACACCTCCTGCCTCTCTGTCACCTCTGACCTCTTCTCCACTGGGGATAGTAGAAGAAACATCAACAGCCTCACTTCCTGAGGATATTAAACCTTTTGCTGACATCCTCAGAATGACCAAATCTCTCAGGACAGAATTCACACCCCCATCTCCTACTGTGATGAATCCAATGTTTCAGCAGTAGATGCTCAAGACATCAGCTCCCACTATGGTTCCCTTATTACCAGCATTGCAAGAATTGATGAAGCAATCCTGGTTGTTAGTACCACCTACCTTAAAGAGGACTGACAACATGTACAGGATAAAGTCTGAGGGAGCATCCTTATTGTTCACACATCTACCTTCAAATCCATTGTTATTGAGGCTTCCCAATTAAGACCTGGTGGGAACACATATGGATTCAACAGCTATAGACAAAAAGTGAAGAGACTGGACATCTTTGGCCATAGATTCTATTCCTAGACAAGAAAGTTGGCAGCCTCCTAGCTTGTATGTTGGTGTAGCAAAGACTACTATGAGATAAAATATTATCTTTGATCCCACATCTTGCAGAAGAACATTGTGAGGCAATCCCACATTTCCATCAAGAAGTACATTCCACAACAGGTCCAATCAGCCTGCTTTACAGTTGATTTGCACCCAAAGTAATGTCTGAGGTCATCACACTTAGGAGGTATGCATGGCTTAGATCTGCTGGCCTTATAGAGGACACCCATCACCAAATTAAAGATCTCCCCTTTGATGGAAAAGGCCTCTTTAACAACAAAACTGATGAGGCTTGAGATAATCTTTGCGACGCCAGGCTCAGCTAAAAAGATGGGCTTTGGATTTGCCATTCTGCTCACCATGGTGACATCAACCATATTGCTATACCAAGTGCAAATCTCCATCCTGCTCATCCCATACCACATCATAACACTCTTCATCTCAACATAAACAGCAATAAAAGTAACAGCAGTTCTAAACACCAACTTCAAAGAAATTTACAGTCTCCAAATCCATAGCCCTCTTGGAGGAGATCACTGCTTTAGTGCAAAAGAATGCTATAGAGAATGCTGCAGAAGGGAGGGTTATTTCTCACAGTACTTCACTGTTTCAAAGAGAGAGAGTAGCTTTTTACCCAATTTTGGACCTCCATGGTGTCAGCTAATAAAGCAAGCCATGCAACTTCAAGATGGTGATCCTACACTCCATCTTGCTTTTCCCCCACAAGGGGGATTGGTTCACATCCATAGAATTCAAAGACACCTATTTTCATGTTGGGATAAAGCCAAAGTATTGGAAATTCCTCAGGTCTACAAGTGGTGGAGACCTTTATCAATACATAATTCTTCCCTTCAGTCTCTTTATAGCTCCAAGAGTGTTCATCAAGTGCGTCTTCTACCTCAGGATTCAGGGGTACAGTTGTATCCTTACCTCAACAATTGGCTGTTGGTTTTGTCTTCCCAGAGCAGACTGTTGCGTATAACTATGTTAAAGCCAACAGCAGTCTTTGATTTCATTGATGTGACATTGGATTCCTGTACAGACAAATCTTACCTTCCTGTAAGCAGAGCAGAAAATCTCAATTCCAGAGTGGACTACCTTGATCTTCAGTGTTGTCGTTCTGCACTTTCAGAGGTTCCTGTGTCTTATTGCTGCCACCATAGGTTTAACCTACTTGGCAAGCCTGAAATTCCATCCTCTACACACGCACACATGTGCATGCACACACACACACACACAAGAAAGGTTCCTCAAGTGTTTTGATGCCTTGAGAGATGGTCAGTCCGTGAGGGTCACTCTGCCTTTGACAGTTTGTCTGCTGTTCTGGTGGAGTCAGTGTGCAACCTTCTTTCCAGAATGCCTTTTTGACTGGCTGACTTGTTATGTATGGTAAGAATGGATGCATCGATGACTGGATGGTGAACCCCTTGCAGTGATGTAATGACACAGGGCTGTTCGTACGCTCAAGAATTGGAGCTCCTTATCAACACATTAGAGCTTCCTACAGTTATCAAGGCTTTTGGGGCATTTGAGAGGAAGTTGGAGGGCAGAGTAGTGCAAATTGTTTGCTACAAGAATAAACAAGGAGGCACCTATTCATCACTACTCTTTGATATGGCCTTGATATAGCCATGACTCTTTGGAACTGGTGTGGCAGTGCATCTGGCAGGTGCAGATAATATGTATACATCTTACAGCATGAATTGTCTCTGGCCAGTGATGTATTTCAACCACTGATCTACAGATGGGGGTACTCTAATTGGACTTTTTGTGTCAACTGTCAACACAAAATGTCCCTATTTCTGTTCCAGGGCAGGGAGGGGACGGAGCTTGCTCAAGGATGCCTTTCTACTCGGGTGGAGAGGCTCTCTGGTGTACCTCTTCCCTCCTTTTTAACTAATGGCAAAAGTTGTGGTGAAACTCACCAGGGACAGATCCAGTGTAATTTCTATGCACTATACTGGCCCAGGAAACCAGGGTTTGCACCTCTTCATTTCTCCAGGAGCCAAGTCATGACTCTTCCTTGGGTGCCAGGCTTATGGTCTTATTCAAGAGGTCAAGTTCTCTGTCCAGATCTCAAAATGCTAAGGTTCTCAGCATTGAGGATAACTCCATAGCATCTCCTTGACCGACAGCAATACTTGATGCGCTTAGGGAAGAGACCACTAACAAGTCCTACAGTTACAAGTGGAGGCATTTCTGTTCTTCTGCATCAGATCATTCAGAGGCCTCTTCTCCTGCTGCAGTTTTTACCATTCTCCACTTCCTGATACATCTTTAGGAATAGGGATTATCTTTCTCCTCTTTAAAGTTTCATCTCATAGCTACTGCAGCTCACAGCTACTCCTATGTTGAGGTCATTATTTTCTGATCCAGCAGCACACCTCTATCCTCCAAAAACACCACCTTGGTCACTCTCCTTGGTTCTCTCACACCTTATGGGTAAAACCTTGGAGCCTCTTGATAAAAGACTACTTATCTGGAAGATGGCACTTCTCCTGGCTATCACCGCTGTGAGATGAGCAAGTGAACTTGTGGCCCTTCATTTAGACAAATGATTTCTTGTCTTTCATCAAGATGAGGTGGTTATAAAACCTGATATATCATTTCCACCACAACTTGTTTCACAGTTCCATCTTAACCAGGACATTGTCCTTCTTACATTCCACCCTTAGCCAACTAGACCATTGGAACATAGATATCAGATGTGCCTTGGCCTTTTATATTCAATGCACAGCACCGTTTCATATATCCAATAATATGTTTGTCTTCTGTGGAGGACTATTGAGAGGGCAGCAAGTTACTTCACAGAGACTCTCTAAATGGGTGTGCCAGACTGTCTGATTGGCTTATAAATTAGGTAAGAGATCTGTGCAGCTGGCTTCAAAGCTCATTCAACCAGAGCAGTTGCCTCTTCTGCAGTTCTTCTTCAAGGTGTCTCTCAACCAGTCTTGTGCAGAGTGGCAACATGGCTGCAGCCATCCACTTTCATCTGACACTACTGCCTGGACTGCAGAGTGAGGGCTGATGCCAGTTTAGGATATATTGTGCTTTCTTATATTATGCAGTTACCTGACCCACCATCCTGTGGTAAGCTTCATAGTCACATATTTGTATGAGGCACAAGCACCATGAAAAAGAAAGGATTGCTTGCCTGTAACTGTGGTTCTTTGAGTGGCTGTCTGTGCCCTCACACAAACCTGTCCTAGCTCCATTCTTTCAGGCCCCTGATTGTTTCATGACAGACTTTGAAACTGAGGGGGGCAGTAGCTTGGTGAGCTGGGATGTGTGCAGTACATGGGAGGGGGTGGGGATTCCTGCCAAGTATTCAGTTCTAGAACTTTCCAAACAGTGTTTTTGCATAGCCACAACCGCTCCTCCTCCATTTGTGAAAGGGCACAGATGACCAATCAAAGGACCACTGTTACAGGTAAGCAATCTGTTCTTCTTGTAAGGCAGTTTAATAACACACAATTAATTTGAAGGAACAATACAAGTCTGAAAATGCAGGCAAAATAATCAAACTCAAAGAAAATTTCAGATATTGCAAGTAAAAATTCTAGCAATCATATGCCAGACATATGTCGCCACATTGAGTAACAAAAGCCAACAGGATAACAGAATTAAACCAGATACCAAAATCCTGTGTATCAGAGTAGACTTTGGTATCTATAAGAAGATGAAAGCAGCACCAGCTTTACCTCTCAAGAGATCTGTAGCTGAGATAGAATTCTGTAACTCCGGAACTTAACTTAACTTTCACTGGCAGAGGCATCCACTGCAGAGCCTCTCATGACCTTCTGAGCTGTTGGATAGATTAATACAGGAGCAGAATGCTCCTCAAATTTAGTGTTTCTCTAGTCACGTTTCAGCAAATGTAAGTTGGGAGGGATGTCATTTTTGGATACCCTATCTAGTTTGACCTTTCACAATATAGAAACTTTAATGTTGACACTTGGTGAACTGAACTTTTTTTCTGATTGGAATGAGCAGATTGAATAAGATGCAGAGAAGTTGTTTGTTAAAGCAATAAATGGACACTGGAGTGGTCTACAGTCAGAATGTTCACTATAATTGATTGAAAAGTTAGTATGGAACACACTGCAGTATTGTAGTGGGTGGGTATGGCGTTGAAGAAACTGATGTAAAGCAATGAAAACAAAGTGGCTAGCATGCAATCTCTGTATTGGTGTGTATTTGGTTCACTGCATGGATATATAAGGTATACAGCATGGATATTTTATGATAAAACAGATTTGATTTCAGGGGACATTCTTCTGGTGTGGCATTCTATATATTGTACTTTCTATTGCTGCATCTACTCATCAAAACAATTCCAAAGAAGCTTGGAGAGTAGGTATCCATCTAAGACCCATCTGCTAGCTAGTGGTCTCAGTATGTGTTGAAAGCTCCACTGACTCTACTGCTCCTTCCCCCTCATCCCTCAGTTTATTAAGCATTGTAAATGTCACATTCTCTTCTTTAAACTGAAGGGAATTAAAAGGATGGTGTCCTACCACTCTTAATTTTGAACAAATTAGTAGCTTAGTACAAAAAAAGCCCCTACAGTGCAGTTGTCCTATACCTTGCTGTTACATTTAGTTTGTGCTATAATATCAATTTCTTCTCATCTTCTGCTACAGTAGTACTTACTATGAGAGTTGATCTAGAACAAATACTATAATGTTCTCTTCTAGTTTTAAGACATGGTGTGTACTAGGAAGTGAAAGTGCCGTACAACTCTAAAAAGCAGATGAAGTGTAGTGAAAACAGAACAGATACAATGTAGATGATTTCAAGCACTACTGTGCAGAAGCTGGCCTCCTTCTCTTTTGCTAGTGCTCTTTTCTAATGGGTTAGAGAACTCAGAACATCTTGCCTTAATGCCTTGTATAAGGTATGTTTGGGTTCTCTGCATTCCTGTTTCCTTTGCTTTTTTCCCCCCATTAGTGCAAAAGTAGATATAATCTCATCTTTTATTAGTTTCCCCCCAGTTAATTAAGAAATGGCTATTTACAAATTGTGTAATTTTGACTCTTCTCCCCAAAAACCTTAACTGCAACTAAAACAAAAGACTTTTTAAAAAGCAATTATGGTTTCTTCCAAAACTGACATGCTATGGCCAGAATACTTTTGGGGCACATTACACTGGTGTAATTACACAAAAGATAGATAGTGGCAGCAGGAACAAGATCAGTATGACGATAGCAGCTGCAAAGGAAGTGAGGCACCAGAGAAATAGATTTATCTGGCTTCCCTCACTTCCAGTGCATGACCTTAGAAAAAGGACCAACAGGATTCTGGCCTAAGATTACAGTCCCATATATGCCTATCTGAATGTAATGCAGTCTTGATAATTGTGTGACATCCTTCTGGATAAATGTACAGTGGTTTTCAACCTTTGGCCTCCCCCATTTTGGTTTTGGGGTTTATTTTGAACTCCATCTCCCAGAATCCCTGACTATTGGCTAAATTTACTGGGGTATCTGAGAGCTGAAGGCCAAAACATCTGAAGGCTGATATATAAGACTGTACTGTAATGACAGGGAGACTTACTTATTACATCCACACACAGTTCCTACACACTCTGCAAGTTAATGTAAATGCAGGATGGAAAGAATCTGCAGGGAAAGGTTTGTTATGAGAATTCTTCCTTAGGCCCCTCAGATTCTTCTTTACAGATCCCTCTCATTTGTTTCCCCTCAAATAATTGGACCTAGTAGAGTTTACTGTGGTTGCTGGTTGAGGAATGCAGGAAATGAAAAATTTCCTGCAAATGCGTCTTTTCCATTGTTTGTAGGGGAATAATGGGATTGGGAGCCCTGTGCTTCCCTTGCAGTCTAGAATTCCATCCTCAGGGCTGTGAAAACTGCAGCTACAAGTCAGCACACTGTTGCTACATGCACTGTCAGTTTGGGTGCAATTCAAGTGTGCTAGACCGCTGCCTATATTGTCTTTGTTCCATAAATACACTCTAGGAGCTTAAGCAGAATTACTGAGCCTCAAGACAGTATGTACTTGCTCTTGGCTTTTAACTATTTCTAAAAATAAAAGTGTATTTACATAGTATCAGTATTCATTAACAAAATGCATGGTTTCTTTACTGTAAAGATTTTTATTATGCTGCTTAATGTCACCAGAGGAATGTTACTGGAAGTAATTAAATAAAAAGTTTTATTTAAACATATTGAATGTAGGTTTCTTTTCAGCCATCTAGCAGATTTGTGGACAGTTTGGGTGGTATGGATGAAGGCTTATCTGCTGACTGATCAGCTTACTTACAGTCACCATTTCAAAATAGTACTTGCTATGTGCAACACATACATTCACTTCTTATAAATGAAAGCTAAGCTACAGCTCTTATCAAACTACACTTAGGACTAAAGCAATCCTTCTGAACGTAACACTGAAAAAATATTTAACATACACAGCAAATGTACAGACTATAAATTGTAAGGTGCTGATCTAAAAGTGATTTGTCACTTTTGACTGTAATGAAGATGAGCTCATTATATCTGAGTGTGTTCATGCTATTTCTCTCTGGGGACTTTAAAAGGTTTCTTGATACTGAATGTTTTACAAGAAATCTTGTCTCATTCATTTCTGTGTGGCAGTAATTCAACTTTCATTCTCTTACTGATTAATTCTGACTCTATTTAGAATTCCCCATGACATTCTTGCAACGAAGCTAGTAAAATGTGGGCTGGACAGGGCTACTGTTACTTGGATTTGTAATTGGTTGACCGACCGAACCCAAAGGGTGATCCCGAATGGCTGCTTTTCATCCTGGAGAGAAGTGACTAGCGGGGTGCCACAGGGTTCTGTCCTGGGCCCAGTGCTGTTCAATATTTTTATCAACAACTTGGAAGAAGGAATAGAAGGCATACTCATCAAATTTGCAGATGACACCAAATTGGGAGGGGTTGCTAATATGCCAGAGGACAGGATCAAAATTCAAAATGACCTGGATAGATTGGAGAGCTGGGCCAAGGCTAACAAAATGACATTCAACAGAGAGAAGTGTAAGGTCCTACACTTAGGTAGAAAAAATGGAATACAGAAATATAGGATGGGGGACACATGGCTGGCTAGCAGTACTTGTGAAAGGGATCTAGGAGTCTTAATAGACCACAAGCTGAACATGAGTCAGCAGTGTGATGTGGCAGCCAAGAAAGCCAATGCAATTCTCAGCTGCATCAATAGAAGTATGGTGTCTAGATCGAGGGAGGTACTGGTACCACTCTACTCTGCTTTGGTTAGACCCCATCTTGAATACTGTGTCCAGTTCTGGGCACCCCAATTCAAGAAGGATATTGACAAGCTGGAGCAAGTCCAGAGGAGGGCGACCAAAATGGTGAGAGGCCTGGAAGCCATGCCCTATGAGGATAGACTTAGAGAGCTGGGTATGTTTAGTCTGCAGAAGAGAAGGTTGAGAGGGGACATGATAGCCATGTTTAAATATTTGAAGGGATGCCATGTAGAGGAAGGAGAGGGCTTGTTTTCTGCTGCTCCAGAGACCAGGACAAGGAGCAATGGATTCAAGCTGCAGGAAAGGAGATTCCACCTGAACCTCAGGAAGAACTTCCTGATAGTCAGGGCTGTCCGGCAGTGGAATGTGCTGCCTCGGAGTGTAGTGGAGGCTCCTTCCTTGGAGGTTTTTAAGCAAAGGCTTGATGGCCATCTGTCGGGAGTGCTTTGAGGGTGTTCCTGCATGGCAGGGGGTTGGACTGGATGGCCCCTGTGGTCTCTTCCAACTCTACATTTCTATGATTCTATGAATACATGTTGTTTCGTAATATGAAAGTGATCAAACATTATTTGGTAAAGAATTGAAGAAGTTATCCTACTTCTTCAAGAAAGGATAGTTGGTGAGTGCCTTTTACTTCTGTAGCACACTCTGGCAAACAAAAGAGAACAGTTTTCCAAGATCTATTTCATATGTTTCCTTTAGGTAAAGGTCATTGAGCTGTGAACATATGGTTCATGTGAGCCGAGTGTTAATCTTACATGATAAAACAGTGGGACAATTTTCTTCTTTTAATCTGTCATGTTAGGAAAGAAACAATTCCTTATCGACTTATTTCAGAGACAATCTCTAACTCCTTCCTTCCAATATGCGGAAAGTCTCCTTTATAAAATCACAGAACAAAAATCAGTATTAATGAATATAAACCTTCTTTTGTTACAATCTGATTATTGTTGAATTTCACTACACTATATATGTATGATGGATAAGTTAGGCTACCTTGTTGTGTAGTATTTCTCCATTCAGAATTGAGATCTCTTCTGAATTGCCTTAAAGCTGCAGTCTTGTTGGCCTTAGTGCACGTTAACTCAGAAAAGTATATTTTTGGAAAATATTGACAAACTATTTGATAATTTCCTTAAATATATACTTACCTCAGTTCCCTCAAACTAACCTTACCTTAAGAGTTACAAAACAAACAGGAGTATTAGAAATCTTTCCTGTTACCATATAAGTAATTCTGATTACTTGTGTGTTCATTACTACAGGAAAATTTTCAGGTTCTTATATTGCTGCTGCTAATTGATGGCTAATGAGTGCTACTGCCCAAGTGATCTTAGTTGCAAATAGATCTGGGCTTTTAATTGATGTCCACACGTATAGAGCACACAATATCTTGTATTCAGCAAACTACTTTTCTTCCTTACTTCCTTTTCTTCCTTACTGTGAGGGGGGCGGGGAGTGTTAGCAAGGAGTAGGCTGTCTAATGGTCCTTCTCCTACCAAGGTCCTTAACAGAATTATGCAATACATACTGAGGGGCTTTGTGGTTGCTTCTAGTTACATTTCTTCCTCATTGTCCCTGTGTCTCACATAAATGGGTCTTGCCCCTGTACAGAACTACCATCAGCATATTCTAGAGCTCAGCATACTTGGCATTTGAAAATATTCTGCAGAATTTTTTCCAGTGCTTAATTGTTCCATTGAAAAATGTCTGTTTCTTACAAAATAACCCCATAAAATTTAACTAGTAACAATGAAGAGATGCCAATACAATTTTAAGCAAACTTGGCTGTTTCAGACTGATCTAGTTTTTGTAGACCTTAAAGTCATTTTCAACTTTGGGCAACCCTAAGGTGAACCTATCACAAGGTTTTCTTGGCAAGATTTATTAAGAGAGGGTTTGCCTTTGCTGCCTTCTTTGCTGCTGAGAAATTTTGACCTGCCAAAGGTTATCCAGTGGGCTTCTTTGGCTGAGTGGAGATTCGAACCCGGGGCTCCAGAGTCATAGTTCAATGTTCAAACCACTACACCATGATGGTTTTGTAGTAGACACTGTTTGGACTTTTTGGTTAATAATGGTTTGTAGTATTAGCTTGTCACATTGCTGTATGACCCCCTTCTAGCTAGTTTCAATGGCAGTTAAGCTCTCTACTTACACAGCAACCATTACAATGCTGCATTTCATGTTATTGAACTTTAGCATAAGTAAATTAGTTACAGTCATCCTGAAAAAAAAAACATGCAGGCTGCTGCAATCTTACTCTGAATGTGGACCACTGCTGCCAGCCTGATAGTAGAAAGATCCAGCACGCTTTATCTGGTCTTTTTCTATTCATGTAGCAGGAAAATTTACTTTCTTTATTCTGAAAGATTTCTAGAAAAAAAAAATTGGGGAAGCAATTGCCACTGATAATGACAGGTAGGTGGGGTATTCTTTTTATTTCCAACTGGCAGCAGCTTAACATTAGTTTCTGTAGTCTTCTGGGTGATTTCCCTCACTCTGGCAGTTCAGTAATGTCTTCAACTCACTGAGAATCATGAGATCCACAAACCACATATTTAGAGCATATCTCAGTTAAGTATCTGTTAGACTTGTCAAGAAATTGTTAAATGAATTTTTAAAATCAGTTTTATTCACACATACAAAGTCATGGCCAGTACAATTAAATAGAAAGAACACAAAAACATTAGAAAAAACAAGTGCTATTTAAAAACACATTCTAAGTCCCATATTGCTTCAAGCTTAACTTTTCCAAGCTTTTCTCTAAAGTGATTTCAGTGCTCATGACAGTGAAGTGAGGCAGCTTCCCTTTATCTCTGACCTTCCCTACTCTTGTTTTTATAGGGACTATATATAGGAGCAAAGACTGCTCGAATATATGTCTTTACAATTGTGTATCACCACTTGGTAATGAGGACCTGTGCCCAAAACAAGCACACTCAAAAGATGTTTTTGTTTAGCTTGGGCTGGCCATTACTCCACTATTTTTTCTTTGGGTGTAGCTTCTTTTTTTCAAGGCAGCACACCAATATATTGGTCCGGCTAATCCAGATATAGGAAAATTAGCAGAAAAGGACCAACATGTTTAGTCAATTGCTAATAAGATAAAAATCTATCCCAGATTACATTTATATTAAAAAAAGGGAAAAGGTGTCCAATAGGTTTGTTAAACTGCCATATAAATTTATGTTAAATGCCTGACTATAGGTCTTACCAATATGAAGCTGAAATATGCCATCTGTTTTTCACACATATCCCATGTCAGTCTTCTAAACTTGGGAAATAAGGAAAGGGCTGCATTAATTTTTGAAAACCCCATTTTTTAAATCCACCCCACCAAAATCTCTTTTCTTGTTTTTTCTCTTTCATAATGCCATCTTATACTCCCCCTTTCTTTAGCTTACTGATTCTTACATGGATTCCCAGCAAAAGTCCCAGGGTTAAGAGCTCTTTAATCTGGAACTAAGTTAACAAGGAAAATCCAACTTAATTGTTTTGTTAATCAAATGTATTCAATTTGTTCCTTTTTGTTAGAAAATTTCCAATTTATTTCAACTAGTTCCTATCACTGAGCTAATCCCAAATCACAACCTGACATACTTTTTGGGACAAGAGGCATAAACCTGTATTCTACTAATGTAAATAAGCATTTACACAATCTACCTCAGCATGGTATATGCCAGACTGAAAGTGCTTAGTCCATTTACATGTGGAAGCACTTGGAAACATTGGCTAGTATTCAGTATTGCAGTTACAAATTTGTAACCTAGAAGTACAGATTCATAACTGCTCTGTATTCGGTAAGACGATGTAGTATTACTGTAAGCCTATGTATATACCACCTCAGCCTACCTTATCAGCCAGCAGGAGGACTGGGAGAAAGAAGTCCAATTCAGCTTCCATTCAGGCTGCAAGGAGGCCCATGTTTCCACCTTCCTCCTCCTAGGATGGGAATCTACAACAATCCTGTTGCAAATTCTTGCCATGGTCTCACTCACTGGGGAGAGAGATGTGGAACATAATCATCCTCATTTTCCCCAACTGAAAGCTGAATAGACCTCCTTTGCGTGATCTGCCTGCTGGAGCAAATGTAACTAAATAGCCAATACAGGATATTGGCAGAACATTTTTGCCAGTCTGGTATAGAGATAGGTCTCAATAAATTCAAGTCAGTTCTACCTATTGCTTAAGACCAGGCCTTTTTTTAAAAAAAAAAAACCAGGCCAAGCACCTCTGCAGATCCACAACAGCTAAGAGGGGAAGCAATGTCCAGGGAACAAGATGATCCTGCAGCAGTTTGGGCCAGAGCTATTATTTTATTTATTTAGGTCAACCAGGATAATTCTGCAGTGTAAACACAAAGAGTGATGCCACCCATAGGAGGCAGGGAACAGGTCTCCTGGTCAAATTACTTTACCACCCTGCTGGTCAATTTTAGAATATTTGTTAGATACTCTTTTTAAATCTTCTGATGCATTATAGCTGTACCCACAGAAAAGATAGCTGCCAATAGGGCAATATGTTAGAAACAACCCTGGAATTTTAGAAAAAACTGACTTCAAGAAACAAAAATATCTGTATAAATATCAATCAGTCAGGCACTATTTACCTATAAATATGGTGTTTAAGAAAGAGAAATGAAAGCTTTCACATGTGATTATTAACTACAAAGGTTATTCAATTGTGCTGTGAAGAACATGTACAAACACAGAGAAGCATATTTTGGTATTGTACAAAGTTATCCTACAGTTTCTCATCATATATCAATTTAACAAAATATAGATCAAATTGAACTAACTGCAGTGGAATTGGTAAATTGTCCTTGATACATATGAGTGTTTCATGCATTCCGCAGCTGAAGGATGTACTGATCCAAATCTAGTGAAAACATAAGAGCCATAAACATATAATACAGGTTTCCTGAAGAGCTGGCAAAGAGAGAGGAATGACTTTGAAGCAACCTGTTCAGTTCACGATCATGTCTCTGTTGTAAGTTTTACTAGGCACAGAGGTATTTTCTCTGTATGGAAGGATACCAGACTCAGGACTTGATCTTTTGTATTCCACCATTAGAAAACACTTCTCTAAATAAGCTAGTGTACTGATTAGTTAGGATGGTAGATGTCTCAGATCTAACAAACTAACAAATCAAAAGAGTGGGAAAATAACTAAAATATGCAAATATAATACAAATAATAAAGGCGGCTTTACAACAAACATTCAACCAACCAAAAATATGTACATCCTAAAAGGAAATATCCACTATTCACACAAGATCAGCTCCACCTGATTTGTTATAAATAAGTTATTTAACACAAGAGGCATACAATCATATAGGCATAATCTCTACAGTATGTGAAGACAGATAACCCCACAAATATGCCAGATGTGTGCCTTCTTCTGTGTCCAATAAAAGACAACCTCTGTTACATGAAATTGTCCGATTCCTATCAAAAGTCAGGATCAAATCAATGGTCTAAATCTTAAGATATCCCATCCAAAAACAAACTCCACCCTCTCTCACTGTGAGACTATGACTGGTAAGAGTGAGAGGTGCTCTTATTGTACAAGAAATCTTAGACCACTAGATTGACTTCAGTCAAAGCAACTTCTTTAACGGCCACTGATAAAGATGACACATCTTAAGATGACACATCTTGAAATGACACATTTCAAAACACATTTACAGTGTTTGTTATCTGTCTTCTATTACTGTTGAGATTCATGCCTACCTGACCTTCACTATTTATTATTTGTACTAATAGCTTTATTTATTATTTCCTGATACTTGGTTTGCTGGTTGATAATTTTTCTGCTGCAGAGAAGTGAGGAACAGAGGCTCCAAGTGCAAGTGGAAGACAGGTATGTACATGCCCTTTTGTACATGATACTTAAAGACACAAATAATTTAAACATCTTTTCACAACAGTTTCTCCACACATATGAACCCACAACAAATATCATTGTGGAAAAGTGCAAACCCAGAATTTTTTTTGTCTGTAATGGCTGTTCAATCATTTTGGAAGGGATCCTCCAAAACAACAGTCAGCAAGCTTTCACAAAGGCAAAACCACAGCAATTTACAGCCACTTAAAATTTGGATATACACACACCCCTTTTCCAGTATTTGTAAGCCATCCCACAAGAAGATACAGTGAAGCTTTTAATATAACTTCCTATACTTTCACTTGTATCTGATTTTGAATCTTGTGAGCCACTTTCAGTAGCCTGGAGCAGAAGTCAAGGTAAAAATAAATTGCTGTTATGTTGTAGAAAGCTAATTTTGACTCACCAGACAATAAAATGAATGGTATCTTCAAAAAGAAGAGAGTCTAGATTCAAAATAATGCATTCTAAAATCAGCAGCCTTTAGGTCCTTCATGCAGTTCTTGGCAGGTAGACAAATGTAACAAATATATTAAAACATTTGATCTGCAACAAAATATCAGTTAGCCATGTCTTCCTGCAGGATCATCTCCCTTTCTCTCTCTATCTTCTTTCTTCATCAGTTAGCATAGCATGATTATGGATAACATTCTGTCCTCACTGGGCTCTTCTGAAGCATATTAAAACCCACTTTCAGGAAAAAAAAGATTCTTTTTGTACTTTGCAAACCTCAAGGTGCCTCCCTTAGATACACAAGCAACAGAGCTCACACCTGAACATCAGAGGGACTGATGTATCCTCATGTTAAAGCTAGGTAAAGGTCTTTCATTTTGTAAAGTGAAGGTAAGAAACAACGGAATGTTCTAAGTAAACAAGGGACAAGAATTCCAACAAAAAGCCCAAGGAAATGCTTCTATGGCTGGAAGGAAAGCAAAAAAGCTGAAATAAGTAAATGGCCAAAATAATGTCCCACAAACAGAGTCTGGTTATCCATAAAGTTTCAGGCCCTATGGATTACTGTTTTGTTTTTACATGAATTACCAAGACTGCAAGGATGGATACAGAAGCCATAGTTGCACAGGATCTGCCATGTGAAGTATCTCATTATTTAAGCTACCAAATTTTGAGATCTGAGGAAACAAGTATTGTAGCCAAACCTATTGACAACCACGTTTTTAGAGCACGAAATGAAATATGACAGGAGACTCATAATTTATGAAGCAAGCTCCAAGCTGTCAGTGTTTGTTACAATCTCACGATTACCAATGGCTTCTTCCTCACATATAAACAAACTTACTATTAAGAAAAAAAACAAGGAGTATAGGAAAATTTGCAGTCAACCTGAGTACCAAACCTATCTTGTGGAATGTACACTAGGTTGGTCAAACTGTTAGAAAAGTCCAATTCAGACTACTAATATTAGTAAAATTTCACTATTGCAGAAGCTTACCTAACAAAACTGTTAACAAAACTGTTTACAAAACACTGCAGTCCACCTAGACGAAATGTTAGATCACCACTTCTTCCTCCCAAAAGAAAAAGAAAAAGATATCAGTTCATGGAACCATGTTACTTACCACAATACTGAACAGATCTTCACTATTAGTTACTGATTGTCTATATCTGTCATTTGGTACAGTGGCTTCACGACAGCAAATAAATACAGTTTAAAAACATAATCAGAGAACATTATTAATCTATTGCACCAAAATCAGTCCATTTGCCCACAAAATCCAGAACTGGAATGTAAACCTAAACATGTCACTGTAAGTTTACTAAAGATTGGAGAGAATTTTCAGAATTTTAAAATGAATCCTAACATCTCCAGATAGCTGTATAAGACCTAGTGTATTTCTACACCCTAGGCCTTCATAGCTTGTGATCCATAAAGCAGAGGTGCATTAGAATTTCATTTTTTGTAGTCTAAGGAAGGAGTAACAATGGGGCTATTGAAGTTCACCAGTGGATTTCATAGATGGGGAATATGTGGTCCTCTGGAAGTTGCCCATTGCTTACCACTGGCTATGTGGCTAGGACTGCAGTCCAACAACATTCAGAGGGCCATATTTTTCCCATCCCTACCGCAGAGGAATATTTGGCTTGCTAGCTGTACAGACTTGATGCAAACCACTGCAAGTTTAGTTAAAATTACAAGAAAATACAATGGTCACTCATCCCTCCTTAAATAATTATAGCAACCTGATTTGAAAAGGCTCGTGGCTGCCAATCCTGAGAAAATTGCAATTAAATTGTAAGTAACTCTCAGCTTGTCTTAAAGGCAATTAATTTTCCATGGATTGGACTTGACAAGTTTAACATAGAGGGTGGGCTAAATAACTATCAAAGATCCTTTTGAGTTCTTTCATTTAAAAATGGATTCCTTGTACAACCTTCTACAGCTTGCCACCTGAAGGTTGACAGAAAATACCTCTGCACATTCTTCTTTTTCGAAAGTACAGGAGCTCTATTGCCAAACAGTTCCCCTAAGGAGAGACCCAATTCTTCCCTCTCCCTACCCACTATTGTTGAGATAAGTAGCCAAAATATAAGGAAAGGTAGCAAACTACCTAGTAAAAACCATGTGTAGAAATCTTGCATAAGTAGTCTGGAATTTTGCTGCAGCATCCTAGTTGTCTTCCAACTTCCTAGTTGTCTGTTCTTGAATTTTTTTTAAAAAGATGGGTCCAGTCAAGTTTCCCAATCATCGAGCTCGCGCTGAATAACACCTCATGTATTCAGTCATCCAGGGGTTGTCTGCTCCAGAAGATTTCACTCTCCAGGTTCTCTCAACTTCTGCTGAGTGAATCCGCCTCTGAGACAGCTTCCTTTTTTCCACTTGCCTTCTGTTCTTTGCCCTTAATGCAGACTCATGAATCTAATGGAGATATTTACATGTCAGTTGCTTTTATGGAACATAAAACTCCCAAGGTACTTAAAATGAAACACAAACACAGAATTGTGAGTCACAATTCTTAGTTGTATTATATAGTTCTCCTTTACAATCCTTTCACCAGCAAGAAGTAGTTTATATTGCTGTGCTGATTTTTTACAACTTGTGGGTAATTTATCTATGAGTAAAATAAATGATTTATAGCTATGTCTATACAGCTGGTTCCTCTTACTATTAATTAAGGTTGTGCAATAGCCATGCTTCTCTGCTTGTTGATAGTGTGGACACAAATGTGACCAAAAACATTCTGTTCAAAATCTTTTAGGATACAGGTATGAAAGTCTCATTTAGTGAAACTGTTGCCAGTCTCACTAAAGTATACCAACTGAAACAATGTCATTTACATAAGTGTTGACTTTCAATTCCACTATTGATTCAATTGGTCTAATTTAATTGGGACTACAAATTGGATTTAGGCCTAAAATCCTCCAACTCCACTATCCAGAAAGGTGGCATAAAAATTCCAGAATCATTCAAGTGTGCATGCAGAGAGATATTGTTTTATTAGATATTGGAGTCAACAGTGTAATTTAATTGCATAGAAAATTATTTTTTGCAATGGTAATACAGTCAGCCCTCCACATTTGCAAGTTTAACATTCATGAATTTGATTACTTCTGAGATTCTCCAGCCCCTTTCCCCCACCTCAAGTGCCTCTTTTCTGGGGGAACCTTCCCAACCAGGCTGTGCAGCCCTTTAAAAACCTGCTTCTGATCCTCCTCCTCCAACCACTGCCTAGCCAGCTAAGGATGGATCACACTTCTCAATTTCACCCAAGTCCCAGGAACCTACCATGATGGAGCTATCAGTACATCAACCTTTTGTATCATTCCTAAAATTCATCTCATTCTTTCTTGGGTCGTGTGATGCTAACTGCTTATTATTTTATAAAGATTATGTCCCTGCTTTTTCTGACAGAAAACAGGTCTTTTATCTAGTTCCTTCCATAGCAGGACTGAAATTGCAGCCAGAAACAAAAAGAGAAGTTGAATTACAGTCAGGAGATAACAAACAATGCTGAGTGCAATCTGGAAACAGGAGTGGGAAAGATGTGGCCTTCTAGCTGCTTGTTGGACTGCAACTTCCATCAGCCCTTATGCTGTTTCTGATGACCTTCCAGATTCTAAAAACACAGTCTGAAAAGCACATTCAACTGCATAGATTTAGCCTGGAAGGTGCTTCCTTCCTTTCAAATGCCAGCTTAACTGCAGTCAGTTTTGCAAAAGGAACATGTACAGCAAGAATGCACCAAGTGTAGCCCTTTGGTTGTTTCTGGACTGCAGCTCCCATCAGCTCTAACCAGCACAGCCAGTTAGGGATGCTGGGCATTTAGTCCATAAACACCTGGAGGGTCACATATTCACCAGGAGTGCTGTAAAACAATATTATAAAAGAATTCCTTCATCATCAGACAAGGTGAAAAGGACATGGCCTTCCAGATGACGTTGGAATTGTGGGTCCATTCATGCATGACACCTGAATATGCTGGCTGGTGACATCCACTATCCATCTACTTTTAACATATGCAAATATCAAAGAGTGTGTGTGTGTCCATGTGAAGGGGGCTGAGGCATGGTGAGGAGAACAAGCATCCAAGGTCCAAACCAGGTCAGGAAAAGGTGAAGGAAAAAGACTGGGTTGGCATGGTGATCTCTTGCCCATCTCCTTCCTTGAGTGTGGAGGGGGGGCACGGGGAGAGGGTTTGTTGTGCTGAGAAATCGGATGCAAACCATCTTTAGATGGCTAGGCAGTGGCTGGTGGAGGAGGACCAGAGGCGGTTTTTTCAGGCTGCATGACCTGATTGGAGCTGCCGAGGGGGAAGGTTCTCCCAGAAAAGAAACACCTCAGGTGGGGGTGCAGGGGTTGGAGAAATTTGAAAATAATCAAATCTGTGAAAGCTAAATCCACAAATGTAGAGGGCTGACTGCATTCTGTTCCCTCCCAAAAGATAAAGTTGTTTTTTTAATTTACACATTTGGTCACTGTGACAATTGAAGTGAGCTTGTGCAACCCATGCCTCCTTTACAGGATTTTAGTGTTTTAACTCTCTTTAAAGTCTTAGAGCTAAAACAGTAGGTTCATGTCCTTCAAAAGATTAAGTTCCCTGCCTGAAAAGTCAAGCAGAAGAAAACTTACAACAACACCTTCCCACTCCTCCTCCCCACTGTCTTAAACTTGCCTCTTCAATCCCAGTTGAAATTGATTAGTATAGGTGAGGGAGTTTTCACATATGACAACCACCTGCATTAGTCCAGAGGCTCTAAAAAGAAGGTTTTCTAAAATCAAAACACTAAAAATAGGCATAAGGGAAGAAGGGGGATTGAAATAGGGATGGTAGGAAGAGGAATCTTGTTTCTTTCTTTCCAACCTACCCTATAAAAAAAAATAGCAATATAAATCTTCATAAATTTCATTCTTTCAGGCAAGAAAGAATAATTTTACACTTCACTGCAAGAAAGTTGTCAAAAATTACATAGTTTTCAAAAATTATTCACAATTTGGCACTCAGTCTATAACAAAAATAGGACATTTTTTTTCATTCAGGAAACTTTTTCTCTGAACCGAAAAAGTTATCTTCTGTCCAAGAAATTGCGATTTTTTGCTTTTAAAAAAACCCATATGCATTTTTAATGTGGAATAAGTCCTAAACTAGAAAGATTCTCATCCACCTAGGATTCTTCTTGTCTGTATTTCCTAATATTCCAGCAATCTGTTTTTTAACACCTTTCAAGCAATGGCGAAGCTTGGAGTGTGTGGAGAGGGATGGGAAGGGTGGGGCTATGGCATGAGGGACGTGGCCACTGTTAGGGGGGGTGTGTGGCTATGGGCTGAGACACCCCAGAAACATTGCCACCCGGGGCAAATCGCCCCCTCCATCCCCATGTTCCTACGCGACTGCTTTCAAGTATTTATTAAATATTCTTTCCACCCCTACCAATTCTTTAATTTTTGCATTACCAAAACAAAAACCAAAACAAAACAAAAACCATCTGGCCAAAGAAGCTACAAGAAAGGGCAAACTGCCAGTCTGGAAGGGCCCTCTGAGAAACAAACTCACAAGCGTATACTTTCTGCAGGCTTACTTCATTCTCTGAAGCAGATGCACAGACATTGTGTGTTTTCTGACTCCCTGTGTCCGTCTGTTTCTCTCCCCAGCCATACAAAGCAAATGGGTGCCTCATCTCCCTTGTTGTTTCTGTCCTTTGAGGACTTTTGGCCCGCCTTCTATCACTTTGAGCACCCACAACACCGCGACTCGCAGGTGGCCCTTGCTGTCGACCTGCTGACTTGTCAGTTCCTTTCACTGCAGATTTCCTTTCTTTTTTGTCAGCTTCAGCCTTCTCTTCAGATTTCTCTTGGTCTTCTTCTTCTGGAAGAGACATTAGAAGTGGGTTTAAAAATTAAATCTGTGTGCCAAAAATATACATCATCAAACAAACAATCACATCAATATAAGTCCTTAGACTTTATCTATAGAAGGATGGGCAGAACATAATTTGTTGTAGATCAGCCAAGATTCAGTTCCAAATGATTTAATATCAACTGCAACAAAATTACAATACTGAAAGTACAAAATTAATCTTTAACAGGACATCTAAAGAACAACTGTGGGGAAAAACATGCTTTTATTACAAGGACTTCAGCTAAGAGAGTGAAACTGGAGGGTTGATACAAAATCTAAGGATAGCTGTCAGCAACAGAATTGTATTCTATTAGAGCAAGGAGCAACATCTCAATGCAAGAGGCAACTCAAGAGTAATAATGAGGTGTTACCCTCTAAAAAAGCACCACACCCCTCAGCCACCAGTTCAGCTGATACAGTGGTGTGAACAGGAGTTGCATTTCAGCTTTCTGAAGCTAACATGCAATAAGCTGTTCTATGAAACTGCCTCTCTCTTTTTTGCATAAAAAGCTTATGCAATTTTTAAGATTCACAATACCATAGCAACAACTTACATAAGCTGCTATGGAGCAGTATGAAAATCACCGCCATAATTAAAGAGCTCTCTGCATACGCCAAACCCACTGCAAGCATATAGTTCCACTGCCAATCATTACTCATTCTTGTAAATCAACCTCTTGGTAGATGAATCACACATGTAGGAATGCACATGTACCCCAGTAATTGTCCTTTCATGCTAGAAAGAAGCTGAGGACTTTATGGAGACTCTCTCAGGTAGAAAGATAAAGGTTGCTTTTTTTCTCCTTGCCAGCAGGAGGATCTATATGGAATCAACTTATGTAAATTTATTAATCTATATTCCACCTGTTTCCTAATATGGGATGCAAAGTAGTGGACCCCATTTAAGGGATGTGGGTTGTACACCTCTGTTGTAAAGGTAATTTCAATCAAAATATCACTTTTGATTCTTATGTTTTGTGAAATCATGAGAACTAACACAGGAAAGAGATCAATGTTACAAAAAAGGCCTTTTATACAGTAAAGATTTTGCTTCCAAGGCTTGCTTTTGACATCCACAAAAAAACTAAGGAACATCTAAACCAGTTTAACTTTGCCAGTTTATGATAGTGTTTGCATTCCACAATAGAATTTGCACAGTACTGAGTATGGTGTAGTTTTAGCTTTGCACTGGGGAGACCAGATTCAATTCCCTGCTCAGCCATATAAACCCACTGGGTGACTGTGGGCATGTTACACACTTTCAGCCCCAGAAAACTCCATGATAGGATCACTTGACTTGAAGGCATAATAACAACAACTGACAACCCATTACTGCCATTCATATTCAGTTTCTGCAATGTTGTTTACTAATAGCATGAACCTTAATTATTTTAGCAATTATAAACTTGCATTGAACATCTGTCTAGTAGGATTCCTATCAAGTTAAACGTACCAGCTGTTGTTGTATTACATTGTTGTATTGCAATATTGTTGCATTATACAACAGATAGTAATGTTCCACACGTCTATTGTGCATGTTGCCCACTTATTCCAACTACTTGCAGATGAGGTTTAAGAACTGTGGAAAATGGGCCATATATGTGAGCATTTCAACACCCATTATTTCAAAAGGTGCCACCGTTGGCTAGCAAAACAAGAGAGCAGCTCCAGATTCAAGCAACATTACAGAGTCTTTGCAAAGAGTTAATCAAAAGGATTTGTTGTCACTGTGTGCCTTCAAGTCCTTTCCAACTTATGATGACACTAAGGCCATTTCCGCACTAGATTGTTAGAGTAATATTATTCCACTTTCAACATCCTATGGAATCCTGGGGTTTGCAGTTTAGGGAAGGGCCGGCCAGCCCCTCCCTAAACTGCAAACCCCAGGATTCTAAGGCAAGCCTGTCACGAGGGGTTCTTGACAAAATTTGTCCAGAGGGGGTTTGCCTTTGCCTTCCTCCAACTTCAGCAGTGTTACCAAGCATGAGTCAAAAGTACAGGGGAGGCTACCTAGTAGACAAAATTAGGAGGCTGCTGAAACACACAGCAACTGGCACTAAGTTGTGAGTGATGCATGTGATATACTTTCCTGTCAGCAAGTAGGAAGGTGGAGAAAAGTCATCATTTGGATTTTACAGAGGTAGGGACAAAGGCAGAGATGCTTGCAGGTTTTTCTTCCTCCACAGTTCCCAGCAGTTTTACAGACAGAGCATTCCATAGGATGTCGAAAGTGGAATGTTAGCGCTATAACAGTCTAGTGCGGAAATGGCCAGGATCTCCAGCAAGGAGGCAGACTAGGAAACCTGCAGTCTATTGCCAGTGTGGTATAGTGGTCGGAGTGTCCTAGTAAGACCCTGCGAGACCAGGGTTCAAATCCCGGCTGGGCCACGGAAACCCACTGGGCGACCTTGGGCAAGCCACGTTGTCTCAGAGGAAGAGGAAGGAAACCAATTCTGCCAAGAAAACCCTGTGATAGGGTGGCCATGAGTCAGAAAAAGACCTGAAGGCACACAACCGAAGTCCCAAAACAGCCACCCACCCAAAGGCTCCTACAAGAGCGCTGCCGTGCTGGCCTTAAGGGCAACAAGCGCGGGAAAAAGTCGGCCTCAGCCAGCTGGCTCGTCGGCGGGCCACCAACTCTCGGGTCGAGGTGGCCGCGGGGAGAGCAGGCTGGCCATTGTGAGGCGCCAAAGCACAAGCGGAAAGCGCCTCCTCCCTCCAGCCCTAAGCCGGGGCTCGGGGTGCGAGCGGAGAAGGAGACAAGAGCCTGAGGCAAAAGAGGGGAGCCACCCGCCCTCGCCTGTTCCCTGGCAGACGGGCGAGGCGGAGGCGGCCACGCGGCAGCGACAGCGGCGCCCCTCCTCCCGGGCACGAGACGGCGCGCGCCCAAAAGGTGCCAAAAGCGGGGGGGGGGGGGGAGAGCCTCTGCTGGGTCCCTGCGCCCTCCGCATTCACACCCGCAAGGATGCGCAGAAAGGGGCCGCGGGCGGGTGAGCCGGAGAGCCCCCCCGCGCCTCCCCCAGCTGTTCGGCTTATCCGAAAGCGGGGGAGCTTCCCCATCTCTCCCGCACACGGCCCGCCGCGGAATGGCCAGGATTACGGAGGATGATCGCTGGACTTTGCGGCAAAGGAGGACAGATACCCCGCATCCTCCCTCCCTCCCTCCGGCGGCTTCCTCGGCCTGCCTGACCGGCGGCAGGAGTTCCCGACGGGCTCAAGGTCACCCCAACGCACTGCGCCTCTCACGGGTTTCCCGCCCCGAGGGTGGGGCTGAGGGGGGGCTAGAGAACGTACCCGATCCTGGCCGGGGCTCGGCTGCGGGGCTGGATATTCCAGGGCCTCCGGTCCCGCGGACGACCCGGCCCACCTCAGGTGCGCTCGCCGCCGCCGCCGCCGCCGCCGCGGCCTCCTGCTCTGGCTGCGGGTGCGGCTGGGCGGCGGCCGGAGGGCTGGACGTGCCCGGGGGCGAGGGGGACCCGGCCCCGCCGGCGCTGCCGCCGCTGAGGCTGCTCTCCTGCTCCCAGCCGTCCCAGAACCAGGGCCGGTGCGCCTGTTCCAGGAGGCGGCGGCTGAGGCGGTAGCGCAGCAGCTCCTGATAGCAGGGCCCGCACAGGTCCCACTTGGGCTCCTTGAAGCGCTTCATGTACTCGCTCTTCACGCACCGCGAGGGCACCATCGCCGAGCCCGGCCGAGCCGCTCCCCCCGGCGCCCGCGGCGGACGTCGCCCCGCCCGCTGGAACGTTTGAACACAAACAGCCCCGGGCCGCCGCCGCCGCCGCCGCCGCCGCGCGCTTTAGCCAATCGGAGCCCGAGTTACGGTTCTTGTGGCCACGTCACAAGCGGGCCTCTCGGGCTCTTTAAAAGGCGGCCGCTGGGTCTGCGGCGGAGCCCCCCTCGAGGGACCCCGGAGAGGCGGCGCGGTCTGAGAGGACGAAGGCTGATCCCCTTCGGCTGAGCGGGGATGGAGAGGAAGGGCTCCCTCGGGGGCTTAAAATTAGTAGAGAGAACACCTACAGGGATGGTCCTCCCTCTCCGCAGTGCTTTTAGTCACCAGATTTTGGCCACCCACGAAGGCAGCTGCTGCCATAAAAGGTTCCCCAGAGGGGGGTCGATCACACGTGAGCGCCTGAGTGGGATTGCCGTTGGATGGAAAGGGCCCGCCTTTGAAGACATCTGGCTGAGACCTGGCCATGTCCGCACTGGAGTGTTATAGCGCGATCATTCCACTTTCAACCTCCTCTGGAATCCTGGGGTTTGCAGTTTCGGGAGGGGCCGGCCGGCCCCTCCCGAAACTGCAAACCCCAGGATTCCAGAGGAGGTTGAAAGTGGAATGATCGCGCTATAACACTCCAGTGCGGACATGGCCAGACTTTCTCTCAATCTCTTCCCACCCTCCTCCTCCTCCTTTCCTTTCACAGCCGGCCCCCGTAGCGAAGGCCGGGGTGGGCGAGGCCATTATTTAGGGGGCGGCCCAGAGCCGAGCCGGACAGAAAGAGCCTTTTCCTGTTCTCTGGGCGGCAGCAGGAGGAGTCAGAGGCGGCGAGAGGTTTAATCATGTTGGAAATGGAGGAGGAAGCCTCTCACAGGCTTAAGATCTGTCTGGCACGCAAAGGCCGGTGGCTACATCGCTTCAGGGAAGCCCACATATCTGCCGGCACAGTTAAGTTCTATTTTCCTTACAGTGGATACTGACAAGTCTCCCTTGAGATGCCCCTTATAGGGCTGACAGGCGTCCCTCACTACATTCTCATCCAAGATCAAGTCCTAAAGGGCAGCCCTTTTCCCATTCACCGATCTGTCATTAAGCAGCAAGCATTTTCAACCCGGAGGGACGGCTGCCATGGCCATCCGGATTGTTTGGAGTGGCAAACCGTTTGGGAGCAATTAGCACCCTGTTCCTCTATCTTCTCCTATTAATAATAATAACTTCCCCCTTTCTGCATCTCCTTCTGCCTTGTAACTGTTGCCCTTGAGATGCAACATCTATCCTCCACTTTTGGCACAATCATGTAGGCCATTTCCACACTAGCCTGTTATAGCGCAATGATTCCACTTTCAATATCCTCTGGAATTCTGGGGTTCCAGCCGGCCCCTCCCGAAACTGCAAACCCCAGGATTCCAGAGGATGTTGAAAGTGGAATCATTGCGCTATAACAGGCTAGTGCGGAAATGGCCGTAGTCTTCTGTAGTGTGTTGGTACCACTGTGTAACTGCTACAGACCAACGTAAAGGTTTTACATGTGGAGTTCAATTGGGGTTAATGAGTGTTTTGGACTACTTAGGTTATTACCCAGTAATATACTTTTAATACAGGCTTGCCCCACTTATCTGACAAGGTTAAGCATTGGAGCACTGTCAGAAAGCTGGAAAGTTGAAAGTGAAACCTATGTATTGTAGGGAACATGAAGGATTTATGGAGGGTTGCTTGTGACCAATTGTATACACTGCTTGTAAAGTCTCTCCACTAACTTGGCAGTGCTGTTTTCTCCATCAACTCACTTTGCGGGCAGTGCATGCGCGGTCCCAAGTGACCCTCTTTAAGCAAGAACTGATGGAAGCCTGCTGTTTCGATGCTTAGAATACAGACAAGTTCCATTAATTTAACCAGGGAATCTTTGATCTTTCTGTAGGAAAGACTTGGGACCACATATGCGTGTGAGCACTCCCAGGCAAACATTTGTAAGCAAGAAGAGGAAAGAGCAGACCCCATGCCAAATAAATGGAACTTGTCCTTAATTTGGAAAGGTCAAAACAGCAAAATGTCAGATAACAGGGTGTCAAAAAGTAGGGGCTTCCTGTATAGGGTTATGAAGACTGAAAGGTGGCAGTAGTCATTTTAATTTTCTGTTTCTTTCTCTCACCTGTTTGTTTTTAGAAATATCCTTGTTTTGATTAAGGCCCATATTGCAAACTTCATAAAATCCTGGCTAGCATTCTGTTAGTGAGATAGGAATGCATAAGTTGTGTTATACAGATGAGGTGAATTATTTGCCATAGTGCCACAGATATATTCTGCTGACAGTGACAGAAGCAGAGTTGCTTATACAATAACATTGCACATTGTGGTTGCACATTTTATATTGTGACTGTGCAGTGTTTACTGTGCATTGCAAAGTGGCACCCACTCATTGACATGTGTTGTGCAATGTTGCTACTCTGCATGGGGTTGTGTAGTGCTGGTGTAGCATATCGCTGAGTGCAGCTATTTAGGTTACACTGAGACAATGTTGGATTGCAGCTCCTATTTGTTACATGTTTTCATGTGAATTCTAGTTTATCAGAAGGGGCTTATTCAGAAGGGGCTGGCTGCTGCCTTCCTCTGAGGCTAGAGGGTGTAAAAATTATGCCTGCTCCCTGGAACACCTTTTCTAGAGGTGTAATTTACTTTTTAAATAGGTTATGGGGGCTTGCCCTATTTAACATAAAAAATTTCCCAGTTTTCAGACCCAGAAGTGGACTTGAAAACATTTGGGCTTTCTTTCTCCTCTTTTCCCCGTTTTGGGGCTGTATGATTTTTAACATCTTTGCCTAATGGAGAAGCCAATGAAGCTTTGAAAACTTGTATAATGTATTTTATGCTTTGGAGTTGCCCCCCCACACACACACACACAAAGGTATCACTGCTTGTGCGTTCTAGATTTTGTTATATCTTCCTGATGAAGTCATCAGTAGTTCTGAAGAGTGGAAACTTACAGGATAAGTTAAAGGCAAGAGGACTCTGGCCCAAAGACTTAAAATTGAAGTTTAAAAAAGAGCAAAAAAAGGAGAGTGATAGGGACAGAAGGGTAATGAAAGACAAATAGAAGCCAGTAGAACTAAACCTTGGAGTGGAACTGCTGTGCTCCCTTAACTTTTTACAGAGCATCCACACCATGTCATCCAATTGTTGTCATCCTGAATTTTCTCTGTGGCTCTTCCATCTTTCCTTGGAGCATGGAAGGTACAGGATTGATCCGAGAATCAAAAAGTAGCATCATCTCCACAGGTGTAGGTGCCTCTAGCGTAGTATTTCATCTGTTTCTAAAAGAATGGCAATTTGATGTGGGCAGAAATGGACACGTTGACTTACAGCAGCTCATCGCATTGTGACCTGATGTTTTGACTTATTTTGACATTTGCATTAGATACATTTTATGACCATGTTAGTCGTGACAGCCCAGTTCAATAAGTGAATTCAGTGTGGTGTCCAAAGTGAATTCCAGTGACAATTAAGGAATATAAAATTAACTTATTCTGTCCAGTTCAATTGGTTGGATTTGTTGATCTTATATGTATTGAGTTTTGAAATAAGTGATGCAATAAACACATACTAAATAAGAAAATAAATAAAGAACAACAATAGCACACACAAACAAATGAAAATTATTCACTATGAGCAATATAAGGATTGATATCTAAACTGATTTGGAAATAGGCTAGAATCCGTAGGCCAGTATTATCTTTCCACTGGATCCCACTGCTTCTGCCTGAACCATTTGTCCAGCCCCCTGTGAGCTATAAAAACTTTTTCTGAAGGGTTGAAATACCCTATGGAGCAGCATTTTGGAACCAGAAAACGCTGCAGTTGGGGAGGGCAGTCCCAATTCCTCCAGCATTGGATACAAAAGTATCTCATTGAATCTCAGCAGTAATGTTTTCCCCTTCTCTAAGGCATCATGGTTGCTTTAAGATGGCTATCTGCAAGTGATACCAGTCAAAAGACAATGGCTCAAATGTTTCTGAGTAAAGTCAACCCACTGAAACAATTTTTGAATAGTGAATCAGTACTTATGCATGGGTCTAATGTTGGGACTAACAATAAGATTTGGGCTATCATGCAGCTATTTCATCTTTTCCTCCTTAACAGATTTTCTGTGGCAAAAAAAGAAGACAAAATGGATAGTGGGGAAACAAAGAAGGGTTATAAATGGAAGATTATATTGTTGGAATACCTTGTAACAGTTTATGAATGAGTCAGGGTGATTGTACACCAAAAGTCTTGCCTGGATACATCCTTACAAAAGAGAAGAATGGAAAACACATATGGAGAAAACCTAGCCACCAACTACAGAAGGCGATGAAATCTCGTAAAATGAAATAATAGTTCATATGTCTTTCAATAAGCAAATGTATCCCCAAAATTCAGGATTTCCAGAAACAATGGGTTGATCCATACCACTTTAACTCCATCCTACAGGATTCCAGTTTTTGTAGGTTGGTGATGACCTTCGAATACTTTGCTATAGAGGTGTATTGCTGTAGTTCAAAGGAGTGAACTACAAGTCTTTTAGCAGAGAATTCTGTCCTTCAACAAACTACAAATCCCAGATTCTGTAGGATGGAATCAATGCAATTCAAGTGCTATCAAACTACCATAACTGTGTAGTGTAAACACACTCGATTACAGTACACTCATTGAAATCAGTAACACTATTCTGAGTATGATTCAGTCTGTGTCCAACTCAGAATGTTCTTGTCACATTCAAATCTCCCAGAACAAATCTCCTGGAACAAACTATCAAGATCATTTCCAGACCTGCCCACTTGAGGTCCCCTTGAGACTTCAAGGTTGTTTTCTTTCCCATCAGGATTTCAGTATTAAAGGTTTCATAGTGTCTTTGGTTCTCATCAGTGGCAGTCATTATTGCAGCAAGAAAATAACAGAAGCTCAAGGTATCTGTTTTCTCTCCACTGAGTTTATGAAGTGATCACTTGCCCAGAAAAAGTATATTGTTTAATTTATAATGTTAACAGTCTGAAAGTACTTCCAGATACTTCTGCTTGAATGATATAATAAAACAATTAGGAAGTCATAAAAATAACATGGACTGAGGTAGGCTTTTCAGAACTGTTCATTTACTAGAGGGTGCAATCAAGCCATCTTAAACTCTTTAAACTCTCAGTGATTTCATTGACAATGATATGTAGGCTTAGCAGTCCTAATAAAACCATAGAACTTAAATATTGGTTGTGCATAGATAGAGACACTGGTAAAGCCCTATTCAGACATTATAGAAAACAGTTAACTTACACCAGTGACATGCCAGTGAGCAACTACGCCCTTCAATGTCATAAAAAAGGGTGAACATTTACTTTGAAAGACTGCAACTCACAGAATTCCCTAACCAACATGGTCATTGTAACTATTCTCGTGAAAGTGAAACCCACAAATGTGGGGGTCAACTGTACTTTTATTGGTCAACCAAAATGCACAAAACACTGCCTGCTTGCCTGCCCGCCCATCTGTTTGGTCGGTCGGTCGGTCGGTCGTGGTCGGTCGGGTCTGTGTCTGTCTGTCTGTCTGTCTGTCTGTCTGTCTGTCTGTCTATCTATCTATCTATCTATCTATCTATCTATCTATCTATCTATCTATCTATCTATTCATTCCCCTTTCTTTATATCCTCCTTTCTCCCAACATTGGAACCAAGGCAGCTTACAGTTTACAGTTAAAACAAAATATAAAATACAAATGAAATATGGTATAAAAGTTTTAAAAACCATTAAATAGACAATTGTATAAAAATAATTAAAATCTTTTAAAATACAGATAAAATGTAAGATAAAGGTACAGCACACCCAATTAAAAGACTTCTGCCTATTTTGTAAAAAAAAATTTTAAAAAAAGGGTTTGCCTACCAGTGGAGGAGAGCAAAGAGGAGGACCAACCCGTCTTTTTGTGGGAGCAACTTCCATAGTGTGGGATTAGCCACTGAGTAGGTTCTCTCCCATGTCCTCACCACTGTAACTGTGATGGTGGTGGAACAGAAAGAAAGCCCTTCTGCAAAAATCTTCAGCTTCTGGTAGACTTCTATAGGAAATGAGTTATAGGGCCAGCTGAGAGACATGAAATCTGAGTGGATTCCATTCTAAACAAAATCATTCATCAGATTTCTCAGAGTCACACATTTCTAAGAATACTCAGTGTAACTATGGAAAGATTATATTATTCCCTTATGCTGCTTTGCACTCATTACCCACTTTGTTATTTACAAGCCTATGTGATAAGAGATGGCAACAGCAGCTGGGCTGTGCATATGATGTAGTACAGGAGACAGTGCAAAATATGTGGACACATGTTTTTTGCAAACCACAGATGGCCTCTGTGCTAGCATCATAAAATAATGGATGGGTGGCCTAAATTAGGGAGGTACTGTGGAATGATGACCTAGAAATAAACACAAATAGGAATAGAGAGCAAGACTGTGAGTTGTGTTTCTTGCCCAAATTTCATGGCATAAATCTGTTTGCTAAGTCCACTGAACAAATGAGACTTGCAGATATACTGACTTACTCTTTGGCAGTTGATTCCCTGGGTCTAGCAATTGGATCTACATGATTGAAATCAGCAAGGTGTTAAAGACTGTGAAGTAGTTGAGTTCCGTTGATTTCATAGGGCTATAGGTGCATCTGGATTTCTCTAGATTATGTCCAATATCTTTGGTAATTATTAGACATATTCATTTAGTTAAAAAGGAATGACAAGTCTTGTACATCTCTGACTGGAAAGAGCCTGCAGGTATTGAGAGAAATGAGTTGATATGGCTGACTCAAAATTTGTCTCTCTCATTTTGTTTATTTAGTTTTTTAATTGGCCTTACAGGTCACATCCCTGTTCTATATGGCATTTTTCAATTAAAATCCACCCCCACAACTAGGGCCTACAAGTAATAGCTGAGATCCTATATTGCCAACTGAATTACAAATGCATAACTTAAGGCCATTTCCACACTACACTGTTATAGTGCTATTATTCCACTTTCAACATCCTGTAGAATTCTGGGGTTTGTAGTTTACTAAGTCCCAAGAGCTCTCTGGCTGAGAATTCTAAAAGCCCCTCCCTAAACTCCAAGCCTCAGGATTCCATAGGATGTTGAAAATGGAATAATAGCTCTATAACAGTGTAGTGTGGAAATGACCTTAGTCTAACCAAAGGTAAATAAATAAATAAATATACAAAAATTTGCACAATGATAATCTTACAAATAGGAAAGAGACATTTCCATTGAAGCTTATTTTATCAGAAATTTCTGCAGATGGTTTTCTTCCCTTCAGAACGGCCTCAAAACATTTATAGGTGGAATCATGTATGAGACATTTTAAAAGTATAACATCCCTGTATACCATGCTGTAACTGAATGGACTTTTGTTTGTTGTTTTTCAGTAATTTTATGAATGCCACATGAATGGCTATAAATTTTCCCCACATATCAAACAGAAGCTTTGGGTAGTGGTAAGATTTTGATTCAGAAACAGCATAGGAAAATTAAACTCCTTCCCTTCTACAGTATCCTCCTTCCAATCTAGTATCCAGTGGCTATTATTGTTGCTTCATGTATTGTTCACAGCTAATTTCTTTTTCCCCCTTTATTAAAAAATATCAAATACACATACAAATTTTGGATAACATAACACAAAGTTTACACACCCTTTCTTCCTTTTCTTCCTATGTTCCATTTGTTTATAAATTATATCTGAGATACTATTCATCATTATATCATTATATATTATAACCTCTTTCTATTTACAAGAAACATTTCTTATACAGGAACTTCTACTATTAATCTTACAAAAATTTCATTCTTCATCCTCTTATCCTAATACAAAAGTTAAATATCTCAAACCAGAATATTAGCATCACTATAATTCAAAATTTTCCATAATTACCTATTTAAAATCTAAATATTTAGATATCGGATGTTTAAACATCTTTTCATAATATGTTTATTAATTATGTCCCATTCCTTCTCAAAATCTTGAAACATTCCCTCTCTCCATCTTGTTCCCTTTCTCTTTCTGAGTAACTGTGATTAATGCCTAACACATAGAATCACAGCATCATAGAGTTGGAAGAGAGCCCAGGGGCCATCAAGTCCAACGCTCTGCTATGCAGGAACACCCATCAAAGCATTCCCAACAGATGGCCATCCAGCCTCTGCTTAAAAACCTCCAAAGAAGGAGACTCAACCACACTCCGAGGCAGCATATTCCACTGCTGGACAGCTCTGACCATCAGGAAGTTCTTTCTGAGGTTCAAATGGAATCTCCTTCCCTGCAGCTTGAATCCATTGCTCCTTGTCCTAGTCTCTGGAGCGATAGAGAACAAGCCTGCTCCCTCCTCAACATGACATCCCTTCAAATATTTAAACATGGCTATCATGTCCCCTCTTAACCTTCTCTTCTGTAGACTAAACATACCCAGCTCCCTAAGCCGTTCCTCATAGGGCATGGCTTCCAAACCCTTCACCATTTTGGTCACTCTCCTCTGGCATTCCAGCTTGTCGACATCCGTCTTGAATTGAGGTGCCCAGAACTGGACACAGTATTCCAAATGAGGCCTAACCAATGCAGAATAGAGTGGTATCTTACCTCCCTCAATCTAGACACCATATTCCTATTGATGCAACCAAGAATCACGTTGGCTTTCTTGGCTGCCATGTCACACTGCTGACTTATGTTCAGCTTGTGATCTATCAAGACTCCTCAATCCTTTTCACACGTACTGCTATCCAGCCACATGTCTCCCATCCTATACTTGTGACTTTCATTTGTTCTACCCAAGTGCAGGACCCTACATTTCTCTCTGTTGAAATTCATTTTGTTAGCTTTGGCCCAGCTCTCCAATCTGTCAAGGTCGTATTGAAATTTGATCCTATCCTCTGGTATGTTAGCAACCCTTCCCAGTTTGGTATCATCTGCAAATTTGATCAGCATGCCCTCTACTCCTTCATCCAAGTCATTGATGAAGATGTTGAATAGCACTGGGCCCAGGACAGAACTTTGTGGCACCCCACTAGTCACTTCTCTCCAGGATGAAAAGCAGCCATTGGTGATCACCCTTTGGGTTCGGTCGGTCAACCAATTACAAATCCAACTAACAGTAGCCCTGTCCAGTCCACATTTTACTAGCTTCTTTCCAAGAATGTCATGTGGAACTTTGTCAAAGGCCTTACTGAGGTCAAGATATGCTACATCTACAGCATTCCCTTCATCTATCAAGCTTGTAACCCTATCATAAAAAGAGATAAGATTAGTCTGGCATGACTTATTTCTGAGAAATCCATGCTGATCTACGCCTAGGTATCGACAGGGGAAGTGTGACCCTGCTGGTACTCCTGGACCTCTCAGCGGCTTTCGATACCATAGACCATGGTATCCTTCTGGAACGCCTGAGAGGGCTGGGGATCGGAGATTGTAATGCCGCCTCGATCCACTGGGAGAGGCGGGATAGAAATTATTATTATTATTATTATTATTATTATTATTATTATTATTATTATTATTATTATTATTATTATTATTATTATTGTGATTATGGCATTGCTTTCTAAGCAATTACAAACTGACTGTTTAATGATTTGCTCTAGGATCTTTCCTGGAATTGATGTCAGGCTTACCGGGTGATAATTATTAGGGTCCTCTTTTTTCCCTTTCTTGAAGATGAGGATGACATTTGCCCTCCTCCAGCCTGCTGGGACTTCTCCTGTTCTCCAAGAGTTCTGAAAGATTATTGCAAGTGGTTCAGAAATGACTTCTGCCAGTTCTTTTAACATCATGCTTAATGACATCATGCTTAATGACATCACCAGGGCATGCCTGCTATGAAATCATCGGGAGCTGCCCATGGGTCTCAGGTTTTGGCCTTACAGAATGGAATTTTCTTGATCTGGTATCCCTAAGAGTGGGCAACATGGATGTTGGAGGCCTGCCTCATGCCTCGGAGCCCCAACATTCACCACCTTTAACATTTTTTCCCTTAAAAAAAGGCCTACTGTGTCCTCTGGAGCTACGGCAACAATTTTCTTGTGTTTTGGGGAGCGTAGACTTAATTTAATTGAAGGTGACACTTCTGCTTTTTGCCCTTTCCTCAGAACAACTGCATCCTGCATGGGGAAGCAAGAAGAGAGGGACTGTGAAACACTTCTGCATGGTGTTGTCGTGGTCCCACCCTTCTTGTGTCACCAGCCAGCATGATCATAGGGTATATCATTGACAGAAAATCTCCATCAATGACCCGAGATCACGTTAGCCTTTCATCACAGCCAGCCATTCAGAAGAACCAGAAGCACATTCATGTGCTTCCTTCTCCCCTGCAGCATGAGAAGATGTCTGGCTGCAGTGTGGAAGGAAGAGGCCTATCCCTTGTGCTCCCTTCCACAGGTAGCCAGTCACACGCGGAGGGAAGTGTTGGAACTACCCTCCCATCCTGGCAGAGATGCTGCTGGAATGATGCCCATTGTGGAAAGGGCCTTTGAAAACAAGGCTCACAGGCACCATCAAAATGTAACAAAATTGTTCTTCTGTGCCTCCTAGAGGCTAAAAAGTGGAAGTGGCAGAAAGTGCATGAGGGAAACAGGGGACAGTGTATGTATCCCATGGGGTACACTTTGCCCATCCCTAGTGTGAATGGTTCAGGGCCTTTATAGAACATCCAACAGAAGGATGAAGTGCAAGCTATCAGGATTGTCACTGCATATCTAGCCATTATCCTCAGTCTGTAAAGTGCCACCAGACTTTGTTGTTGTTTCCTAAATTTGTTCTAGATTAATTGTTGATAGAAAGATAAAAGGATTAGATCGTTAGATCAGGGAAAAGGAGATGAAGGTTAAACACCAGACAGTTGCAGCAAAAGTCAAGTGAAACAAATGGCCATGTATCTACTCATGTACTCACTTGAGACCCTGAAGGGTGACAGGTCTTCCTTTTTCCCAGCTGCAGCTTGATGTTGACCACATGCCCATCACAGCCATTGATTCATTATGGGATTGCACCCCAGTATATCAACCTACAGTTATCACTGTATGTATGCAATTGCAGAAGGAGGTACTAATGTCTCCTTCTACAATGACCAAAAGAATCCATATGCTGGACCAAAAGAAGGTGACACTCATGTATCATCTACAGGTTTCTGAAAGAAGTAGAAACTAGGAGCATCCAATGAAATCCATAGTAGAGTCTGGAGATATGTCTCAATATGCATGAAACTTGGCTGTTCATTATTTCAAAAAAGCCCAACATGTTTTGGCCAGTGTAAGGTCTTCTTCAGATGGCTTTATAAAATTATGAAAATACAACACTAAAATACATTACATAAAATCATTATTACATTAACACATTTCCTATAGCATGTAGATACCTATTTCAAATGAAACATCAGAAATGTCTGGACCAGCAGGTCTAAACCATTTACTGGACAAGTGAAAACACTGGAAGGCAAAAGAGTTTCATGCACGCACACACACACACACGAAGAGACAGTAAAGATGATAGAAAAATGTAGATAATATTCATATATATATATATATATATATATATATATATATATTTTCTATATTGAATCATTAATAAAATTAAAAAGGAAAAGGAAGCAAAAAGTAAAAAGAACTGCCAAAGAGAAGAAATAAATACGAAAAAACAGGGCATCTCATATATCTAGAAAAAAGAAAAACTCACTATACCAGTCCTAAGACATAAAGGAGAAAGAGAAACAAATAATAATTTGTAGCAAAATTGTATCAATATACGGCAGCATAAAATCAGAGGGAATCATAACACTCCACATCTTAAAATTGAGAGTTTGTATCTTTCTTCGCCTGAGTGATGTGTAATAATCACACAAAGTTCTAATCTGAAAAACTCCTCTAGTTAGATTTCACTTTTTCCAATTGTTTTAATTTCATTGTTCTAATTCTCTCTGATTTGCACTTCTAATTTATCTTTTCATATCACACTTCCATATGTCCCCATAGTTCAGTTTATAATCAACACTTACATAATTCCTCACTTTTCTTACTTAAATTAGTTTCAAGTAATCATGTGCCACATAATAGTATCTTCTGCTTATTTGGTGTCTCCCATTTAAAAGTTCAATTACCTTTCTCATTTTCTTGCAGTCTATATTCAAATCTATATATCATTTTATCAGTAAATTAGGAAAAGCAGAACATTATCTAGTAGACTGATCTGTTACATTTTATTGTGGTACAATCACCATTTGAACATTTAACCTTCCATTATCTTATTCATGTTCCATATTGAGTCATTTTTCCATTTAGAATATAGTTCTCAATTGAGTTCCACGTGTCCTCTTTTTTTATTTGCTGTTTCCCATTTAGGAATAAAGTCATTCTATCTAGATCTTTAAATTCTATAAGCTTTATCAGTCAATCTTCTATCTGTGGAATTTATTTGTTCTTCCATAATTTAGCATATATGATTCTAACCGCAGTAATCATATACAAAATTATCCTCCAATATGTAAGTTTGTAAGATCTGTCCAATCTGTGAAGCATATTCAATAGGAAAAGTTCAGGTATTAATGGAATATTTATTTTCAACATATCTGACATTTTTTCCTGAATCTTTTTCCAGTCCCTTTCAACTTGTGGACAAGACCACCACATGTGGTAAAAAGTTCTGTTCACTTTCTCTCATTTCCAACATTTCCAAATGTAGATAATATTCAAGGAAACATAGTGGTGTCTGGGCTAAAAGGAAAGGAAGTATCACAAAACTCTAAAATATTTTACGTGAATGAGAGGATATCAAGATCCTCATTCAGGATTCTAAGGATCAAAGATTTTAATTTTAAAATCTACTCCACCCTCCTTTTTGATAGAATCTTTTCATCATTCATGAGATTGCCCCAGATCTGAAGTCTGTTGCAGAATGTTGTTCTTCCAAGAAATGGCCCACCAAGGGAATGCCTATTTTATAGAGGTATTCCCTTATGGGAAGGTAGGTTTTGTTTTGCAAGGGAAATAAAGAGAGGATGAGAGGTATTTCACAACCATACTAGAAGATGAATTCCTTTTCAGTGTATCAACTAAGTTGTGATGCACCCTAAGAAAGCATGAGATGAAGAAAGAATTGCAGGTAAGCTGGGCTCTCTGCTGTTTAATTCTGTGGCAAGAAGCTGAGGCATGGCATTGCAGAATCACATGGCTGAAACAAACCGTGGGAAAGTAAGGATGAGTGGATTAAGAAAGTGATGTGCTTATAGAATCAGACCTCATTCACCACTTGGGGGAGCACCCTCTCAAAAAAGCGATTCGTGTTTGTTTTGGCCCTCACATGTACAAAATCTTGAAGGGAAGCTGGGCTTCTGTTAAACCCTTTTGTTCCTGCTACTGAGTGTCTCAGAGCCAGAGTGCTGTATTGGCCTGAGAGCTTGACTAGGACTCATCCATAAGATGAGGGCTGGAATCTCTTTTCGGCCATGGAAGCCCTCTGATGCCCTTGGACAAGTCACACTTATTCAGTCTCAGAGGAAGGCAAAGGAACACCCGCTTTGAACATGTCTTACCCCAAAAAACCCTAGGATAGGGTCACTGTCAGAGTTGACTTGAAGGCACGTAACAACTATAAACCCTTCCTCATTTTCCCTTGCTTGTAGGGAGTGATTTCAGTTCAGGGGTGGCCAGAGTCATTTTGCTGCCTGAGGAAAAGAATAGGATGGTTTTTCCTGCTGACTCCATTTACAGAAACCAACCAAACTGGCAGTTAACTGTGGTTGGGCAGACTCAATGTTCAGCAGACAGACTCTTTCATCATATCTCACCTGAAGGAACTAACCTACTTTATGGGGTACAGGATGGGCTTGCAACATGCACATATCTCTGTCTTCCAACACTTCATTACCTCTTCCCACCCCAAAGATAATGCATATAAGGAAGCCACTCAATATGGGCAAATGGTTAGCGACTACATGCTGGTGTGTCACAAGAATGAGACTCATTGCCCAGCAGATAGTCTGAATTAGCAAAGCAACTTGAGCAAGATGTTAAGGCAAGTTTTATTTCTGCAGTAGAAATAGACCAACAGGTCCAAAGGTGTAGAGGTCCAAAGGTGAGACAAAAATACATTTCCATGAGCGCACCTCATATGCAATAAACAGTGGGTTTCCTCAGGTAAACATTCAGAAAACAACACTTAGTTCAAAGCACATCCTCTCCATCTGGTATCTGTCAATATTAAACTGTTCCAATCTGTTTATCATTTTCAGATAGCATGTGATAATTCAACAGGACCTTAGGTCTTTAATTTGAGAGTCTGTTACCTTAAATGGGGAACATAATTAACAATTACTAATCCAGGAGGAAGCTCCCTTTTCTCACCTACATGTTAAAACACAGGATGGAGCCAAGGCTCATAATCTAGCCAACCTTTAGGGAATTGACATCTCAAGATTTTTGAGTTCAGATTGAAAAGGGAAATTTCTAGTTTTTAGAGTGACAATTTTATTATAATTTTTTTTATAACAGATGGAGGGTGGTGAAAGTTGTACCCTTATAATTTCTTTATTGCAACAGCTCCCCTGGCCGCCAATCCATTTCCAAACCCAGTTCAAAGTGATGGTTATGACATGCAAAGCCCTGTATGGCTTAAGCCCAGACTATCTGACAGAATGTTTCCCCACATATAACGGCCCCTGCTTTGAGATCTTTGTCTAATTTTTACTTTCAGCTGTATCTGTTTTAACTTCTGTTAATTTCTGTTAACTTCTGTTTAACCTTGAGTCCCAGAGATTGCGAAAAGATTGGACAATAACAGTCCTTTCCACATTTCATAGATGAAAACTAGGACATGTGTAGTGAAGCAACATCAGAGCATGGTCAAGATGCCAACAATTATTAATAAGGAAGAACATACAACCTAGGAGAGGCAGAAAAGGTCTACTTTTGCCTAAGGCTATGGAAAAGGCAAGATTCCACTTCCTCCTCTTCTCTCGCTAACGACTTTCGCACTTTGAACTTTGTTGTTGTTGTTGTTGTTGTTGTGTGCCTTCATGTCATTTCCAACTTATGGCAACCCTCAGGTGACCCTATCATGGGGTTTTCTGGGGCTGAGAGTGTGTAATGCACCCAAGGTGACCCAGTGGGTTTCCATTGCTGAGCAGGGAATCAAAACCTGGGTCGTAGTTCAATGCTCAAACTATTACACCATGCTGGCTCTCAACTTTGAACTTAGTTTGCAGCAATTGAAGGATGCTGAGGACAAACAGGAAAAGTGGGAAAGAAGAGGGAAACTGAGACATTTTTAAAGCAGCTGAAAAAAGTGGGAGGACAGAGCATACTGGGACTGTCCTTATCAAATCAAGACAGTTAAATGGTATGCAATACCAATAATAATAGTCTTAACACATCTAGAGGGCACCGAGCTGGGGACAGCTGCAATGCTGTCTCTGCTCTTTTTAGCCCACTTGATATGGATCACAGTCGTCATGGAACCCGGTGCTTCCCAGTTTCTTCCTCTTCATAATAGAGCCCTTTCACTAGCCTCCCAAGTGAAAAGCCTATTTGTTAAGTCAAGTGTGAATCAACACAATAAAAGTGCAGCATGGTATCTAAACATAGCTGCCTTTTGAGTGTGTTTATTCATTGCTTCCAAGGAAGAGCAAACTCCTCTTTCATCTCTCCAAGTTAGTTCCTAGAATGGATTATAAAAATGCATGGAATACTTTCGGGTAACAATAGTATGTGGCATGCCTGGGGAGATTTTCCCTGCCTCTGGTGGGGATGGATGCTGATGGATGCTTTTGAAATACCAGAGCTAAACATTTCATTCCCTTCCTCAGGGCAACTTTCAAGTCACTGAAGATGGCCTCTGTCCCCCTCCAAAGTTTCCATATTTCCACTAACTGTGGAGAGGATAGCTGGCAAAAGGTATTGCTAAATCTTTACCTATTTGGTTTTGTTCATTTTTTTCCTGCTATTTCTGGGCTGTAAAAACACACTGCAGTGGAATTCTTCTTCTTTGCAGAGATTCAGATTTCCTCACATTATCTGTCATTTGGGAACTGAGTGCTCTTTGAGATGGAAACATGCAAGCCGCTCAAAGCCAGGGCAGGGCTGGTTGAATTGTTGTTGTTGTTGCTGCTGTCTGTTGTGCTTTCAGGTTGTTTCTGACTTATGGCAACCCTAAAGCAAATCTATCATGGGATTATCTGGGGTGGAGAGTATGCAACATGGCCAAGGTCACCCGGTGGGTATCCATGCTGAGCAGAGAATCAAACCCTGGTCTCCAGGGTCACAGTTCAATGCTCAAACCACTATGCCACACTGCCTCACCAGGACACAAAATGGCACTGCTTACAGGTAGAAATGGTCAAAAGATGGCCTGCAGGCTGCGTGTGACCCCAACGCTACTTTTACGGGTTTGAATCCCAGAGTGCCCAGTCTCCCCAGACAATTTGTTTGAGTTTTGGCAACAAGATCAATTTTACAGAAATTGGCTCTTTGAGCAGTAATTTTCCAGTAATACAACATGTGAGGATAGGAGGGCTGCACCTTCCTTGAGCCCCCAAAACAAAGTGTGGTGGACTTCCAGTGGACTTCTTTTGATTTTTCCTCCCATTTGCCATCCCATTTGGGGGGATAGGTATAGCCCACAAGGGACACTGGGTGATGAAAACTCACTGGCACCCATCCCCTTGCCCACCCACTGCATGAAGAAACATGTAAATATGCAAAGTTTCCTGGTTGTGTGTCCTCCCATCAGCCCAAGATAGTTAGAGATTATGGACTTTGTAGTTCAGAACATCTGGAGCCACTTGTCTCTCTCCTACCCCCTGCCGACCCACTGATCCCAACAACCTGACAATCTGAAGCAAAGGGACATATTTGAGATCATGGTGGTGTGCAGGGTCCTTCCCCCTCTCCTGCCTCAGTTTTGTCTCCACAAGAACCTTGAGATGTAGCTGAAGCTAAGAAAAGATTGATTATTTTATGGTTGCTCAGTGAGCTAACTTCATGGCTGAGTGGTTGTTTGCAGCTGGGTCTTAGTCCATCACTCTAACCACTATACTTTGTTGCTTTTATAATTAGTAGCAGGCAAATAGCTTCAGTTTGCTATTGTGTTTGCGTTTGTTGACTGCAGCATGCCCAGAGACAAGGGACCATTTCACACTACATAGTTATGGCACTAGGATTCCACTTTAATGGCTATTATGACATCCTATGGAATGCTGGGGTTGGTCATTTGGTGAGGCACTAGAATTCTCTGGCAGAGAAGTCTAATTCACCCTCCCTAAACTTCAGATCCATAGAATGGAGCCATGGTAGTTAAAGTGGAATCATAACACTGTAACTGTGTAGTGTAAAAGGCCCCAAGAATAACAAATCCCGGGAAGCAAGGAGGGAAGGATGTAGAGCAGCAAGTGAGAGGAGCACATCTCACCTTTCTGGGTAAGGCATCCCTGACCTTTTCCAACAGCAACAGTCTGTAATGCCCACCCATTCATCGGAGAGCCACATGAATGTGAGACATTTGTTCCTTTTCTGGGTTTCTGGCCTAAGTGCTCTGCAATGCAAAGAGGCGCCCCCCCCCGTGACTCCCGCTGCTCAGCTGTTCCACCAGGGACACCCATGTTGAGCATACGCTGTTTTCTAAAAATGGAAAACACCGAATGGGAGCACATAGAGAGAACACAGTCATCATCGGCAGTACACTCAGTGAATTCCCTTACGTCAAGCCCAGACCCTTTCTTTCTAGATGGAAAGATCCCTTATTATAGTGACTACAACATCTCCTCATCTTGTAGATGGAGACTGATTAAGAGAATACTGGCAGATTAATGTTGGCACAACTCTTTACCTGGGCCAACATGGTTGGCTAGGTGCATCATGCATATTGTCATGAACCTATAATTGACAAGAACATGAACTCCTGCCCCAATGCATGGGGAGGGGGTGTGAGAGAAAATGTACAATAGACTAGAAGTAAAAGATTTCCCTAGATGTTTCTGAATAATTCCTAGAATTGGTCCAGGACACTTTGATGCCTCATACAGCTGCACTCTTAGCTGAGACAATGGATACCAATGTAAAGAGGTGAATCCCAGGACTCCTTGCAATGCTGCAGAGGAGGCTTGGATTGCACACAGTCAAGCAGTGTGTATTTCTGTCGTGCAATAAATTGAGGCTCCAAGAAACCCCTCACATGCCATTTTGCTGCCCAACTAGACAGTTGTTTTACTTCACCACTGGTGTCCTAAGTCATATTTGAGTCCTGCCTAATTTACAGGGTACAGGACTAGACAAGTAGTGCAGTATGCATGGCTCTGTGTTTCAACAGAGATAGCTAAGGAGGATAGGACAAACGTCTGGGGGGGCTATCACTGCAACTACCCCAAATCTGCTGTCTAGGTCTATTTTCTTGTTTGTTTATAGTAGAGAGATCCTGAGGCAATGAACAAATAACAACCAATTAAAACAATACAAAGGTAAAAATGTTTTAAAACACACTGAAATACTCTTTCAAAACTCCTAGCATATGTGCTGTACCAAGCAGGTGTGGGTCCTCCATACACTCTTGGATGGTAAGAGCAACATTTCCTCCCTAGCAGTTGAAAACTGGTAGCAGTGAATTATAGCAGCCTTTAGAACAGAGCAGAGGAACATGTGGCTCTCCAGAGCTCCCAGGGAAGCTGGGAGCTGCAGTCCACCTATATCTGGAGGGCCACGGGATTCTCACCCTTGCTTGAGAAAAATGATCCTCCCTTTAAGTAATTCCAAGAGTCCTATGCTAATGCCACCAGCAGAATGTTTATTTATTGAAGTCAGATATAGGAAGGCCGCAGGACTTTAAAAACAGACAAGGCGGGTTTGCAAACCATGAAATGCGACTCAAGGGAAGCTGCCTGTGAAACACTTTCTTGGACACTTGCTAACATCATCATCATCATCATCATCATCATCATCATCATCATCATCATCATCATATGTTTATTTCATCTTTTTTTCCAGACAGTTATTGTTCCCCCAATTAGCTAAAAAAGGAGAGGGGGTGGCATGCCCTTTGGTTTACAAATTAAAAGGACAAGAAACACAAGGGACAGGGAAAGAAGGATGAAAGGAAAAGGGAGAAGAATTCTTTGAGGTCATGAGCAAACAGACAAGCTCTGTGTGGCCATGTGCCATAATGGCCAAGGCAGTTGGTTGTCTGGTGCTGGTGCTCTTCTTGCCTAGATAGCAATTGGTCTGTCTTTGTTCCTTTGGGTGACGGATGGGGTCACTTGCTTTTGCAGTCATGGCGAATGAGCAGTTGGAGGATCTGAAATTTCTATCTGGCAGAGAGAGGCCAAGCAATTGCCCACAGTTGCTCCTTCTCTGGCTCTTGGAGGGGGCTTAGCATGGCCACTTAAGGCATTGCCAAAAGAAGGACACAAAAGAGGCCATGGACTTGTACAAAATCTGCATGTGCTTGATTTCTGTGTATTGATCTGATCTGATCTATACAAGTGGTTTATTCAAGTATTTATATCCTGGCCTCTGTCTCAGGGCAGCATACAATAAAATCAGCTCAAAACAATGTAAACAATAAAATGATTTTTTAAAGGCTAAAATCATATGAAACAATCTAACAAGTTAAATGCAGATGAAATAAATGAAAATAAAAAAATGCAGATGGAAACCAGTTAAAATATGTTAAAACTATTTAAAACTATGTCTGTATATGGATTTGTATTAAAACCAATTAGGCTCCAAAGGCTTTAATAAATTTAGATGCAAATTTAGAAATAACCACTCTGATTTGAACAGGAACATAGTATCTCTCTCACTGTAGTGAGGGCGACTGGGACCAGGTGACATATGCATGCCTCCTCAGTCTAATTCTGTGCAGGTGTTAACTATGGATGGACAACTTCAAGGTCCTTGCTCCTCTCCCTTCTAATTGTCCTCTGTCTCAAGACTGGGCAACTTTACAAACAAAAGACACTTTCAGACAGAGACCTGTCCTCCAATTGTTCATCACATAGAAAGCTGCCTTGTGAAGCAGAGTTCACAGCCATCCTTTTGCAGCTAAGTAGGTTTCCTCCCTACCATGATATTGCTGGGGGAGCTAGGGATGTAGCCTCTCAGTGGTCCTAGATCCCATGGTCAGTCATCATCAGTATGTATTTCTCTTTTGTTTTCTGTTTCTGGGACAATGTATCCTGCATTTCTTTTCAGTATTATAATGGGACTCATCCAAACAGCACCTGTAAAAAAAACCCTTGTTTTGCTTATGGATTAATAAGTACATAGGACACTACTTTCATCTCTCAGATTAGTTTATCCCTTCTTGTCTGTCCAACCTTTCTTGAAGCCAACCTGAGTTTATTGGTGGATGATAGAATTATATAACCTTATTACTATTCTTATCGTCCTTCCCAAGTCTGGAGGACATCACTGGTCAAATGGATATATATGGAAAGGAAGATAGCTTCAGCCTATAAATTCACTGACCTCAGAGGATACACTTTGTGCCCACAGGTACAGCAAATAATATTAAAAAGTGTAGTAAGTGATATGCATTCAGCAGGCATGTTGGTCTTCAGAATTCTCACCAAAGCAGCTAAGACAAACAAAGGATAAAATTAAAGCCAACAGTATTACGTAAGGAGTAGAAATCAGCAATTTTTTTTTTTTTTTTTTTGTGGCTTTTCTAAGTTCTCATCAACCCCAAATACAGTGAAACAGCCAACAGTACTTCTCCAGAGATTTGGCAGCGGGGGGTGGGGGGACACTATTATTCATTCGGGTGGTGAAATTTTTGACCCACTTTTTTGGGAATGTGTGCAAGAATCTTTGGATGTGGAAAAATAACCTTCAACATGGATTGAATTTTTTCTACCCTTATCTAGCTGCAACTCTGTCAGGCCAGTGAGTCATTATGAGTACTGGTACCTTACTATGACTACCTTTCCTTACTTCCTATATTGCAGATAGGGTGACTGAAGCTGAGAAAGAAAGATTTGCTCATGGCCACCGTGTGAAAACTGAACCACTTCCTGATTTCCAGTTCAGTCTCTTAGCCATGAACACCTACTCAAGGAAAGAATTTGTAACTGGACACAAAATGTCATGTCTGTGCCAATCTTCTTTTTAAGGAAGCTTTTAAGAAAGTGTGTGTTTGTTTTTGAATGGAATATACATCTTTTACCACAAGCTGCCTTGAGATGGCTAATGGCAAAAACAATCTGGTGTTATAAAAACAGTAGGGCCTAAATACCCTAAAGGCATCAGGTCTGATCTTAGAAGCTAAGCATAGTCAGCCCTGGATAGTACTTAGATTGGAGACCACCAGTGAATGCCAGGTATTGTAGGCTAATTTCAGAGGAAGAAATGGGCAAAACCACTTCTGAGTATTCCTTGTGTAAGAAAAGGCCTATGAAATTCATGAGGTTCCCATAAATCAATAGGGAACTTGAAGGCCCATACTCACACATTATGAAAGCATATAACATGAAACTTCAGTCATGTTGGTCTCGGTTGTTTTAAAGATGAAAGTAACTGGCTTGCAGGATACAGGATTTTAAAGCACCAGTGTTTAAATAGCAGCTAAACTGAACTGCCGTCTTTGGATGTTTATATGCAAGACAGAGACTTCCTGGTGTTTTCACTTATTGTTATTTCTAGACCTGTATGTAGATTGCTATGCTTTGGCTTTTCTTCTTCCTTTCTCAGCAGTTTCCTCCTTCAGTTAAAGAGGCAGGCAGTACATAGAGAATCCACAATGGCTGTCTCAACAGAGTGGCATGCATTAAAGCTAGTTTTAAAGCTTTCTATGTTATCATTTTCTCCTGTCACATTGCTGATAAATTTCCTGAAAAATCATAAAGTTTACATTTTTACCTTACTGTGAGCATTCACAGTAGTTATTCCTTTTTTGAAAAAATAAACTTCTTGCTTATAGTACTAGTCTACTGTAACAAATATTCATTTTCTCAGTGCTCTGGTATCTTTGAGGATAATGTTTGGAAGAAGGCATAGTTGTGCTCCCATGACAACTCCAGCTAACATGGTAAAGGTCCCACAATTTTGTTCCCTTCTGCAGTCTGCCAAAGCTGGTTTGGCTGTCATTTGTGTCAAATCCATTCTACTATCTCTAATGTCCTCTATGTTGCTTCCTGAGAATGCATTAAGGAGCATGTCGTTGGAAAATCCCATGCAGTATTCTGGTCTGATGAAGTGAACAGGGGTTGCAGAAAGACATAGCTTCTGCAGGATCTACATAGAACAAACTTCATCTCATTGAGATGAAAAGGAATATATCAAGACAGCAAAATTTAATTGCTCCCCTGATGCTGAACAGAGTGTGAAAGACATTAAGCTTTCTGAAGGTATCATGTTTCCAGCTTTATGTCACTGGACATCTGTTGTATGCAATGTTTCCAGTAAAGCATTCCAAAAAGTTGGCTTGGCTCATTACTAAGCATGACAATCCCAGCTTGTTTGACTAACTGCGTCCTTGTGTTAGTCTCTTCTGGCACAGAGCCTATGTGTTGCACCTGCTCTCAGCTCTTTTGATGCACTGTGGCTAAGTTGCCAAGATCCTGCCACCATGTGATGGGCTCTTGCCACACACTTGCACTGCAAAAGAGCTAAAAGCAGGCTTTCAGCTAAGAGTCAGCTAGTCTGGCAGTTATCACCTCAGCTTGGTCCATCTCTCCTCTCCTCTTCTCCCCAGTAGTTACAAAGCCACTTTTTTTACCAGCCTGGTAGATTCTAACACTGGGGAGAGCACCAAAAATTAGTTTTTTGGACTGTAACTTCTAGAATTCTCCAACTAGCATAGTCACAGGAATGGGATTCTTGTAGTCCAAAATGAAGTGTTCCTAAGCCTTGGCTCAGAACTATCCAGTCACAGATTCATATGTGGGATACAATTTGGGGGGGTTATGAGATTAGGTTAGACCAGTTATTATAAAGCAAGTGTTGGGAGGTCAGGAGTAAAGAGCAGCTTTGACCTGATTAGAGGAAGATGGGAATTTCTTTATGAGCATGAGAATGAATACAAACTGATAAGATTTTTGATCATCCATGCCTGTATGTCAGAGAACAGTCAATGTGGCAGCTTCCATCCTTCCTGTTAACTATGCTGAATTGGGTTTATGGGAGTTGTATTCCAATTCATCTGGAAAAAGCAAGGCTAGTAAATTGAAGATGAGAAAGAAATGATGGAGAGCTGAGTGGTAAGATTATTTGGAATAAATTTACTCCCCTTAAGATAGCCAAGAGTGTGAGCGATTCTGTCCAGTTTAATCTCTTTAGTCCTAACTGTCATATTTTACACACTGTACTCTGCTCAAAGCCCTTGAGATATGGCTGGTTGTCAATCAAAGCAAATTAGTCTAGGTGACTTCAGACCTCTTCCACTTACTGAACTATACTGTAAAACTGGGAAGTGAAAAGAAAGAATAGCAAAAAAGAAGAGGAGGAGGCAACAGACAGGGACTGAGAATATCTTTGCAAGTCAAGCAATACTGTGCTAATCTGCCCTGACCTCTGGGGTATTTTAGGGCATTGGCTCAGCTAGCTTTGACACCCGGTAACTGAAGAAAGGGCTGGAGCTGAGCATTAATTTTACCTATGTAATATTTCAGGTTGAGTTCTTGGCACCTCTATCAACTAAAGGATCTCACATAGCACAGCCTGCACAGACATTTGCTGACCTTCTATCAATCAGCATACTAAGAACGGTGGAAGTGTTGGACTGATGGAGTACAAGGCAGCTGTGGATATCCTTAAAATGGAACTTTGAATTCTGTAGGTAGATAATGTTACTTTTTGTAAGGAGCTGTTACATAGAAGTTCTACACCTGTGTATTTATATTATGTACCTTTGTAGAATGTGATTATGGAAACACAAAGTGGGTTTCTTTCATTGTATAACATAAGAGGCATAGACATCAAAATTCCTTATACATTTTTTTTCTTTTTAGGAAGCTATTCATTTGTTAAGTGTGTGAGGGTGTATGTGTGCTGGGGACTTTTGGAAGCTGAAGTCTTTGTATGGTACAGCACTGGCAGGATATGAAGTAATACTAAATAGTTATCCTTTCGGAATACTTTTAAAGCACTCATTTCCCCTTTCCTCACTTAAAAGCCAGAAGGAGTTTTTAAAAAGTTACAACTCGCAGCATTTGAGAGAGCAATAAATCACACCAAAGCCAGATGTATTGGGGCATGACAGAATGACTAATGATTTAATGCTTCTTGAAGTTTTTTTCTCTTTTTGGTTTCCTTCCACAGGGCATGGCTTGAAAAATAACAAAATGAGGTAAAATAAATTAATTTTATGTACACTTTACATACACTCAGTGTTACATGGCATCTGCAGCAACGGTTACAAAGACATTGTTACAAAATAGAACGTTAACATGGCCACTGCAGGTGTTCAACACCCTGCAACTCACAATGTCGTCATCCTGAGAGTAATTAGCACGTAATAATAATGATGATCCTTTCTGTAAACATGTTTAGAAGCATTTACGGTGGACAATGGATGGGCCGGCTTCATCATATTCTTGTTTTGTGATCCACATCTGCTGGAAGGTGGACAGGGAAGCCAAGATGGAGCCACCGATCCAGACGGAGTACTTACGCTCTGGTGGGGCAATGATCTGCAGAGAACAAAAGGAATGGCTTAGTTGGAAAGTGGTGGCAGGCACAGGGAGGGTGGAATACAAGGAAAGCTCCACTGGGATAGAGCAATTCCCTAAGCAGGGATTCTAAACTTTTTAACCAAGGGTGGACAGCACCAGTGCTGGAAAATTACTAGCAACATCATTATCTGTTAGGTTTTCCCTTGTTCCCCTGCAAAAAAGAATAAATCCTAACAAGGAGAATAGATACTACTCTACAACAATTCAGAGTTTCTGGTTACTTTTAAAGGTTATTTTAAAGGCATTTGTCAGGAATTTTCCAAGTTTTATGCCATTCTATTATCAAGTCTAATTTAAAAAAAACTGAAAAAAGAAGGAACAGCATAAGTTACTTTTGTATACTATATGGAGTAACAGCACTTAATTATTTTTCCAACATCATAATGAGTAAAAAGTAAAAATAATCTCCCAAGTTCTGAGCAGCACCTTTCCTACCACTAGAGTAATAATTAATAAGTTTAAGAGAGCAACATGTGAAACGTGCATGGGAATACTCTTTCATCCAGTGCCCTACATATGAAGCCCCCTCCTCCATACTCTCTTGTCATAACTGCTGGCTGCCACTGGTATTGTGTTAAAGTCCCATAGGTAGCATCACTTGGATTATGTTATTTTCCAAAGGGAAAGCAGGTATATGTAAGATGAGCATCTCAGAGGGACTTGCAGGGCAATTACATTTTGTAAAACAAAACCAGGTGGCTTAGGTAAATTAGAAGGACTAGTTAACCCTTTAATTCCTGGGAAAGTTCAAAATCTAAGAGTAGAGAAAAGAGAAAACAATGGTCCCAGTCTACAAACACAGGATTTAAGTTTAAATCTCACAAAAAGCAATTGGAGTGGGTCAGAGTTAAGTCCAATGATTTCAGTGAGGCTTAGTTCCCACTGGCATTTGTGAGATTGGGTTGGTTTCAGATTTAGTCATACTTAAGAAGAGACAATGGCTGAGTTTGCATTGATCTCAATGAATCTAAGGATTCCAAAGTCTAGGAATAGCATTTTTTAAATGCTAGGAAGTATCTGTAACTGGAGATTCCTTGAAACACAAAGACTAACTGCATGTCACTGCCTTAGGCTTTCAGCATTACACTGTCATAATCTAATGCATACCTATTGACCCAGTAATTCATTGAATGAAACCCACCTTGATTTTCATTGTGCTGGGAGCCAGAGCAGTGATCTCCTTCTGCATGCGGTCAGCAATACCGGGATACATGGTGGTACCACCAGACATGACATTGTTGGCATACAGGTCCTTCCTGATGTCAATGTCACACTTCATGATGCTGTTGTAGGTTGTCTCATGAATACCAGCTGATTCCATACCTTGAGACATTAAGAAGATAAAAGAATAGAAAGATGAAACTGCCTGCTGCACATATCTGCAGAGAACTCCATAGGAAAGAAATCTCTGAGTAGGTGGGGAAAAGGCTTATGAGGAACATACCAATGAAAGATGGCTGGAAGAGGGTCTCTGGGCAACGGAAACGTTCATTGCCAATGGTGATGACCTGCCCATCAGGCAATTCATAGCTCTTTTCCAAGGAGGAGGAGGAGGCAGCAGTAGCCATTTCATTCTCAAAGTCCAGAGCCACGTAGCACAGCTTTTCCTTGATGTCACGGACAATCTCACGCTCAGCTATCAGAAGGTAGAACAGGAAGAATTTAGCAGCCTGCCAAAGGAGAAACCTTTCACAGAGCATCGAATCAGCAGAGAAGAGAGAAATGGACACAGAATCCAAAGATGTCTGACACTAGAGCTTGCTCACTTGCTAAGTGAGCAAGTCCAGCCCAAACTATTTTATGAATGAAGCCGATAGCATGAGATGGGCTTTCTGTGCATTTCAACTTTTATGGTTCTACAGAGCCTGGCTGCATTCACCAAGTGGAGAAATGTCAAACTTGGAGGCTCATCTTGTGCTTTGACGAGCATAGCCAAATGCCTGTCTAGAAATTACTCTATAGGCATCTGCTAAAGTCTCCATAAGACAAGGGCCAATTCAAGGGCAGGATAATTTGTCATCAGGAAGGCATTACTGGTTCTAAATCTGGGCAAGGAGGGGGAAGTCCAGCTTTAGGTGCAATAGCAAAGGGTGGGGAAAGCTGCACTTATTACCGGTAGTGACAAAAGAGTAGCCTCTCTCAGTCAGGATCTTCATCAGGTAGTCAGTGAGATCCCGGCCAGCCAGGTCCAAACGCATGATGGCATGTGGGAGAGCATAACCCTCATAGATGGGCACGTTGTGGGTGACACCATCGCCAGAGTCCAGCACAATACCTACAGAAGGTAAAAAGAAATTGATACAAATCTTAATGACAGAGGCAGCAAACCTGCTTTCACCTGCTTGCAGTGTCAGAAGGACACAGAACACATATAGCAATAAGGAGGAAGATGGTGCAACCTCACAGAAGTCTAGGTGAGGCATAACAGAAATAGACAGTAGCCACACCAGCAATGTTAGCAAGCAAATTTTCTCTTTTGTTAGTGAGTCTCCAGCTAATCACTAAGTATGTGTATGTGTGTGAGGGGTCCTTACATTGCACTAGACAAAACTGTGTTCATGCCAAAGGAAGGGTTCTTTCCTCCTTTTGGTGAGCTAATAAAGAGTCTTACTGCCTAGAATGCAGAGAGCCAGTGAAGGCATGTAGATGACATGAAGGCAGACAGTCTGTACAAAGGTAGTAATAATTCCTGAAGAAATGGGTAAAGCTGTAAAAAGCTACTGCCTGAAACTTCAACAATCCACTGCCAGTCAGTGTAGTTAATAGAAAACTAGGTGGACCTTTGGGCTAAGGCAGTTTCTTAGGTAGCTAAAATGTTCATTGGTGAACAGATGTCTCCTATTCTGGTGGGTCTACAAGTAGCTCATCTTCTTTAGGAGGAAAGGTAGTTTGTGGGTTTCCCTGGTCATCCTTGCTTTCCTCCTTCCCTTCCTGGTAATGTCACTCACCAGTGGTACGGCCAGAGGCGTAGAGGGACAGCACAGCCTGGATGGCCACATACATGGCAGGGACGTTGAAGGTCTCAAACATGATCTGGGTCATTTTTTCACGGTTGGCCTTGGGGTTGAGAGGGGCCTCAGTGAGCAGGGTGGGGTGCTCCTCAGGGGCCACACGGAGCTCATTGTAGAAGGTGTGATGCCAGATCTTCTCCATGTCATCCCAGTTGGTGATAATGCCATGCTCAATGGGGTACTTCAGGGTCAGGATACCTCTTTTGCTCTGAGCTTCATCCCCTACGTAGGAGTCTTTTTGACCCATACCCACCATGACACCCTGAGAAGGAAGTGGGAAAAGAGTTCAGCATCTTCCAAGGGGATGAGGAAGTAAGCCAATCTTACAGGAATGGCTACTATCTGCAATGAGCTATCAGACTACTCTTATTAAGACTCTGAAACTTTCCTTTCACAACAGGGAGCAAAAGACAAGATATATGAAGGAAACCAGCTGCTGCACTGGATACATTTAGGAGAGCAGGTAACATAGATGACCTTGCTAGAACTAATCTCTCTAGGAAGGGAGTTCCAGAGCCTGGGAACAGCCACAGAGAAGGCCTTCTCCCATGTTCCCAGAAGGTGTATCTACATGTCTCCTACAGTACATTATGGTAATCTATCTACATTACCTGATGGTACTCTGTTTTTTATCCAAAGCAATAGAAATCATGAACTAGGATGGACATTTCCTATTTCAACATGTTCCTGCCTCAGGGCATGCTGCATAACAAAAACTACAGCTCTGTTGAACAGGACTGGCTCAAGACATTTTGGTAGCCAAGGTTTATGTACAGAACCTGACTGGCCTGATTGCAGAATCTTAATTGAACAGTGTTGACAAGTTGATATCCTATGATACATTTGAAGGCAGCAAGACAGATTGGTGGGCCCAGTACAAATTCTGGCATATACAGCTCTGTCCTCCAGTAGAGAGGAACAGATGCTGAATTAAGGAGGAACAGCCAAAAGGCTCTCACCATTGTCCCCAGTTATCTGCTACCTGAAGCAGTCTTCTCACTCTGTCTAAGAGAATGGCCAGCTGTGCTGCCACAGTTCATTGTGCAGCCTAGTTCTCCATGACTAGTTCTCTACTCAGAAACAAATTCCACTGAACTCAGTGGGATTTTTTACCAAGTAAAGATTGTAGCCTAATCTCCCCCAGTCACTCCCTTTTTTTTCTTTTAAGGGAGCAGCTTTTAACTTTGGATTTCCATCAGTAAAAAGGGGAAGAAAGTGGAATGCTATCACCCACCTAGCATATTTACTCCTCAATCCTAGTCAGGGTTCAGGCTCTAGCAGGGAAACAAGAGCTCAGATTATAGATTCTGCATCTCTCAACCTGTCTACCACTGGAGAGAGGCATGGCTGGCAGAAGGGGCAAAATACCTGATGACGGGGGCGGCCAACAATGGAGGGGAACACAGCCCTGGGGGCATCATCCCCGGCGAAGCCAGCCTTTACAAGGCCGGAGCCGTTGTCGCATACGAGCGCGGTGGTCTCATCCTCATCACACATGGTGTCGGCTTTCTAAAAAGGGAATAGAAGGAAGAAGAGTTCACAAGGGGCAGCAGGCATCCAGCCACGAACGTTTATGAGCCAGAGGCTACTGGGAGAATTTTAATCGACAGAAGTCTGGCAGGCTTCTGTTCTAGCAGGAAAGGGCAGACAAGGACAGAGTAGCTCTGCTTTGCCACCTCTCTTTAACAGGCAAGGTAACCCAGAGAATATATTCCATATTGGATGCAAAATACATCTTCCTTTATTGATCATAAAACCTGGCAAACTCAAATACCTAATTAACAGCTGAATCTTTAGCACAGGCAGATTAAAATACTTGGGCTTGAGGAACTTAACCATGTTTAGTCAGAATTAAGTCCAGTTTACTTCCATAGGACTTACTTCCAAAGTCAACAGGCTTAACGCTGCAGCTTTACAGCACAAGCCAATGCATGTCTATTGAGGATTAAGTTCTACTCAATTCAACAGGACTTATTTTTAAATGTGCTTCAGATTTCAGCCTTTGTCCAGGGGGCGTAGGGGATCAGATTTAAATCCAACTTCCTTTATAGAGTTGGATAGGATACTCATTTTGTCTAGATTACTGTATTACTTAGGCAACATACAAATATCACATATATATAGCTGGAATTAAGTCTTTTCATTTAGGTGGTACTGATTTCCAAGTAATTGTGTTTAAGAAAGTGCCAGCCCTTTCAGAGGGTGACCCAATGGAACTAGGAGTTTGATCCATTTTATTTCTAAAATGCTACCTTAATAGCGATCACACTAACATTGACAAAACCTCAAAACTGAGTTATGACATGCATTAGGCTCCCAAAATATGGACTGTTTTTCTTTACTGAAAATACAATATACAAGGTAATCTATGATTTTTTTTGCTCCCTTAGGTATCATTTAAAATACATTTCACACCAATGCTAACTGAATGTGTCCTGATTTGTCCTGGGGACAAGGGGACTTCTCACCACTCAGGACAACTAGTTGGATGCTCAGAAGCTGCCAACTGGGTAGGACCTTGTGTGTGTGTGTGTGTGTGTAAACCACTACAGGCTTTGAAGAACCAGGGAAGTGAGGTATGAAAAAGGAATCATTCCAAAATACACCTCTTCCTAACAGAAAATAAAACCCCACTTCGTTTTATCTGTAGCTCAACACCCAATGCAAAAACCAGAAAAGTTGTATACCGTATCTGTGGCATACAAATTCACAAAAAAAGAGATGATCTTTAAGAGCCACCACCGTGCCCTTCTATTTAATTATAAACACCAGTGGAACCCATATGCCCCAAATGACCAGGGGTCATTAATCCGGGACTTTACAATGTACTTCTAGTCAGTCCTAGCTCACCCTCTCTTCTAGTTGGTTTAGAGTCTAATTGACTAGCAATAACCTTAACCCACATTTCCTAGATCAAAGGGATCCTGTGGCCCCTGCAAATGTTGCTGGATTGCCCTTCCCAGCATTCATCCCCATAGGTTATGCTGGGCAGTGCAGAGGGGACTTGAGAGTCCAGCCACATCTGGAGGGTTGCAGGACTCCCTTTCTTAAATGCTTGACTTGGGACCCCTTCACGAGCAGGGCCTGCTGACTTTAGCTTTGAATGACTGGATGTTAGAAATATTCATTTGAAAGGGATCATCCAGAATCTTCACAGCCTGAGTATCCTGAGCTGCATCAGCTCTTCTCTGTAATTTGGAAAATTTAGCTCCTCACTTAAAAAGAAAGAAAAAACGAACTGATTGCTTTTTCAAAACCAGAACCTTGTCTCCTTAGCCCTTAAAAGAAGTAGTGGCGCCTCTACTATAGAGATAGGCAAGGTGGCTGATTATGGCCATTTCCGCACTACAGTGTTAAAGTGCTGTATTCCACTATCAATCTCCTATGGAATTCTGGGGTTTGTAGTTTAGGGAAGGGCACTTCGAATTCTCAGCCAAAGAGCTCTTTGGTCTCAGTAAACTACAAGCCCCAGAATTCCACAGGGCATTGAAAGTGGAATAGCAGCAGTTTAACACTGTAGTGCGGGAATGGCCTATGCTCAGCTCACTCTGGCCACATGGTGCTTCCCACTGGAAAGAGGCTCGGCTATTGCCGCCTTTGGGGACTGGCTGGAGCGAGCCGGTTCCCCCTCTCGGCGGTGTTTGGTCTCGTCCTCGTGCGGCCAGGGCAGCCCGGCTGGCGGAGCCGGGCCGCCTCCTCGCTGGCGGTAGCGCGCGCCGGGAGGTTCCAACCCACCTGCGGGGGAGTCACTCACCTTTTAGGCTCGGTTCCTGCCTCTCAGCTCCGGTTGCTGCTTCTCCCCGGCTAGTCCGGCTGCACGGTGGACTCGCCGGAGAGCCCGGCGGGTGTTATATAGGCTCTCCCCGGCGGCCTCTTCCCTCCCCGGCGCCGACCCACAGGAATGTCTCCATATTTGGGTGTTGGGCATCGAGCGAGCCCAGGCGGCCCGGCCGGAGCCCCCAGGCCCCTTGCGCGGCCGCGGGGCTGCCCAAAGAAGGAGCGCCTGGCCGGGGCCCAGGTAACACGGGCCGGGCCGTATAAGGAGTGTCTGCCGGCCGGCCGGCACCTCCTCCTCCTCCTCCGGCCCCCCCCCGGCCCAGGAGGGCTCCTGCCCCAAATAATCGCCTCAGACCATCATGCCCTGAAAGGAGAAAGAAGGCCCGGCGCGGCGGGGGCGGGGAGGGAGGGAGGAAGGAAGGAAGGAAGGAGATTCCTGGGGGTAGAGGGCGGGGGAAGGGCGGCCGGGGAGCCCGGGGCCTACTGCCCTCACGCCCCTCGCCCGCCTGCTCGGGGGCGGAGGGGGGTGGTCGCCGCCCGCGCTCCCCGTTCGCCCGTCCTTCTCGAGGTGCGGGCGAGTTAGGCCCCGCTTGGTCCCCCGGGGCCTCCTGGCAGGTGAGCGCGTCCCCCAGAGCTGATTTAGGGCGCCTTGTTTAAAAGTCTCCTCAGCTCTCATTCATTGTAGTTAAAGGGCACATTCTGTGCGTCTCAAATGAGAAGCAGGTCCTCTGACGTTCCCTGTTGGGCGCTCTCAGGTGAGAGAGTCTAGGGCCATTTCTGCACTAGCCTGTTATAGCGCGATGATTCCACTTTCAACCTCGTCTGGAATCCTGGGGCTTGCAGTTTCGAACCCCAGGATTCCAGACGAGGTTGAAAGCGGAATCATCGCGCTATAACAGGCTAGTGCAGAAATGGCCTAGGACTGCAAGCTGAGGAAGAATGTGCTTTTAAAAACAATCCAAACACCTTGAACACCTTGGGGGGATTGGACTTGATGGCCACTGTGGTCTCTTCCAACTCTTATGTTTCTGTGATTCTACAAACAACAGATGAGCTACAACATGCAGAAGCACCAGCAAGCATAGCGAGTTGTGAGGAATGCTGGGAGTTGTAGTTCCACATCTGGAGGGCTATAGGACTCCTATTCCTTATACAGTCATTTGCTGTTGTTGATTCAGTCATCCTAAGAACCTTATTGCACTACATTGTTATAACACAATATTCCACAGTAAAAGCTGTGACAACATCCTATGGAATCCCGGGATTTGCAGTTTAAGGAAGGGCCTTTGGAAGCTCTCTGCCAGGGAGCTCTGAGGCCTCACTAAATCACAGACCCAAGAATTCCACAGGATGTTGCGGTGGCAGTTAAAGCAGAATATAGTGTTATAACAATGTAATGAAATTAAGATCTATTGCTTTACAGGTCACGTAGATCAATTATTCCTATTTAGGTTTCATGTTTTCAGTCACATACTTGCACTGGGTTAATTTTAATCCCCTTTAGAGCACATCCATTTTGGGACAGCTCATTTTCTACAAAATAACCCTGAAGTCAGATGAAGACACTTAGGTCAATGTGACTTACTTTACAATAAGTAAATGTATTCAAAATTGCATTAGAGCACACATAACAAATTATGATCTATGGGTCTGTTCTGCCACCTCCAGAATGACTGCTACTTTGTGTATTTAGTTCATATGGTGCATTAAAAAACATATCTTCAAAGATACAATGCTAGTAGCTACATTTAAAAAGGGAAATCTTAACTGAGATTGAAGTGATTTGCTTCCCCTTGTTTAGGAGTGGAGAATTTAGCAGGATAACCATTAATCATACTGATGACTGGGATGGCTCAAGATGGCAATAGATAGATTGCCTGGCACTGATGTAGTTGGATTACATTCATAATTGTTAGCTGAATGTCTACAAGCATGAGAGAGTTGTGAAATTTAGAAAGTTTCTAAATAATAGAAGAGATATTTTTAGCTTTTTTTTTTTTTTTTGCAGTGAGGTGTTTATTTGAATGATAAAAGAAGTCTGCCCTAGTCAATCATGGCTGAACTGGGTTTATTAACCTTGCCCTGTTCCTTCAGCACACACCACCAGTTATGAAAATACTTGCCCGTTAAAGGACTCATCAGGTAGGCTGGAGCCTGGTGTGTTTTACTAATGAAGAATATTCATATCCAAAGGTGATTGAAGGGTTTGCTAAAGACAGAATAGCAAATCAGGACAGACTTCAAATGAATTTGACTTGTGGGTGGGAACGGCTAACTACTAGAAAGGTACTTTTGAAGTACAATTTAAAATGCTGTGCAAAATCAGTTTTATATATAGATGATGATAAATATCTAAGGGGCTGGCTGGCTGCCAGACTGCACTGAAGAGTTACCATACACCATGGGCCTGCCATACTTCATGCTATTTATACCGCTTGGGTACGCTGACTTAAAAAAAAGTTCTAAAGAGATTCACCTCTAGTTATGGTCATGGAGGAGGTTAATGGCAGTTTTAGGATTGGGAGGGAGTATGAGTCCCCCCATAGGATAGGCAGTGACAGCAACTCCTTATGGAGAGATGACAAGACCAAACTGAATTGATACCTTAGGAGGAGAGTACCAAATAACTCCCAAAAGTGAGAGGAAGTAACAGCTACATTTGCAGCAGCTCTAATAGGTATGGATTATTTTCAACATGGGTGGGACTAATCAAAGTAGGGAGTGCAGCTTGTTTAAATTATGCAGATACACAATTATGCATAAATTATTCAGCTTCTGCTCACTCTGGGAAGAGACAATAAGCAACGAGCATTACCAGAACCCGCCCCCCAACCTCTCCTCTCTCAATTGCTTAGCTCCCCCATAGCACTTTCTGTTTGATATTTTGCCAGACCTCCATGCAGTTTTTGTCACCCATACTTAAACTGGGTTAGAAGAATCATCATGTTTTAACCCTGCAGCAGTACAGTAGTCACAGAAGACAAGCAGTTAGTTCTCCAGGCATGAAGTATTAGGCAGTAGTATGTTTTCATTTTCAGTTAAACTAATCCATATAAAAATGGCATAAAGAATAACTGTAATGAGAGGTACTAAACAACTAAAATACATACAAATTATCTGTGATCTGCTGCTGAAATATTAGCGTGGACTAAATTAATGTGTATATATTTCCTGAAAAAAAAACTTCAGACGCCTGCCTCTGATGCCACCCTGAGGATGTGGATTGCTTCTCTGCAGCATCCTGAGAATGAGTGCCATTTTCTTATTTTGAAATAATTGAAGTACCAGACTTCGTTGTGTGCCTTCAGATTGTTTCCAGATTATGGCAGCATCTTCATAAAGAAAGGAATACCAGATGTACTCCTTTCTTTTTGAAGACATCACCTAGGGAACTCTAGTAGGCTTATCATTTCATAGGACTAGCAAATGTGCATAAAATTACTGTCCACTTGTTGGTGGACTGATCATACTACCTAAGTAACACAATAGTCAGATTTGTAATCTTGATGAGACTTCATAAAGTCACACAAGCATATTAAGCTGTAGTGCCTGTAATTTCTATTCCCTTTAATAAATATCCAAGGCAACATTAATATAAACTAAAAAATGTAACTACATTTTTGAAGTCAGTCTAAAGCAGGGGTTAGTTTTCCTATAAACATTCTGAAGGACTGTGATGCAGGAAGACAGGCATGAAGGACTAAACCAATATTTTGCTAGTACTCAGCCACAACAGAGACAAGTCAGGTCAAATTCCAGCAATGAGAGATGGGCAAGAGTAAAGCCGATCTCCATAGGAGAAATTGCTGTAGTTTCTCAAGTCTATCTTGATATTAGTAACAACTTTACACCCATGCCTATTTAAATCATGTTATGGCTTCAGAAGGATCCCCTGGAACCTGCAACATTCTTTTTTGGAAAAACAAATGGATAGATTTCATATTAAATCAGCTAAAACCAATAATTTAAAGTAGATTTTATGTGTTTGGAAAATGCTCTAGAAATCAGTTTTCTTCCCTTGTCCAGCAGAAATTATCAGCATATATTACTTGTTACACTTGCCCATTTTGTAAGTTTGTAAAACTGGGTTCAGTGTCAGCTGGTGTCATGATCAAAAAAGAATCTTTTTTAAAAAAAATCCAGAACACCACTAAGCTCAGCTTAAACCAAGACCTTAGTGTGCAGTCCTAATATAAACATAGAATTAAGAGATTTAGTTGCACTTGTGCGTCCTGCTGGATGTCTCACTCTTTTTTTTGTATTGGCGATTGGTTTAACATTTACTCCAACCCATCCTAAGCACACACATTGGTATTTCATTATTGTGTTTGACACTACACACATATGCCTCTGTAATAAGTACTTATTTTCTTACATTGAGAGCTTTAGGGTTGAAGCAAAATACTTAAATACAGAAGTAATTGAAATGGCACATTTTAGTAGCTGCCAAATAAGCCAGAATAACTTCCCAGATTTTTTACTGTAATTGTATGCATATTTACTTGGGAGTAAGCCCCATTGAGTTTATAAGCTCTTTTAGACTTCTGAATAGAACAGGGTTATGCCACCTCGTAGGAAAATTGTCATGATCAGCATTTGGAAACTGCATTTTCTCTGGCCAATATGTAGCCCCCCAGCAAATAATGACACAAGGGGAAACCTGTTGGTTTTAGTGAAATCTTGAATTTCTAGTGTATTGGGAGTTATGTACTACTTTTTCAGTGTTAAATACAGCAAAGCAAATCTGAGAAAATTTTAGGTACAAAAAGAAAATTCCAGTGAGATCGCCAGTGCACAATACTGGACACATGGCTAAGTACAAAAGGCAGACAATAAAAATGAAAGAATTCTGGTATCAGTGACATACTTCTCCTCCCTTTTTTAAAAAAAGGGGGTTTAATTTATCAGTTCTAAAAAAGTTATCTGCTATTTTATTGATTTTGAAATATATGCTATTTTTAACCTCCATTTTATACATAGTACTTAGAATCTATTTCCAGTCTGATACGCTTCTTTTCTACGTTGGTTTGAACATTTCCAGATAAGTCTATTCTTCCAAACATATTCAGCTCTTCCAGTCTTAGAGCCATATTAGCATAGCAAGAAGGGAAGCTGTGGAATGGTAGCTTGTGCTTTTAAAACTAGAAATTGAACTCTCTTCAACTGATTTAACTTATGACCTTCTCAGCTGTTGGATCAAGTTCTTCTAGCAGGCATCTAGCCAAGAAGAAAAGTGAAATGTTGAGGTGATGCAGACTGCTTTGCAGTCAATCTGTGCAGTCAGTAGGAAAGATTCAACTACAGCATGTCAGATTAAACCAACTCAGCTGATGTACATAAACTCTTTTAAGTATTAGAATTTAAAACATATGGATTGTACAGCAAACCATTAACCAAAAGCAACCTGCCTTCAAATAGAGAAGAGACGAAGAGAATCTTCCAGGAGAGGCTCTCCAAAGAGAACTGCTTTCTAGACCTCACATCATTACTTAGGTTATAGTAGACCATGTTATCAGTATGTGGTGAGAATTCAAATGTCTAATTATTTATATATGTGAATTTTAGATATGTGTTGTGTTTATAACATGAATAGAAATATTATTTAAGAATACGATGCAAAACTGCATGACTGATTATATTCATTCAAGTATGGAAGAGAGGCAGAATTTAGAAGCAGGAATGTAAAAGTCAGAAAAGACAACTGTTATAGTTAAAGCTTTACTTGGTATGAAACAATTTTCATAGGCTTTGCATTTTTTTCTTTGTGAACTAGCCATGCCACCTAGCTTTCTATAGGCAGAAGCTCACCCAGTTCTTAATCACCTTATGGACAAATGGTTTAGAGTAAATAGTTTATTGCAAAACCAATATATAAAGTTAAAAATGAAAATTGTTTAAATTGGCATTCATAATTCTCTCATGTCTGCCTGTAGACATAAAGCTCATAGTTTGCTTTCAGTACAAATTCAAAGTAAGTATTGGATTTTAAGTGTTCAAGTTCATCTGCTTGCAGCAAGTCCTTCACATCAGGCAGATATTCACTTAGCTGAACCCCTAAGAACAAACAGAAAGAAAGTTTGATTAGCTATGTAAATGTTTAATGATTATAAAAAATGGTATCTGCATTCCAAAGTAATTTGTTTCAAGCTCTGATACAATATAGTGTTCTCCAGAGGCTATCATATATGGGTAAGTTATTTTCAAATCATATTTGACAATTTATTTAATAAACTTAGCCTTCCTTATATCTTTTTCAGCTATATTTAAATCTGGAGTGATAGTATTATTTTTTGTTGTTCTAATAATACAAATACTGCTTAAAAGTATTGTGAAGCAGAAGATTAAAAGTCAATATATTCTTGACCATAATTCATATAAGAAAATATACCTTCTTTTAAGAGCTTTTGTAGTATTTTCACAAATATGCTGTCTTTAGATGCTTCAATTGGATCATCTTTACCTTCAGAACTTGACCACCTGTAATCCAAATATAAAAGATCAACTTGGATATATTATGACATGCGGTAATATTGAATGAGAATTCCCACTGCACTCATTTTTCCTGTGTATATTGCCAGAATTATTTGTAGTTTTCTTGCTTTTTTAAGCATGATCTTTTGACTTATTCTACTGACTCCTTTATGTGCTCCAATTTCTGCTTCAGACGTGCGCAGAAGTTTTGGAGGGAGGCAGGGACTGCAATGAGCAGAAGAGAGAAGGAGTCTGTTTTCACCTGTAGATTTCATTATAACTAATATAATGTTAGTTTTAGAGAACTGTGCAGGACTACACATACATGGAGATGTCACTACTGAGCAGAAATGTTCTAAGTAGCTTGTGAAGCGCCTGTGCCTTACATTGACAATGGGTACATTGTCGTATTTCACTAATTTAATTGTCAGATAAGAAAATTGCCAGAATTGCCTTTGTTGCAGGATGTGAACCCAAGAGAACTCTGAAATCATGTCCTGAATTTCAGTTCAATACAAATTTAAAATTTAGTATTCAGCAACATTAAAAAAAAAATTGAAACCCTCCCTTCCCCCCTTGAAAAGGACCAGAAGAGGTTCCCTTATTACTATTTCTTTGCTGTATGAATTTCCTTTGTTGTACAGAGTTTCCAATGATGTTGAATTTCTAGTGACATATAGAGGGCTGCATTAAATTACTAAGTTTGCTTGGGAAGATGTATAATTTCTTTCATAATTTTCTATTTACTTCTCTTGAAGGTGCAGTAGTGAACAAAATGAATGAAAAAGATAATGCATTCCCACTTTATTAAATCACTAAGTGTTGCTCCACATGAGTCTCAGGATACTACACTAGAATTCATTTGCCATATATAGCCATGAAGGATAGCGGTTAGCACATATAAGGCAGGTATTTCAAAGCATCCTACGAAGAGACTTGCAGATGCCTTGATGCTCAGAAAGACATTTATTCATGAATATGCAGCCAAATCATCTAAAAATCCTTCAGTTGGGCAAACACTAAAATGTTGAACATGCTTTTAAAACAAAGATTCGTTTCTAAGAAATATTAGACCTGTCCATTTGGGTATCAAACATTAACAAAATTATATTTAACTTTTATTTCAGCAGAATGCAATGCCATTTGCAAATTTTAATCTGTGTTGAATGTCTTAAAGCCATGCTTCCCCAAGCTGGTGTCTTCCGGATGTGTTGCGTTGCTACCCTCATTACATTTCCTTGAGCCAGAATGATCAGTAGCAATAATTGCTCTGGGAACTGTAGTGCAATATCTGGTAGCTGCCAGGTTGGAGAATGATGTAAACCAATACAGGCTTACTCAGGAATAAACCCCAGTGAATTAGAGGGATTGATAATTTTTTTAAATTAAATTTGCAGAGATTCGGCTGGATTACATTTGTGGATTTCTGTCTTAATTTAGTATTTGTATTTTTTAGCATTTACTATTCTAGTATTTGGAATACTTTTACTCAAGATTTTGATGTATGTTTTAATTAAGTCATATAAAGATTTAGGAATTCAGCCAGTTAAGCAAACTTGAAACCCAGTGTTGAGTTCTTCTATCATCCACTCATCTACTCCTTCAAAGCTTTTGAACTGGAATGGGCAAAGGAAAAACTTCAATCCAATTCTGCTTGGATAAAAAGAGCAGTTATGTTAAGGTGGGAGGGTGGCTGTGACCTATTTGAAGTGAATTTGTGAACTGCTGGTCCTGGAAGTTGTCAGAAAAGGTACTCCAGGAAAGGCACTCTACCCTTAAAAAAAAAAAAAGAGAGAGAGAGAGAGAGAGAGAGAGAGAGACGTAGTGGTCAGGGGCCTTGGTTCCACATGCAGACCCAGGACCAATTTGCCCAGCCTAATATGGAGACTAAGTAAGAGCAGTGTTAGCACTGGAGGGAGGAATGAGAGTTCTAATTTGCAAGAGGTACAACCCCAAAATAGGCAGATTCTAAAAAACAGCCTCTAACATCTGGAGGGCTACACTGTGCCCACGCCTAATAAAGCAGATGCCTTGAAGACAACCTAAGCTTACAACTAGCAATTCTCATCACAAAGTGTGAAATAACTACTCTTTCAGTTTCACTTTCCTAAAGGTCCAAAGAGTTGACGTGGTATAATATTTAATGAATTCCTATTTAGCCTAGCTATATCTTGCTGGAGAGCTTTAGGTAAGACATTGCATGTCCCCCACTCTGTAACAGGAGAATGTTAGCTTTGATGTGGCATTACTGTAAACGTTACTGAGAATATACAAAATACTTTGAGCACTGTTTTTTGATAGTATCTCATCTTTCCATAGCTTTTACAAGGCCACAAATATACTTTTAATAAAGCCAAGTTCTGCATGAAGAAATTTTACCTTTCTAAATTGTTGCATACATGTATAGCATGTTAATATAATCTTAGAAACACTCACTCAACTATCAACCTGCCTATTCTCTTAAGATTACACACTAAAGCCTTTCTCTGTGTATCTCTTCCATCAGAGATCAATTTAGCCCAGTATTGCCAGCTTGGCTGGCAGCTGCACCAGAATTTTGGGCAGGATTCTTTCCCAGCCCTACATGGAGATGCCTGATGTTTGCTGGTGGTGCCTATCCAACCGCAAACCCAACCTGACTTTTTTTAGTTTCTGAAGTGAGATGAGAACAATTGTTACAATAAGCTGCTCTGGAAGCATGATGAAAAATGATTCACCCAAATAAATGAAAACTGTATGTGCTTACCCATCTTTCAGAAGAACTTTGCAAAGTATTTTAAGTTTAAGATAGTTTATGTCCACTTGGTCATCCTTGGTTAAAAAAAAAAAAGGTTGAAATTAGACTTGAAATTACAGAGGAAAAAGTATATTCATCTGTAGTTTATTTAAATGGAAAACAGCATGATTAAAACAAAGATTTGAAGTATGCCTGTCACAAATTATTATTTTGAAGGAAAAGGGGTAAGATTTGATTTGGAAAACAGGTGGAAGCCAGGCATCAAAACATACAGAAAGCAACAAGATTTCAAATGTAACAGTAACTAACAGAAAGGCTCCAAATGAACTTGAATAATGTATGAGTGGAAGTGTCAGAGTTCAGACTGACTAGTGGTGACAGCTAATTTATGCAAAATGCTAGTTGTGTTTCTTCACAGACACAGAGACCCTAGTAAAGAGGAAGAAAAATTTTAGCAAATCAAGGAGCATGGGGTATGAGTAAATAAATAAACTGACATTCCAAGGATGACATAAAGGTTCAGGTTATGGACAAAACAACAGTTCAAAGACAGATAAGGCAGGGAGGATGAAAAGGGGGCATAATGTCAATTAGAAATTCCTTGTCTTTATATCTTTGGAAGGTAGTGACAGGCAGGGAGAGGTTTCAAAAGTAAAATAGCTGGAAAGAACATGTATTATTATGATGAAAGACATAACAGAGGTGACCACCATGGTGTTAGATGAACACATGAACTTACTATGGAGAAATGACTCTAAAGTAGCAGAATTGGAGGAAGCACGAAGCACAGTCAGTCTTAGCAGAAGAGTTTCAAAATCAAAGGATAACATTTTCCCCTTAGCAATAGCCATTTTTCAATAGAAAAGCAAACTTGGAGAAAACTGTATGGATTGAAAGGACAAGAAGAAGTTGAAATAAAGCTTATTGTCTTTTCAAACCAGAACAGGCCTCCTGGGATGTTTTGTGGTTTGTAATGTTCCTGACAGCATGAACCCAAATACAGAGGAATCTGTAATCCGTATAGTGCTTATGACAGTGACACCCTGGGGACAAAGAAAGGCTGTCTTGCTTGTAGTGGCACTGAATATTCAGCTGCACAAACAGCTGAACATTTTGAAGTTTCCATGAGAGAAGGGAAAGAGAAAATTTAGCAGGATGAAAACCTGATACAGAGACAGCCTAAGCACACAGGATGTCCTAGGGCATAGGGAAACTAACAGATAGCAGCTTTAAGAGAAAGAAAACAGAGCAGGCAGTAGAGTGGAATTGAAACAGAAATTAAATAACGAAACTTGAGGAAAAGGGCTGTGAGGAGAGAAAACTAAGGAGGAGCTAATCAGTCATCATGCTTTTCATTCAGGATGGATTGTGGAAAAAGGGAAAGAACCTCCCCCCCAAAAAAAACTAGGGAGTCCAGTGGAAAGGAGAAATGGTTAAAGCTAGACAAAGTAAAGCAATAGCTGCTGGACAGAAAGAATGATGGTGTTGAAGAAAGGGGAAACCCAGAACAGCATTTGTTGTTAAAAGCCTCTTTAGTAGCCAGTGAATTGGCAAACCCTGCTTGGGGAAAAGGGGATAAACAAGGTGAGCCAAAGGACAAAGAAGCCAGGGAGACTGCTTAGGACTGTTACATCTTGAGTCTATACCAGAGCTTTCCAAACTTTTCATCTTGGTGACACACTTTGTAGACATGCATCATTTCGTGACACAGTAATTTCAGTGTTACTAGCAAACCAGAGGTTAAACTAACCCCTTGTAAGAGATACAGACACATATATAAACTGTAATAACAAAATTTATGGGGATGCAACATATCTCATGAAAACCTTTCATATATTTTTAAAAATATATGATTTATAAATAATAACATACATTTAGAAGATTGTAGGTGACACACCTACACACTAACGTGTCATGGCACATTATTTGGAAAGCCCTGGTCTAGAGCCTAACAAACACAATCTACGATTCATAGCTTCCAGTGTGGAAGCACTGTGAGAAAGAAAATGATACCCAAAAATATATGGTGTGGGAGAATATTAGTTTCACATATTTATTTGAACTAATTCTTTTGCAGCAGGCTTCTATTAAGACCTGCAAAAACGTTCTTAATATAACAATTTCTAAAGAGGCAGTCATGTTAACTTTTTGTAGCAAAACCAACAAAATTTCATAGCACCTACAGACTTAATAAATGTGTCTGCATCTGATGGAAGTCAACAATATCCACGAAAACTTGTGTCATAATAAAATTATTAGTCTTTGAAGTGCTGCTACATTATTTGTTATTGATATGCAGTGAACATTCTTTGAATGTTATCAAAATTATACACAGTTAATCCTTGAAAGCAGTTCTAAAATGCCCTTTAATACACAAATCCTTTGAATCATAGAATCATACAATGTAGAGTTGGAAGAGACCACACATGCCATCCAGTCCAACCCCCTGCCATGCAGGAACACCCTCAAACACATCATGGCTGGAACTTAGACTCTTATCTACAGATCCTGTGTTGCTATTTTATTTCATAGGCTTTCTTTATTAATATAAGGAAGCTGCCATGAATCAAACTTTCAACATTAGGTGGAATTTGTTATTCTAGGAACTGACAAAAAGAATATGCGTAATTTTTAAGCTGACGGAAAGAACAACTGCAGTTACTTCAAAGGTGAATCAAAAATCAGCAGAACTCATTCATTCTCATACCTCATCAATGTACTCTAGTAGATCAAGTGCCTTCTTGAAGTCATATTCATTAGCCCTCTTGTTCTCATAGCATATGTATAACTGTTTTAAGATTGAAATAACATATTATTTTTAGACTTTGAAAGAGTGTAACTTTAAAGAAGTCATTGTGAGAAGACCACCTCAGATTCCAACTCGTGACCTTTTCACTGAGATATCCTTTGATTCAACTGTAGGTATTTTTATAGTAAGAAAGACAGTGAAGGTTTTAGAAATGCATTCCATCCATATTACAGTGGAAAGGCTACACTGCATATAAAATTGCTATATGATAGCCTTCAAATGTACATGCCATTTAAAGGTTGTTGCATTCCTCGTCTATTGTGCCAGGAATACAATTCCACAAATAACTATTCTATTAAAAAAAATTTGGTTCACAGTGACACACAAAATCCCAAAAGAGATTTTTATATTTAACATCTGAGTATTGTTCAATAGGTAGTAGGATCCATGCCTGCTATAAAAGCTAAGACTCACAGAAGGAAGTTTATATAGGTAATTCTTCACATTCTCCCTTCCATTTTGCAACCAGATTTGTTCCTTGAAAAGCCTGCCAGAAGTTTGAATCCCTTGAATTATGAAGGACAAGATATAAAAATAGTTGTCCAGAACCTGGGTCCCATATTGGGAGAAAGGCACAATATAAGTTAAACAAACAGGGAAATCTTCATGTATTTGGGATATTTCCTTACACAGTAGGCTCACACTGTTCAAGAGGGACCATGAACAGGCTTTTCAGAGGAGAGGGGGCAGGAAAAGGATGCACGGTTTCTCCCAGAACTATGCATTCTCTGCCATGCTCTGATTTTTTTTTTCCTAGGAGGGGAATCTAACTGTGACATGACAGATAATGACAGGCTCCTTTTAAAGAATGGCTGCTTGTTTTAAGAACAGGAGCAATTCAAAAACAGGATCCTCTGGAGAAGTGCAACAGCCATTAAGGCATAATGCACAACGAAAGCTTCCCTGACTAAGGGTGGATTTTTCATTATCACAATCACCCTAATTACTTAAATGATCCTGGGGAAAAAAAGGATGTCTAGTAACATGATCTCTGAAGAGCTGAATACAGGAACTTTATATTGTGGGCTACAGCATGGATGAGCAGCCATGATGGATCTGGGAAGAATTTTCTCCCCTCACCAACTCTGGTGATCACACAGACTCACAAAACAAAACAAAGCAAAAACAAAAACACTCAAGCCAGAAATGGCTGAAAGTCCACTTCTGTTTTTGAAAAATTTGTATTTTTGATGTTAAATCATTCAAAAGACCCCACAACCTATTTAAAATGTAATTTACCACTTCTGGAGGCTTCTCTTTGGCCAGTAGAAGGGCACTTCAAGGAGTCTGGAAGAGTCCAAGGCTGCAAAAACAGTCTGGGGGCTGGTGCATCCAGCCCAGGGCCACATTGCCCATCCCTCAGCTTGAGTCAGATTCCATCCCTCGAGCTTTTTCTTTGCTGTGCTCTTAAGTCCAGCCAAGAACAGAACAGACTGTGTTCTCAAACCAGCCAACAATAAAGCAGCATGTTAGTCTGCACTAAGAAACATGAGTATGTTCATACTACAGTCACTACGAGGACCAGAAGAGGTTTGGGTGCTTACTTGCTAATAGGGAAAATGAAGAGCTAAAGTGACTGAAGAAATATTCGTCCCTTTACTCTTTTAAAACGATCATTGTGACTATTTTCCCTCTTTTATCTGAGCACTTGACGACAAAAGGTGAAAACAGCCATTCAAAAATAGAAACAGTGCTATAAAAATGACAACTAGCTGGCTGACCACCTAAGATGAAGGCAAACATAACATCTGATTTTCCCAATGTCTGCAGTCCATGTGAGGCCTTTTAAAAGATTTTGGCCAGAAAATCAATATAGCAACTTTTTTTTTTTTTAAATCAACTGCTTTGCAGTATTCATTTCCAACCACTTGCAATAGTTAGTTCTTTACATAGCAAGCAGTGTAAAAGTGGGATCCCATAGTGACTCAAGACGGGAGACTGCTAGAAAACATCAGAGCTATCTTCGTTTTAACACAGCTGTTAAAGAAACTTGTTGCCTCTCCAGAATTCTTCTTCTCTTACCAAACCTAAACATGGATACTTTCAGGCTTCTTTGTGCCTCCCAAGATGATCTCCTGGTGGCACAGTGGTTAAATGCCAGTACTGCAAGCCACAAGGTTGTGAGTTCGATCCTGCCCGGCTCCAAGGTTGACTCAGCCTTCCATCCCTCTGCAGGTCGGTAAAATGAGTACCCAGCTTGTTGGGGGCATGTATAGAAATGTTTTGAAATACATGCTATTTTTAAGTTGTTCGCCACCTCGATCCATATGGAGAGGCGAGATACAAATAAATAATAAATAAAAATAAAATAAAAAATAAATGGTGAGACAGAAAAGGAACCCCCCCTATAAGTGTAATACATTTACCCAGTATTTTTAAAAAATCAATTTTTGATATGACTATCTTGCTATTATTAATAAGTACAATAGGGTTTCTCCAGCAGTTTGTCCTACTGTTCTACAAAGCAAAGACAGATTAATACTGAACAGTAATTGTTTATGCATAACCAAGATGTGTTGGAAAAAGGCATCTGGATACAGGGACAGAGGAAAGAAAACATAAAACGGCTAGTTCATTCAAACAGGAATGTTCCTAATGCTTGTGCTGTAGAATATTTTATTAACAGTTGTATCCTATCTTTGATACAAGGGGCAAAAAACAGTACAAACAATTCCCTCACCCTATTTATCCTCACAACATTCTGTGAGTTAGAGCTGCAAAATTTCTAGAAATTTTGAAGCCATTGGAAAAAATGCTTTTTAATTAATTTATTTTTTTGGGGGGGGGATTTCTAGAAAATTTGAAAAGAAATCATTAGTCCCTTTTCCAAACTGAAAGTCACTTTATTACTTTACAAATATAAAAGACATTAAAGCATGGCTTGGCATGCAATTGTCTTGTCTGATATATTAAAACTACATGTATGCGATGGAGCCTGGGGGCATGGCTATCAGAAAAGCTCTGGTAACAGATGGTGATACAACCAGATTCACTCTCTCTGAGCAAAACTAAGCCCTAGCAAGAGGGAGGGGCTGTGGGTGAGACAGCAGAAAGCATATATACTGAGAGCGTATATACAGCATATATACAGGCTTCCTTCAGTGAGAGTTGTGGAGAGAGCTGCAAGTCAGGGCTTCAGTCAATCTGAGGGGGTCGTCTTCTTACTGTGTGGCAGAGAAGAGACCAAGCCACTTCTGAAAGGGTCAGAGTGGGACCCTGAATGAGGAAATACACCCTTGTGCTAAGGGGAGCCAAAGGGGTGTGTGTGAAAGCTCTGTTGGTGAACACTGTGGTGTATTGAAGAAATTAGTTAAACATCTTTAATGGAATTGTTTGTTTTAATATTCTTGAAACCAAAAATACCTTTTCCCTTTGTTATTTTAATAAAGATTTCACTCTATTTTTATAATCTCTGTCTCAGAGTATTTTCTTCTGTTGTACCTTTATAAGACACTACTACAGGTCATCAATCCTTTTGAAGAAACATTAATAAGATTTGATCTTCGTTCCACTAAGGTGGTGAGTTTTAAGTGAAAGCAGGGGGTTGTGAATAACTGGAAAGGAAGGAGCCAGGGTGTGACCGTAAGATTAAAAGGGGGCACTGCTACTCCAGGCAGGGAGTAAGAAAAAGCAGGCCCTGGTCTAGCCCCAAGCCCTCGTCTTCCACAATGTAATTTCAGAATATAATTACAAATTGAATTTATTTTGCAATTTCACACTGCAGTTCATGGTCTTGATGTTGCAAATGGAGCTAAAAAGGTCCTGAATTGCAAGGAACTCCTGAACTATGGGAACCTCTGGTTTTGCTAGTGTATCAAGAGGTTTCAAAAAACCAAAAACCAAAACCCCAAAAAACAAAAACAAACAACAAAAAACAGTAAATTAAAAACAGGAAAAAAAACCAGTGTTAATAAACAAAAGAAAACTAGTTTGCTTCCATTAGTCCTACATAGTACCAAGGAGATATAAAGCACGCATTCCCATAAAAAGAACTGAGAAATGGAAATCAAGACCACGAACTGCAGTGTGAAATACTTTTAGAAAAAAAGTTACACCTTGTCTTGTCTTAAATATTTAACTATGCAGTGCACTTCCTTCTAAGACTTCCTAGTGTATTTATCCTGATTGCAGTAAGATAACCAAAATAGTTCAAAAATATTTTAACACAGATGAAAAAGATCCCTTTCAGGATATACTTGGTCAACACCACCATCATTCCTTTTTAGTATTATCAAATTTCATCCAACAGTGGCCTTGCATCAACACAAAGAACATCCACTAACACATGGCAGAGTACCCAGATTTTGCCAAGCCCTCTGCCTTGCCTACAGAGATTATCTAGAACAGTACTGGATGTGATAAAGGACTGCAGAAAGTAGGCAGGACTGCTGACAATTGAAATGTCACGATTTATGAAAGTTTTAAGTATTTTTTGCTATTGCAAAGCCACCCATGGATATGACATATTGTTTATACAGGCCAACACTATGCACAGCTTTTTATAAACTACAAGAAGGCTACTCTTGTCATAACCTTATCTCAAATACTATCCACAAAATAGGCCTTCCACTATGTTTGATTTTTACTCTGTTTGAAAATGGATGTTTCAATTCTGGGAACAGCTGAAATGTCATTTCTAGTTGCCAGATCATCACTGTAGGTCATTGTCATCCAATCTTTATACCACAATGATGCACTGACTCACAAAACTGTGAATTTCTGAGCATCTGGGGAGGGCTGAAATATTTTCAGTGGTCTTAACCATTTTTTAAATAGCCACGATCACTGGCAGATTGGCTAAGCATGTCCTTTTGTGAGTTTCTTAAGACACATCCTCTTCACCTTAGGAAAACTTGATATCCCATGTAATTCCATAAGCAGCAGAAGGGAAATTGCTATATGCTAACTTTAGAGGCAGCAAATTAAAGATCTCTTGGATCACAAGGTGACTCATTCTGTTTTGTGTGACAATGAGTACATAATACATGGGGTTGTGTCATCCATTTCAAGTCTGGATGGCCATTTTAAATATATAGAGGCTTGGTCCTTTGATTTTTATTTAGATCTGTTATGAACAAGTTGTTCATTAGCACAGAATGCAAGCTGAAGGTTCTGCAGGTACATGGCTGGGCTAAATTCCTGCCTACCTTGGCTGATGAAAATTGAGGTTTTCAGTTCTGGAGGAAATTACACTGGCCTCTCTACTTTTACAAGGGTGCAGAACCCTCATGAAAGTGGAAAAACTACAAATAACCCCCCATCCCCCTATTTCCATCTGGGCCTCCCCCCTCCCATTCCCTTGCCTTTTACCCTGGTGAGCAAGCCTTCCTTCTCCATGCCGGATCCACAGGCAAGGGAATGGCAGGGGGAGCCCTGGAGGGAAAGCATGCATGTGCCTTCCCTCATTACACTGCCTACTAGCTCAGTGCACATTAGCGCTGGGGCCAGAGGCAAGGGAATGGGTGGGCGCAGCTCTGGAGGAGAGAAGGCAGGCGCACACATGCCTCTCCGTCATTCCCTTGCCTTTTGCTCAGGCACACTTGCCTTTCTTTTCTGCATCTGCCAAAATGCAAGGAAATGAGAAGAGGCAAATGGGGGTGGGGCACACATGCCTCGCATATAATCTAATTCATGAAGATCAAATCTATGAATATGGAGGAAGGACTATTTCACCTTCATTATTAGTGGTCTAAATTCACTGATACAAGGCAGGCATAAGGCATAAAGAGAAGCAAAAAGGGAAACATGAACTGCTACTGAGAGAATGCCACTATGGCTAGTTTCCAAATGGACATACAGTCTTCAAGGTATTTTTGTCCAGGAACGTAACACTGCTGCTCAGATATACAAAACCAATTCAGAGCCACAACCGGCACTTATCAGCCTCAACATCAACTCTTTTTCAGTAGAGTGGAGACTCCAGGTCTCTTTTCTTTAGAAGAGCGTGAAATTCTCTGGAGAATTAAATTACAGTGTTTACAGAACTGACTGACTTTGGATTTATTTACCACGGCTAAGGCAGCCTGTATGGTGTAGTGATAAGAGTGCTGACCTGGGACTTAGGAGATTCAGATTCTAGTCTCATTGAACAAAGAAACTTGGGAGTCTTTAGATCAGTCACGCACAAAACAAATCAAATCAAATTTTATTTGCATTCAGTCAGTAGCAACTGCAGTTATAACAAATACAATACATACACCAGCAGACATGGCTAACATAGAAGCTCACTAGTACTAAAACTAAAACTAATATCTTATTTCTAAAATATATTTCTGGCACCAAAGTAGACATAAACAGTATAACTAAAGGGATTTAACACTCACTGAGTTCATGTTAAAATTAACTCAATTCTGACCTATCTCACAGGGTTGTAATGAGGATAAAGTAGGAAGATGACACCTATGTACACCAGTGGTTCTCAATCCTTTGTCCTATAGATGTTTCAGACTTCAGCTTCCAAAATTCCTGACCAGTGGCCAAACTGGCTGGGACTTTTTGGAGCTGAAGTCCAAAATATCAGGAAGGCCAAAGCCTGAGCAGCCTGAACATCAAAGTGCACACAAATGAAACAACTAACACATGATAGGTAGTCCAGAAGTTCTGATTAAGAGAAAACAATATTCTTATTAAACAAATAGTGATACATACCTCAATCAGCTCAGGGGCACTTAATACAGGCATTTCATTGAGATTTAAATTTTTTTCAGCCAACAAATGTTCAGGCAGAGTTTCCTGGTACAGCAAAAAGCGCTCTTGCTCAGCAATTTCTGTATATGATAAGTAAAACAAACAATCAAAAATGTATACATTACTATAGTCTATAGTAATGTCATATAGTTACTAAGTCCATGGACTACAAACATAACTTGTTCTCTACATTATTTAACTTGCTCTGTATAACTTGGTTCTAAACTAAGAGGTGACCATATTATATCTGCATAAATCAGAAAGATGATTGCTGTATTAGACAATTTCCTTAAAGGTTAGTTTGCCTATACAAGTAACTATATTTTCAAGAAGAGAATTTATGGAAATATTTACCTACATTAAGTATTACAAGGTATTCTGAGACACAGAATAACTATGTTATATAACAAAAGAAGTCTTGCATCTGGAGTCTAGATTTTGGACCAAATCCATTTCTTCACAAAAACAGCCTATGTTATTTTCTAGAAAACTTCATTTTAAAACAATGTACCCATTCTTAAAGTGGCTCTTAACTAACATCTTACGTATTTTACTTTTAGTTTTGTACGTGCTTTTGGTTTTTTAATGCTTTTGTCTAAAATCGTTTGATCTCCAGTCAACGGCTGCATAAGCAAATGATAGCTTGCACAATTAATTTTTCTGCTTTACTCCTTCTCCTCTGAAGTATTTGTACCCCTCAAAATAATTTCCAGAAAAGACTGCTTTGTTCAGGACTGCACTATAAGCGTAGTGTCAACCTAAATTAGGTGGAGAAAAACACCCCTCCGTCAAAAGTGTTCTGGGGAGACCTTGAGGATGGTATCCAGTTAGTGAAAGGGGCAAAAGGGAAAAGGAGGAATAGTTGTGCAAACTGTTGTCTGCTTGTGAACCCATTAAGGTACAATCCTCTCTACTACCATTCAGAGTCTGACAAAGATAGGGAAATATCTTCAAGGAAGGAATAACTGGTGTCTGAGAAATCTTTCAGAATAAAACTACAGAACACTGATTTAACAGCTAGTCTTCTCACAACGCCCATTTGAAAATGGAGTTCAGAGAAAAGAGTCAGTGACTCAGTTCCAGTTCTCACACTGGCCCATCAGTAAGTGTATTAGTGTATTGTTTTACACACCACTTTTATATAATTTGGATCAGAGGCTTCCAGCAACAAGTTCTACTGCACAATTTAAGGAGCAAAACTTGTTATGGGAAGTCCATCTCATTCAGTGCTCTCAACCATTAGTCTTCCAGATTGTTTTGGATTTCAACTTTTCAGAATCCTTAAGTATTGGCCTTCCTGGCTGGGGCTTTTGGAAGTTGATGTCCTCAGCATTTGTAGGACCAAAGCATGAGAATATGTGATCAAATGCGAAGAAGACACCAACTGGCTTGTATTCAGTAGGGCCTATAAACTACACCTTCTACCATATGCTTTCTGTTAGCCAAATCCCAAGTTCTTTACAACCATATTGGAAAAGAGGCAACAATCGTATCCACACTCACTATCAATGGCTCATCATCCAGGCAGCAGTGGGGCATGGAGGTGGAAGATCTCATTTGGGTTTAAGTCCCTACTTGGATCACTGGGGAGCCACTGATGCTTACAACTCAAAACTCTTAATCCTCTTCCACATTTCTATGCTGTAATTTATTGTAAAATTCTACAACCTTTATAACAGGGCAAATTGCCTAAAAAGCCGACATGCAAATTCCAGTTCCACTATATGGTGGCCTATTCTACTACTTCAGATTGTTCTACTCATTTCCTGAGTACACTAAAGAACTTCCTTAATTCAGATGCTGGCCTGCATGGATAGCCTAAATACCTAGAAGGCCCCAGATCCTGTCTGATTTCAGAAGCTAAGAAAGATCAGGCCTGATTGAACATACAGGTGATACAAAGTGATACAAGATACATTCTGAGGAAGGCAATAGTAAGTCACTCTATGGAATTCATGGATTCTTCATAATCTGAGAGACAATTTGAGGGTACATACTACTGCTGATGCTATTGCTGCTACAAGATGGATCTATGATTTCATGCATTCTTTTTCATGGAAAATGCTGATGTATGCACTAACTATTATGGTAATAAGGACAGGAGGTAATGGAAGGGGATGAGCAAACCGAATTTTGAGAGCAAGAGGTGACTGGTGGAATGTTTGAAGGAATCTGAATGAGGATGGTGGTTCACAGTCAGACTGACAGCTGGTGTTAGGATTACTCCCAAACTCTCAAAAAACTTGTGCAGCCAGACAGAAAATATTACGTCTATCCTGACTACCCCAAGTAGTCAGCACAATTGTTGGTGAGCCCTGAAATCAGCCTGGACAGATCTCCAACTCTGGATGAAGTGACCTCTCCTCACCGGGAAGAACACAATCAAAACCACTTCTTACATGAGCAAAAGAAGCACCCTTTATTGTTTATAGGTTAAACTGACAAGGATCTCATAAAGCATTCCACACATGTGCAAGAATCATTATTTTCTCAGGACCAAAGTTCTTTAACATGGTTGTTAATAAAGTAACTTCTGGTTAACAGTGAACCCTGTATCACACATATATTTGCTCAGCAGCGAAGTGTAAGAAATATTGTTTCAGAGAATAACAGAATGCTGGTAACTGATGCTGAGACATTGACTTTGCCAATTAATTTCAGTATAATTTTAAGTAGGATAGGGGTTCACAACAGGAACAACCTTTAAAGTTGACCAGAATTCAAAACGGAGGAACTTTAGTTAAGCAAATGTGGAGAGACAAAGAGAGAGTTCCTTTAGTTTGGACATTTAGGCAGGCAATGCCCTCTATGAACTGAACTGTCCAGGGTGCTGCATCTCTAGCAGTCCTGCAAAGGAGACTGGGGAAAAGCTGGGGAAGTACTATCTATGTTGTTTAAACTCTTTTAATGCTTACATTGGCATACTTAAACAGAAAGTGTGGTGATGTGCGGGGTGAATCAGTAAGGAATAGGATTAAGAGAGGTTTTGAAATCAATGAGTGGGGTTTCAGAGTTTGAATCAGTAGTTTCTATAGTGAAGAATGCGAGTGAAATATTTGCTTTGAATGTACTGTATTATTAGTCTGTTCTGTTTTGTTCAACTTCTATTAATAAAGTATTGCTTTGTGCATCATATGCTTTTGGCCTCTGGGACTGGGTTCAGACGTGGTTATCTGTGGTAGGAGTAGAGAAGAGAGAGAGACAGAGAGAGAGTTGATATCCAGTGGTGACAGAAGTTGCATAATATCTTGCACAGGAGCCTTGATGGTCCCTATTAGATTCCCACAGTCAGTGGCCACAACTGTGGGACAGGAGGAGGACTTCACATTGGTGGCAGAGGTGGAGATAAGGGAAAGTTTTCACTTTTGGTGATAACAGTGAAATTTGTGGAAGTCTTCATATACAGCAGCAGTAGTGATTTATGCAGAACCTTACATCTGGTGGGAAAAGTGGTGGAATAAGGGGCAGGAGCCCCTCAGGATCTCTCTCACACATACACACACAGTTTATTTCAAAATAATTGTAAGTTTTCAATCTTACTGAAAGATGGATAGAGTCCATGGGACACAATCAGCACCCCAAGTCCCTCCGGAGACCCCAAAATTAAAACAAAACAAAACAATCCAGCCTAATTTCTAAGTGATTCATTTTTATTTTGCCTGAAAAAAGCCCAAAAATGCACACAAATGTGGTTTCACTCACTCACCCACCCAGAGGCCACCAATGCTTCTAAAATATTTAAAAAGGAAGATATATGTTTAAAAATGGAAAATCATATGCCGGAGTGACACTGTATCACTTCTGGTGTGCCCAAGAAGGAAGCTTAAAGCCCACAGATTCTGGGGCAAAAATTGGCCCTTGCCCCATCAATAAGTATGAAAAACTGCAGATTTCTCCCTCACAGTATTTTTAAAAATGTTATTACAGAAACCGGCATTTCTAAAACAACCGTAATATAAGGAGAGAGAGCCAGTGGGGAGCAGTGGTTTGGGCACTGGAGACCAGCATTTCATTCTCCACTCGGCCATGGAAACCCACTCGGTGACTCAGGGCACATCACACACTCTCTGCCCTAGAGAATGCCAAGACAGTTCACCTTAGGGTTGTTGTAAATCAGAAATGACTTGAAAGCACACAGCGGCAGCAGCAACAACAACAACAACAACATAAGGAGAAGCTCAACAGGGAACTGACAGATAGCTTAGTAAAGTTATCTCTAACATTAGTATGTATACTTCCCATGGCCACTTGGCAGCTATTGTGCTGTAAGCACAAAAGACCTACCAGATAAAGGGCCAAATGCACATATGCAAAAAAAGATTTCCAGCTTGATCATAAAGAAGGAAAAAACAAAAGAAATCATACCTTCAGTTTTCTCATTCAGTATCACTTCTGATATATCAGAAGCCAGCATAGATAGTTTGCTCAAGCCAAGAAGAGTTTTTTTCTTTGCAAAGTACCGAGTTTCTGTATTTGCTAAATTCTGCAGTGTTCGGTGAGCCTAACAGATAAAAATACTTGATTATTTCAAGCTTTGATAAAGCTCTGAAATATTAACGTTGATGACAAAAAATGTAGAAATTGATAAGTATTTGCTAAACAGGGAATTTGTTCTTAAAAATTAATTTCATAAGAATTATATATCAAATTAATGTTTCACAAAGACCTTTTCTAAATTCTGAAACTGCTAAGAAGAGTTTTCTTCTTGTCTTGCACCAAGCAATTTTATATAATTATTCTGGGAACAACTTCATATAAAAGAAAAATAAGGGATCACACTACTTCTTTACACAATAGAGCTAAGACACAGAAAAAAAACTAGAAACAAAAAAGGCACATATCATGGCAAAACTATTACAGTGGCCCCTCCACCATCAACTTAAACAACCCATGAATAACTCCCCCCATGATCCCCCTCCCACCATTCCCTTGCCTTTTGTGCACTGGGGCCAGAGGCAAAGGAATGGGATGGGGGAACTCCAGAGGGGAGAAGGAAGGCTCATGTGAGCCTTCCCCACTATTTTCTTTCCTTTTGCCTTGGGGTGAGTTCTCAGAGCCAGGGCCAGAACCAAGGGAATGGAAAAGGAGAGCTCCAGAGGAGAAAAGGAAGGCACACACACGCCTCTCCCTCTCCATTTCCTTGCCTTCTGTCCAGGTGCTTGCCTTCCTTCTCTGCACCCAGCAAAAACGCAAGGGAATGAGATGAGAAAAATGGAGTAGAAGGCACATGTGCGCCTTGAGAATAATCAAATTCTTGAAGGCCAAACCTGTGAATGTAGAGGGGGGACTGCATAAACAAAGGCCAGAGGCCCCTCCCGAAACTGCAAACCCTAGGATTCCACAGGATGTTGAAAGTGGGATAATAGCGCTATAACAGTCTAGTGTGGAAATGGCCAAAGATTCACAACTCCTTTTTCCAGTATTCATAATTTTAATGATTAAAAAAAAGGAAACTCTAACCTACTGATTGGTTCCACTACATCTGGGAGTCTATTAGATTTTACAAAAATGTTTACCCATGATAATATCTGATTCACTACTTTGCAACCATCTGAGCAGACATTTAGGCAGGAGGATAATTTTAAAAGTTTATTTATATTTTGCAGGTTATGAATGAAATACAGTTGGCCCTCCACATTTGCAGGTTTGCCTTCACAGATTTGATTATTTGCGGGTCTTTCCAATCCCTGTCTCTCCTCCTCAGGTATTTATTTTCTAGGGGAACCTTCCCTCTCGGTGGCTCCAATCAGGCCACATCATCCTTTAAAAACACAACTCTGGTCCTCCTCCTGCCCAGCAGCAGCCTGGCCAGCTAAGACAGCTCAGAGCCCAATTTCTCAGCACCACACACCCTCTCCTGATGCCCCCCTAAGGAAGGAGACGGGCAGGAAAGAGGACACATAGGGTAAGCATGAAAACCCACCCCCTTTCCCAATCCTTTCCCTGACCTGGTTTGGATCCTGAGTGCCCACTCTCCCCACCATGCCTTGGCCCCCTTCCCACAGACTGACACACATTTTGATATCTGCAATTTTCCAACTTTTGTGGAAAAAAACTAGCAAATGTGGAGGGCTGACTATATGCACATCCTTCTATCCAGACTGAAGAAAAGAGCTAGCATTTCAGACATTCAACAGAATAAAGCCCAGTAAAAGAAAAAATAAGTTATACAAAACCTGTCTTTTAGGTACTGTAGAAACATTCATAGAGGTTACAAATTTCCTATAGGTCAGAATTTCAAACAGAAAGATTGCCTCATATAAACATTCCTTTTACTTCAGGCAAGAGAGTTAAGTTATGTGAGATGGATTCCAGAGAGATACTAATAGAAGGGATTTGGGTAGTGGAATTGTTCTGCACAGTGTCAAGGAAATGGTATTTGAAAGATTTCACAGAACACCTTATGAAGTGCAAACATATACTTGCATATACCTGGTAACGTTATGTAAGACAAATATATACAGAAAGACAGGGTCTCAACCTGTGTTTGATGTTGGGCAAGAGACTATGCAAAGCCATGCACTAACAGAAACACACCACTGGATTTCAGCTATCTTTTCTCAAGATTCAGAAGACTCCACGCTTTATAAACAAGTAACAAAAATAGTGTGGGATGCAACTGTACAATTAAGTACAAGATACACAAACATTCATGGTTGTTTTGTATGTTACTGGAGATGTGTACTTGCATACTCACGGTGACTAACTTGAGGTTGGGTATGGGGGAGAGTTTGCAAGGAAAGGCAGAGTAGTAGACGATCTTTACCAAAAACATTGTTAAATTATTTAAAAATTATAAAACATACCTTTTCAAAATCATTACTGTTGATGTCATGTAACCAACTGAGATGCTCATGGGCTTGTAAGAAGTTGGCCAACTGACCGTGCTGAGCAAGGGGCTGCGATAAAAGCTTTCCTCGTTTCCCTTTCTCCAAATACCAGCGAAAAAGGAAATCTGAAAAATTCTGAAATTTACATCTGTATAAGCAACTACTTCTCAGAATGTGACCTGTTTGCAAAATTGATATTTTTATTAAAAATACTGTACAGACATTCTAAAAATGTTAAATGCAGTCAGTCCTCCACGTTTGCCAGAGTTAGGGACACAGGAGCCCTGCAAAAGTAGAAAAATCCCAACTATCATGTGTGTGTCTGTCTGTCTGTGGGAAGGGGGCCAAGGCATCTTGGGGAAAACAAGCACTTGAGGTCCAAACCAGGTCAGGGAAAGGAGAGGGAATGTGGAGGTCAGCAAGGTGGCCCCACATTTCCTCTCTCTCTTCCATCTCCTTCCTTGGTGGGAAGGCAGCAGGAGAGAGTTTGTGATGCTGAGAAATTGGGCTATGAGCCATCCTTAGTTGGCCAGGTACCTGCTGGTGGAGGGGGAGGAGGAGGACAAGAGACAGGTTTTTAAAGGGCTGCATGGCTTGATTAGAGCTATTGATAGGGAAGATTCCCAGGAAAAGAATTACCTGAGGTTGGGGAGTGGGCACAGGTTGGAGAAACTGGGAAATAATCAAATCCATGAAAGTGAACATGAAGGGCCAACTGTATAAATATTTTCTGTCTTCAGTATTCTAGTATAGCAAATATTAATATAAATGCTATCAGTTATTCCAATGGATTTACAATTCAGAAAACTTTACTAGAGGATGAATAGGTGTTTATACATGTCCATTGTAAAAGTAATAAATTCACTTCACACAGAACATTCTTGTTAGTTAAATTCAAAGATACAAAATACAATTATTTTAAAAAGTACATCAAGTCAATTTTGGGGCACTCTGAAGCCACAGTAATGAAACCCAGAAAAAAAATCACAGAAACAAAGCCCTCTTCACCTCTTATACTGAAAAAGCAACAGAGAAGGCAAACAAGAGCAGTCAGGATAAAAAAGAAAGATAGCATGAATAAGGCAGTATGTAAACTCTGGTGACAACGTCAAGACTTTATCCTAGAAGCCATGCTCTTTACATATAATCTGTCTGTTTTTTTCTTATTTGTACGAGTTGTTCATGGATGAAATAAATGAACAAAACGTGCCAACTCATCCTTCCCACTATTATTCTCTCATGTTTTCTGGATAAATAAAATTGTTTTATTTGTTTTCATGCCAACATCTACTTCTCCAAGTTTTTTTAAGGGCAAGCTGTCTCCTGGTCTGCCATTGCTTCCTTCATTGCTCTAGCATCATTGGCCCCTTAAGGTCAACGCAACCCTAAAGTCAGTTGCCCAAGTGCCAATTCTTTACTTTCTTGTTTGCTTATATCAAGTATTTTCTGTTACGCTGGTACTGTTTAAATTTTATGTGGCAAATTTTCAGGGTCCTTATTCTGCAATCAGAACACACACTCTTCCAGTCTGTCATGAAAAATGAATCTGTATAAGTGACAGAAACACATTAGGATAGAGGCAAGGCTAATTATTTTCCCAGTAAGTTATGTGAATCATAGTCTACTTGCACTTCATACAAAAATCAGAAATTAAGATTAGACATGACTGATGTCCAGACTAACCTCTGAAATTCTACTATGTTTTAATGCTTAGCAACTCCTAAAGAAAACTGAAAGTAAGCTCCTGAGGTTTTTTCCCCATTAACTACTTTTAATTAACAGCATAATAGCATTACCTGATCAGCAAACTGGGTCATGTAACGTTGCAATCTAGCTTGGTTATCAGTCCGTTCACACATCTGTACCAAAATGTCAAAGTCACAGTATTTCTCTGCGAGAGAGGCAGCTAACTGATACTGTCCTAGAGAAACTAGACCAAAACAAAGAAAAACATTCATGGTCAAACATGTTCATCCGGTATCCTTTCAGAATAAACATTTGTTCATTCATTCAACCTAGTTATCCACTAGCAAGGATTTACGGTATATAGACCCTCATGTAGTAATAGTAGCACTTACGTAATGGTAACAGTAGTTCTGATCTCTTCTGTGTGTATTCCATTTCTAGAGTGTTGTACCGTTCCTGATACTCAGGCCTGTCCACAGATTTAAGTTGAGACACATAACCATCCAGAAAGCAATCTAACAGTGCCACCAGCTGTTCTGTGACTGTGCTACGAAGCTTGCTGTTAACCTGAGGATAGACCTTCTTCAGAATGATTTCATGCTGCTGTATTATTGCTGTTCGTACACCAACAGATGCTTGAGAGGACCAGAAAAAGTAATATTTAAAGCCATTTGATATATAAAACATAAAGCAAAAAGAACCTGAAAATGTAAATATCTTTACTACTTCCAGAACAAAACAGGATTCTCGGCATAAGCTAAAACAACTATCAGTATGTCTGGGAAAGAAAGGGAAATTGAGCATTCCACAATATAGGCAAGTCACAGTTCAATGCATTTTGTAAGGCTCAGTGTCAAATATCCACTCATGCCACTATCTTTGTCTCACACATTTTGGAAAGTTTGGAGCACATTATAAGTTCGGAACAAAAGTAGGAATAATTGTTCTTAAAAGAAAACCTACTTTTACTAGACATTGTTTTTATGAAATACTTTTTTACACCTTCAATACTATGACTCCTACTAATCTCAAAGTATTACATATTTTATAAAATTATAAACTGAAGACATTTGCAATATATATGTAGCCTGTATGTAGATCATCATGTGTGACAACACATGTGCACATCACTAGGGAGCTGTAACAAAACATACATATTACTCAGAGGATCATGAGTGAAATGCTGCTGTTGGCTGCAAAGCTATCTCTAGAATATATGTCCCACCATATTAGTGCTTACATTCTGACGCAAGAATAACTGCAATGGCTTCATGTCATTAACAAGAGATAGTCAGTTGGTAGATGTGCACCTCTGGATGATTTACAATTAGCTACTAAAAATTTCCCAATTATTAAGCTACAGTAGCAACAAAATGGCCTCCATACACAATCCTGCTAAACCAAAGAAACCTTGGAGTAACTATAAATAATTTTTTATGTTGAAAAATTATAATGCATCTTCAGTTTTGATAAAACAAACTCCTGAGCTCAGAATTCTTTAATACAAAGTGTTGAACCAGCTTCTAGTGAGCTTCTTTGGGGGATTTACTATTTATTTATAAAGTAGATCCTTTACACCTAAAGCCTGCACACTTCTGTCATTAACCTGCCAAGTAGCCAATATGGTAGCCCAGACATTCAGGACAAATGTAAAGCCAAACCAAAAGAAAAGACAGACACTTAAATCTTAATGCACATAGAAGCCTTTAGGAAATACAACACTGTAGTTTAAACTCACATCAGGGAAGCAAATTCAAAAGCTAATTCAATATTGTTCTGTAAGTGTGACAGGCCCTTACTTCTCCCAGATTGCTGTCACACTCTCTGACCAGATTCTACTAGGGTTCAATTACCCTTTTGGCTCTCACTAGACTTCCACTAAGAACTACATTTTCCAAAACAGCAACATTCTCTAGCTGACAAAGGGACTCTACTCCCTAGCTCCTTGCTAGGCTCTCAATGAAGGAATAAAAATACCCTCAGGAACCTGACTTTTTCCCTCTCAGCCCTAAGCCCCTCCCACACATGACTGGACTGGGTTTCTCTTGTGAGGCGCTATTCTGCTTGTCTAGCAACCTGCTTTCAGGCTGCACTAGCTTTCCAAATAGCCACACCTCCAGAACTTCACACAGTAGGGTAATAAATAATACAGGAATATTGTGTTGTAATTCTAGCATTAAATAACTTATGCAACCTTTTTGCTATTCTCACCTGTCCATGGAACATACTCTGGTTCCATTTCAAGAGGCTCTCTTATTTTATATAAAGAGGCTTTAGACTGGCGATCGTGGCTAGCAGCTTGTAGCATATCCTAGAGAACATGGACAAAAAAAAATACAGTATCTTATCAAAAGGAGATCTGCTTGTGCAGAAGCATATTTATCCGCAGAACCATTTTAAAAACATCACTCTTATAGTACACTCAGATGACAAATGCCGCTAAGACTATAGACCAAAGAGGGCAACTGATAAACAAGAGGAATGCATCTATATGCTTGGAGGATGACAATTTTTTCAGAAGGCAAATCTCAAAAGTTGAGATAGTTAGACTGAGACACAGAGATGAAGGAAGTTGAAACAATGGGCACCTATTATGTAAAAATGGGGGAAGGGAATTAAGAAAAGCAATTATCTGGCAAGACAGGAAAAATAAAACTGATATAGAAGGGAGAAGAGTCAACAACTGAAATTGAAAAAGAACTTAGAACTTCTACTTCAATAGCTGGTATGAGGGCAATAACTCATGTGTTCATGGACTGCTCCATTGGCCATCCAGAGAATAACTATACAGAAACAACTCAACTGATTGTGGATGCTTCCGGGAATTTTGCACAAATATCAGAAACATGACTGGGGTTTTTCACAAGTCGTTGTTAGCAATTCATACTCTTTCTTAGCAGGAAATGTTGCTATCCTTTTAGCATATGGGTTAAGTGATGATTGCAAGAATTTATATTTTTCATTTTAAAAATATTTGATGTGTTTCCTATATATCAATGTAAATCTGTTTTGTACATCCTGCTCCTTTGTTCTTTCTGCTATGTGAGAATAAGTTCACCTGTTTGTTACCACTGCTGTTACTTCCTATGGCAAGATCATCTTTTTTGCCCTCTTTGATAAACGCAAGACATACCAGTTTCCCATTTTTATTACATCCTGAACTACGAAGTTATTCATTTTTTAAAAGTATCTTTATATGAAATAGTAGCTGCTATCAAAACACAGAAGCACTGAATTAAATACACTCACCACAGACAGTAACAGTCGGCAGAGAAAAATAAAAAAGATAACTATATGAACAAAGCAAAAAGAACACACAGACCAAGACAACAGTACAGTTGTCTTAGTTTTTAAAAGTTACCAAAAATCTCATGTAGTGGTTAAAATGGGTTTTCCCAATATCTAAGATGTGAAGAAAAAGGGTAAAGGGGAGATGGGTCTTTGTAAGCAATGAAATAAAAGGCTACCAAATTGCCTCAAACATTTTTCGCGTGTGTCTGTGTGCTTTTGTTCATTGAGAAGTCTTTTTTTCTAGTAATGCAAGAGGAAATGATCCAAAATTAAATACTTCAATATTCCCCTCATTCTGTGGTGGAGTGAAGTGGGGATTTAAGCAAGTGTTTAACTTTCGCACTGAAATCAAATGAGATAGAAATGCATATAACTGAGCGCAATAAATCCATAGTTTTTTAGATCATTCAGTGAAATCCAATGGTTTGTCAGATAATGGAACTGAAATTTGTTGACAAAAATGGATCCCTTCCCCCCACAGCCACAAGCGTGCTCCTCAAATTTTTTGAAGAAGATTGGAGGACTCCCCTTTCATGAGCTGAAGTCACCTCTCATAACTGTGCATAAAACTCCCTATACTGGACTTTCCCCCAACATTAATATTAAAACAAAATTTAATACCTTTATGATGTTGTTTACACTGATAACTATTTCAGCCCATTCATCAGACTGAACAGATGTATCCTCCAAGATTTGTTTTTCCTTTTCTAGCAAGCATTCAAAAATACTATCTATTTGTGACACCTAAAAAATTAAAAAAAAAAAAGACAATTAGAATTCTTCATAAGGTATTATAGCAATAATTTGGTTCAGATTTTATGTAACCAAGTATTTAAATGTTTCACTTAACAGATTAAGTATTCTATAAAAAGGTCTTTCCTTTTAACATTAATTATTAAAATCATGCCATGAACACGTGAGATTTTCAGTAGATACATCTTTAAAAGAAAAGTATTCCATGATACACCTTCTGTGGAACTTTTTGTTCATGCTCTAAGACACTTGGGATGGATTTAACAGAAGAAAATCTCAGAAATTAGAAGCATTTGTACCCCAGAACAAAGTCTTATATGTGTACAAAATGTAATAGATTCTAACCTGTAAAGAATTCATTTTACCTCTCTGAAGAAAACATCTGCAGGAGTTAGACTTGATGGAATGTCACTCTCTCTTTTCTCCAAAGCAAGCTGTATTGCTGCATTCACTACCTCTGGCAATCTGTAGTGATGGTTTTTGAGAGCAATGGCTGCAGCTAACTTTTCTGCATGCTCACTGAGTAATAACCGAGTTGCCATAGGTATGCTTCTTACTTGAACGATTTTCAGACGTCCAAACAGACCCACCTTGGACAGAAATAACTGTAAATTAAAAGGTCTTGTGCTACATTATATCATACCAAATGCTTCTGCTAAAGAACTCTGGGAGCCTACCTGGTGAAGGAAGTCAATGAAAAGAGAATGTGCCTGTGACTTATTGTCCAACTGGCGAAGAAGAATGATAGATGAGCTGGTGAAACTTGCTGCTTCTATATAAAAATATGACAAGAGTACAATATATACATAGTTGAACTGCAGATTTTTTTTAAAAAAGTTGTCATCTTATATTCAAGTATGCCCTTCTTAAAAAAAAAATGGGTTGAAATCTTACATCAGACATGTAGCTACAATGCTGTGGCTACACTCTGTCCCCTGATCCAACCCCCCAAACCCACCTTAAAGTACCAGCATCAGTATTGAGGAAGAGAGTTCTGCAGTCCTGGCTGGCAATGCACTGAAAGATGACACATTCACCACCACAACCTGCCAGCAGATGACAGTGAGATGAGGAGTTTCTATAGCATGCCAAAGGTTCCCTTCTTCTGCTTCTCACACTGCCACTTACTGGCAGAAGAGGGATCGACACATCATTTTTCAGCACCCCACTCACGCGCCACAGATTCCATCCCTCTCTACAGCTGCCTGGATTTCAAGGTGGGTTTGGGGGCTCGGTTGTTGCAATGGTGCCATGATCATAAATGTGAATATCAAATAGCTATGAGGATGTCAGCTGTAGTTGACTGGGTACCATGCCAACTCTGACTTCATGATAAACCAAGCACCACTTTAACTAAAGAGTTAAATAAAAATAAAATGAAAATCTGAACATTCAAACAGTGTCTTCAGTCTGAACTGGAACGATCACAGGAAATGCTGAACTCATGTTTTTAATCATCTTTCAGCCTTAAGGTATAGAGATGACAGAACAGTTATACCAATTGTTTCTGAGGGAGATTCCCTCACCATGTACCCACTCCTAATCTGCAACACTGAGATCACAGCATTGCCATTTTCAATGAAAACATTAATTTCACATGCAACAGTCTTTACCTTCAGGTACTGATTCAGCCCATCGTGGATCGGATGTAGGATAATCATCCACCAGTTCCTCACTGAGTTGAGTCACAGCACTATCCAGATCAGTACTAGGACCTAAATCTACATGTTGGGGAAACAGCTCAGCAACTATGGCCTGTGCATTCTTCACATCATTCCTCAAATAAAAGAAAAGACATAATTCAACCCTTCAAAGGGAACAATGGCTGAGCTCCTACATGTGTAACAATCCACCAGCCTAATTTCACTCCTTTTCCCTCCCACACCACTGCTACTGTCCTCCTAAATGTCAGCGCATGCCCCCATCAGGAAAAGAGAGGTATCACCTTCCCAGATCAGCAGTGAGTATGCGAGAAACCCTAGATGTTGATGTATTTATTCTCTGGCTACAGACCGAATGAACAATGTCCAGGTGACCACTCCCCTTGCCACTGACCAGCTATGGGGGCACACTCTGACACTAATGTTGCTTGCACCTGGGTGAGGGGTGTCACCGTACAAGGAGGTATTGAATATTTCCTTGCATTATGAACTTAAAAAGCACAGGTGGTGCTCTTGTTTACATTTCATTTTAAATACCGTATTGCTGGAAATGCTAATTTATGTTTTTAAAATTAAACACTGAAACATTCAGTATCTGCTAATTATTAAAATTCTCAACACGGCTATGTAAACAAACCATCACAATTATTATAGCATGAAATTCCGTGCGCTAGAAGTCTTACTACTAAAGAATCCAAAACATATTCTGCAGATAAGAACCACCCTTGGTCAAACATACATGCTTTGCCATGAATCATTCAATGAGAACCTTATGAAGGTTATATGTAATTTGAAGGATGTAAAGCAGAAGGACACAAAAATATATTTAAAAGACATCACTCATGTGTTAGTAACAGACGGTTTGTTGCATGTAATTTATGTACTCCAGTAAGATCCCATTTGATCTTGAAGTTAAACAGAGTCAGGCCTGGTTAGTATTTGGATGGGGGAATGTCAAGAAATACATGGTCCTGTAGGATGTATTTCAGAAGAAGGCAATGGCAAACCACCTCTGAGTACTCCTTACCTTAGAAAACCCTACAATGCACATGTGACTTGCAGTTAAGTCGAGAGGCTACTTGAAGGCACGTACACACACAGGTACAACATATTACTTCCACAAAAACACCCATGTCTACTATCGGACAATTTCTCCAACTTATTCAACAAATAGAAAACTTACTAAATGTGATGCTAAAATGCTGATTCGGTACAACACACTGTCTCCTAGACTGAAAATCACTCAACATTAAATGTATTTTGTACCTGCAATACTGTAAGAAAGCAGTTTTTAACATTCTCGTCTTATCTTCTTGTGCTACAATATCCATTCTAGAAGCAGGATCAAATGCAATATTCTAAAACAGAAAAAAAGAGAAAAATAAGAGAGGAATACTACTTCCATAAAAACCATCTTTTGCCTAAAGATGCTAACTTCAAAGGAGGAAAAGTCCACTGCAGAAATCTTACATCCTTAACAAAGGTGAACATCTAGAACAACACTTCAGTACTGAAGTGTGCGCTGGAATCCATAAAAGCTTAGCCCGAATAGAATTTGCTCATTTTAAAGACACCACCAGACCCATTTTTGATGCAACAGACTAGCACAGCTACACCTTGTTAAATTCTTCAGACTTATAGCTGTTTTAATTAGTCATTATTACCTCATCATTTGGATCAGCTACAGAGGAAGCTAAAGAATCCTCAATATCTTCAGGAAGCACGGAAATTGTTTCCCTGGAATATATGGCCACAAGTCCACTTTTTCTAGCAAAAAAAATGGGAAGTCCAGCACAAGAACCTGCTCCTAAGATTCTATCACCTGAAAAAAGATAAATGAAAACCAACATCACCATCATTTCCCAATGTCATAGTGTGCACATATCATCAAGAGATACTGAAAAAATAGTAAGCAATATTACAAGAAGATTGTAATGTAGGGATGAAAAGAATATTTGGACCAAGAGAATCATAGTTGGGAAGAATAATACAGGGCTGAGAATTCTGAACTTCTTACCTAGTATTTACACATCCCAAGGTGCTTTAGAAAATTATCCTGTGCAGAAATACATGTGGTTTTTAAAACGGGAACTGTGGGGCTTTGTGCAAAAAACATTTCCAGACAGCTGTATTATGTTTTTTGTGCAAGACTGCTGCTTTCCTATGCAAAAAAACCTGTGATCATGCACAACAAAAATCTTATACACAAAAAAAACTTGCACAAAAAATAGCCACATGGTTGTATTTACAAGATTACTATTTCCTACACAAGATTGTTTTCACTGTTTTTTGCACAGAAAACAGCAAACTTGCACAGAGAACTTATATGGCAGCCTGAAAATAGTGTTTTTTACACTAAACCCAACAATTCTCACTCAAGAAAACTCACAGGTATTTCTACAAAGAATAATTTCCTGAAATATTTTGGGAAGTCTGACTACTAGACAGGAACTGTTTCAAAGTATTTATTTTCTTTGTAGGTGGAAGAAAATGTAGAAGTTATTCATCTTCATCTGTCAGGATGAAATAGTTGAATATTAACATACCTATTGTAACAACTGGTTTTCAGATGCATCAAATGAAAGTGATGCCAGCTGGAGCTTACTTAAAAGTCCATATACACAATTGTGTCTCCAAAATAGAATTGGGATTGTTCTTACATGTCATTATCAGTCACATCGTTGCTAAGGAATGAGAATAATTGCTAGAGCCATTATATTTTTTCATGAAAATATATTTTAACATTCTGTGAACCACATTTCTAGGCAGATCTGAAAACACCTTCATTGGCTTACTGAATATTTACAGTCAGCACCCCACTTTCATAGAGGTTAGGGGCACAGGACTCCTGTCAAAGTGGAAAAACCATAAATATTGTAATCTGTCCTCCTGCAAACCTTATCTAACACACACAAAAAAGTAACTGTACTGGTAGGGTAGTTGGGCCGGGCCGCAGGTGCATTCACTTGCTCACACACTCACCCATGCAAGGGGGATGAAATGGGGGGAGCGGGAAGAGGGAGAAAGGAGAAACCATTCCATTCTCTTCCCCTCCCACATGAATGAACAAGCATGTGTGCTCTCCTCCTATCCCATCCCCTTCCTGGCACCCACACAAGTGAACACTTATGTGTGCTCTCCACCTAGCTCATTGTCTTTCCCCCACCTATGCACGTGAACAAACACACGCACCCTCCCTCTTCCCATCCCAACCCCGTTCCCCCACTAATCCATGAGCAATCAAATCTATGAATGCTTAACCTACAAATGTGAAGGGCTGACTGTATAAGATAAGCACTTCAAGTTCAATGGAGTTCTTACCTTGAGAACTAAAAATAATTCTCTCTTGAGGACAAGAAATTCTACCTGTTCCAGTTGAACAAGTAAATACCTCATCTTCTGTATAAAGACAAGCAGCTTGGCTGGAGAAATCTGGGACCACTAAATGACACATCAGTTCTTCACACTGAAAAAAAGTTCCATTAAAGGTTATGAGCAACACAGAAGAGCATAACATCTGACAGTAAGATCCTCTTCCACTCGCTGTACCACCATTCTGATTTCTTTTTACTTTTTTTCACTTCTTTAAATTCAAGATTCTACATTTTAAAAATCCTGAATTTTCTTATTAAAAACAATTGTGATACATTTTTGAGGCTCCTCTGTGCTGTTTTAGGCCTAGGAGAAGAGTTTAATTAACTAGGAAGTATAAACCAGACATTATTTCTTAGTTAAATAAAAGCCTCATCTTGGTTTAATAAAGGAACCTGGCAATTTCTTTTCCCAAAATAGTCTGGCAGAACCTTGGGGGTTGAAAAAAATGGCCTTAGGAGCCACTTTCTTTGACACACTAAGAGTCAAGGAATTACTGTCAATTTCTTGCACCTCTGCACACAGTATTTATTTATTTGCTTACTTACTTACTGGGGGGCAGAAAAAATCTGAGACCTGCAATTCAGAAGTAACTCTGAACATAAAGTAACTACACAGGGTTTTTTTGGTTTGTTTGTTTAAGCAATATTATGAGAAGGCAGATAACAAGAGGGGAAAATAAAGCTTATAAAAACAGTTTTTCAAATTACTGTCCCCCCAAAAATTCTACAATGACTATTTCTGTGCATGTATTTAAATTTAAACATTTCAAACAAACTCTTACTATTAACCATTTAATGACCAATGTGCTGTCAAGTTATGTATTTTCAAACAATATTGTTAAGTTGAAGAACTAAGAGTAAACAAAAGTAGAATGTCAATTACCTGAAAAGGTGGGTTATATTGGGTGACCTCCACGATAATATTATCAGATGTGGGGTAACCATTATCTTCCAGTGTTACCAAAGTATAATAGATGAGGCATGGACTGTCACCAAGATGCCAGGCTGCAGCCAAAATCACCAGTCCATCACTATTCATTGAGGGATATAAGAGTTAAACAGCTATTTTTATCTTACAAAAGAATATTAAAAATACAAGCATTAAAAAAAAAAGGTTTCTAGCTATTTAACAGCATCCTGTCTGCTCTTCTTACAAAAAGCATTTTAATATTACGCACAACTAGGATGGATTGCCTCTAGTATGGTTGCTCACACAGACAGTAGTCCTTGGGCCTTCCCAGATAACTCTAAAACCACTCCTTCAGTTTAGCGCTCAGGCCCAAAGGGATTTTAACACTAGATAAAACGATGTAGTATGTGTTGGGTTCAGCTTGGTAACGTAATACTTACTTTAACCATTTAAATAAAAGGCTTCTAGACAGAGAAACAACAGAACAACCAAAGTCTATTGACTAACAGATAATTGGTTAAAAAACTACCATGAATTCAGCTTAAGTATCTCAATGTATCAACTCAGAATCAGTGTAACAACTTTTCTTGAACTCTTTACTTAACTCTTTACTACACTCTCAGCTTTCATCAGACCCAAGATTTTATTCCATCTCCTATCTTAATCTTATCACTGTCTTTATCCCTAACTGGTCCTATATTTCTGACTGGTTCTTGTAAGGAATGTCCACATGTCCCACAGTGCCAGCAATGTGGGGACTTCTTTTCCCACTGCTATGGCACCAAAATCAGGGACCTTCTAGATGTCTTCATGGTTCATATATGAGATTTTATTCCTATAATCCCACCACTGAATACCACCATCCTTGAAACACTGGTACCGCCACAGACACCATGTGCCTGTCTCAATGCATTATTGAAGTGTTCCCAGAGATGTGTATAATACATTTTTAATTTATTCAAAAGAAATTCAACATGCAGTTAAAGATCACTAACTCCATGCATACAAATCCTAACTACCTCTTAACACATCTCACTAATTCTTTATTCTCTATTGTCTCATAATCCTAGCTCAACCTAATTATCTTAAGTCTAAATTCTATCTCCATTCCTCAACTGCCATATACTTTAGCCTTTTTAGCATTCAGTCAATCACTAGTCACTCCCAGCATTCGACGCTCTCACTTCCTCTCAAAGAGCACTTACCTTACTACACATAACCATGTTTTACCAAAATTTCATAAGCTATAGAATCACAGAAACTTAAGAATTGGAAGGTACCACAAGGGCCATCTAATCCAATCCCTTCCATGCAGAAACAGACAACTAAAGCACTTCTGAAAGACGCCCATCCAACCTGTTTAAAGATCTCTAAAGAAGTCCACTACAGTGTTAAAAAACATCCTTTTAATGTTTAAGTCCTATGTGTGATCTCACCCATTTCTATCTGTTCCTGGTTATTACCTCTAACTCTCCTCATCTCTACTTCTGGCCTTTTCAGCACAAGGCTGGTGAATCGGTTCATGCCTTTTCTTACCAGATTTTCTGGGCTCAAAACAAGGTGGACTTGCCCTCATTTCCTTTCCCACAGCTACTGCGTATGTTCCATTCTGATTCAGAGGAGTGCAAATTCATGAATCCACACTGCCTCTGCCATGGCCACTCCCGCTACTCTCCTCACCCTGCCCTGTCGGCTGTGATTACCCCCCCTTTTTTGCATGGTTTAGTAAGTCATTGCGTATGCACAAAAGTCCATACTACCCCCTTGCCCCTCCCATGAGTCCTCCCTTGACCACCAGTTCACATTGGTGCAAATGTACATGTCTGTACCACTGTGAAAGTACGAATCGGATCGATCTGGAAAATTGGAAAACGAATTTCTTCCGGTTTTCAAATAGTCCGCTTTACCACCATATGGGGGTGCATTTACTCAGAATTATGTGCAGAACGAAGGTAAATAAACCAAACCTAGTCTGCTCCAAAGTGCAGAAGACCTCCATGGCAAGATGCATTGGCCCACCTTAATAACCACGTGCAGAAAGGACCTCTGTTTAATAGACCAGCCTCTCCTTTCATATTCTTTTTCTCCTTCTCCCCTCCTTCTCCTCCTTCTTAGCATTCCAAGAACTGTGATTGGTTGCTTCCACTCAGGCAATGGAGACTAATAAGTTAATCCTTCTTCACAACAAGCAATATTTTCAGATGCATCATGAAGCAAAATTATCACAATGTGGCTTTTTTTTTAAGTGTATTTTATATGCTAATAATTTATTTATTTGCTTTTGGATGAGAGGGAAGAATTTAACAGAAGAGTCCTTATTAAATTACAGAAACCAACAACTTCCTACGCTGCAAAATCCACAAATTAATAAGAAATTAAATAAGTTCAGAAATTCCAATTCTATTATCATTTACATTGTCATGGACTTTAACGGAAAGCGAACATATAGTACTATTAAATTCTTCACCGCCACTTTATTTACTGAACTGCTGTCTTACTGTCTTTATACTTCTAGTTACTTTACCACAAAGTGAGCTCAGTAACCTGCCCACCCACTAGCACAGCCATAACACTAAATCTGTAATACAGCTTTCTCCAAACTGGTATCCTCGAATTTATATTCACCACACTGGTTGATGATGATAAGAGCCATTGCTTCACGCATCCAAAGGGCATTAGGTTAGCATAATCTAGCAGGTTTAAGGAAAAGATAGGAGGGAACACTCAGAAATCTAGGATTATTCAGATCTTCCCCATCAAGGGATTAGGGTCTAGTTACAGATGGAAAGATCCAGTCTTGGCTTCCACCACGCTCACCCACTCTTGCAGAAATGCCTGCATTCCTTATCAATTTCAGTAATTTTATTACGGTTGTAGACCAGCATGAAAAAGAATAACAAATTTTGGCTTAAAATACATAAAATATGAAAGAGTGGCATAAAACACAATGCAATAAACACAATAAATACTTAAAATTCACATGTGGTGATAGTTTGGCTAAGATCAGTTATACATTAAAATCCTTTATCTGAGTCAGTATATTAACTTCACTTCTTAACTCCCTTGGGTAGCTGGTTCTATACTACTGCGCTCTATTGCCAGTTTGCTATCTGCCTACGAGTGGCAACGGCAGATGCACAAAATCTAGCAACCTTGTTTGTGATATGTGAGTCCTGGTCAGCAAGCAGATAGGAAATATAAAATGCTTCTGTTCCACCACGGATATCCTGGATGACAGGTGCAATTAGGGCAAGACACAGCCCTTGGTAAAAAGGGCAGTGTAGATGAACATGGTTAAGAGATTCTACTGCCCCATTACCACAAAGACAACTATGCTCATGATATGGGAGTCTCCTGTATTTTCCTTCAAGTACAGCAGATGGTAAAGCATTAAATCGTGCCAAAGTAAAAGCCCTCCTATACTTAGGAATTACTAAAGCAATTAGGGAGAGTGAAATGTTTTGTAGTCATTCCTAAGGTAGGATATTTGGTGGCTAGGCTCAAGTGTTTTTGGAACTCCATATCCATTATGCATTGTTTGATGGCAGATTTGGCACTGCTGAAGCCAAGAGCTATGAAAACATTGGGGGTGAACCCATCTGTTGAAAGTTTTTTATATAATGCCTGCTTCCATGCAGATTGAAATCCATCAGTTAGTGTTAGAGAGGCTAGCCCAGTTGGGCAAAAAATAAGTCTTAGCCAGTAATTGATCTTAAGAATCCAGGCACGGGCCTCAATAGAGGTCAGGCCCACCTTTAGGCGCAACATTCCTTATCTCCTTGGAGAAAGAGTTCCATATTTTGGGTGAAGCACAGGTGCATTGGACAAAGCTTTAGATCCACAGGATACACATTCTTTCTGGTCCGCAACCACATCCCTAATGTTCAGGTAAATAATGTCCATAGAATCATAGAGTTTGAAGAGACCACAAGGGCCATCCAGTCCAACTCCCTGCCATGCAGGAATACACATCAAAGCACTCTTGACAGATGGCTATCCAGCCTCTGTTGAAAACCTCCAAGGAGGGAGACTCCACCACACTCCAAGGCAGCATATTCCACCGCCAAACAGCTCTGACTATCAGGAAGTTCTTCCTGAGGTTTACGTGGAATCTCTTTTCCTGTAGTTTGAATCTATTGCTCCTTGTCCTAGTCTCTGGAGCAGTGGAAAACAAGCCTGCTTCCTCCCCGACATGACATCCCTTCAAATATTTAAACATGGCTATCATGTCCCCTCTTAACCTTCTCTTCCATGGACTAAACATAACTAGCTCCCTAAGCCACTCCTCATAGAGCATGACTTCAAGACCATTTTGGTCGCCCTCCTCTGGACACACTCCAACTTGTCAGTATCCTTCTTGAAATGGCATGCCCAGAACTGGACACATTATTCCAGATGAGGTCTAATCAATTTCCAATTCTACTCCACTGTGAACTTGGAAGGGCTCAGAATATGTCAGAGGTTCCATGATGTTGGAAGATTTTGATTCAGGAGACAGAACTGCCCTGCTATAAAACTGACTGTTAATAGAATACCTGTGTGTATGATGAGTTTCCCACATATCCCAGTTACTATAGTGACATAGTTTACTTAATTACGAATGTGGGAGAATTTATCTGTAACAGATGACTTTACCTTTGTTGACTGGAATAAAGAATTTTAGGCAAGAGACTACACACACAGTCTGTTGCCTACAATTGGTACTAAGTTGTCTGTCAGAGCTGCTGATGACAAGCAGCAGCTGTTGGTCCCTGTTGCTCAGGGTGGAGATGACAAGCAGCAGCTGTTGGCCCCTGTGGCTCTGGCTGGAGATGAGTCCTGCAGCTCAAGAGCTCCCCCTGCTGCCATGGACCAAGCAAGCGTGGATGTTCCTCTGCCTGCTCCTTTAGAGCAACAGGGATCGGATTCTGAAGATGGTTTGGAGCCTGTGCCAATCAGCCCACAAACAAGGAGGAGACTCAAGAGAGCTGAGCAAAGGGAGGCTTCCTTAAGTTCAAGAAGCAGTGACTAGCCCACCTGTGTCTTGGGCTATATAACTGCCTGCCTGGAAGCTTTCCTTTGCCTGTGGCAAACTTCTTTCAAGCCCTCCTCTTGCCTGTTCCTTGCTCCCAGCACCCGGTTCCTGCTACCTTGAATGGATCTCTTGACCCTTGGCTTTTGGAACTCTGACTACGGCTTTTGCTGGATGCTCTGGTAAATGAACTCCCTTGTGTAAAGCGCTTGCTAGTCTCCTCCCGGCTGGACTTTGCTGGCTCTCACACTCCCTTCTCTGGGCTGGCTCGCCGCCCAGGTCTCTGACCTTGACAGTCTGCTGCAGAAATATATACACACACAAATGCATGCACACATACACCCTGGTGCAATCAATATTTTGGACTACAGTTTTTATAAGTCCCTGCAAATATGAACAGTGTTCAGAGGTTCTAAGACATTAGATGGTGCAAGAATGCCTACTCCTGCACTAACCATAGTTCAGGGTGCCTAACCTTCTAAAGAAGAACTTACCAATTTTGCTGCAAATCCAAATACTGTACATTGACATCTCCTTTAATGTCTCCATAGTTGCTTTCTGATCCCTGTTGAAATAAGAGGTGTTAAAGTACCAGAAATAAAGCAAACAGCTAGTTGTATAATTTACTGTTGCTTACCCATATTGATTCCATGATGCTTTCTCTAAGTATCCTATTCACATCCCAGGTGAGAACCTGGCGTTCTGTAGTTTCATCAACTTCCCATTTGTGAAGGTTACAGCTGGTTAGCGCATAAAATCTTGAGCCAGTGCTGTCATAAAGCACACTAGAAAGCTGTATTAAAGATAAATTATGGATGGAATCTTTGATGCAATTCTATAGTTGAAGGTTCTATTAGAATAAAACAGAACAGTGTAATACCCTAAAACTAAAATGATAAGCTTCTTTACACTTTACTAAGAATCATCAGCTACATTTCCCAGTAAGCCTTCTCTTTGACAAAATAAGCACTGGGGTTAGAATCACAATGTTGTAAGGCTAGAGAAAAGTGTTTGTTGTGCAGCTCAGTCATAAACAAGTATGGAAGTAACATGCTGCTCACTGCTAGTATCACAGACATCTGTTGCATAGTACCTATGACAAACCTGACACATACTATAGACACCAATCAATAGCAGTGCTGTAATTTATTCTGTAGAAAGCAGGTGCTAGTTCTTGCCCTAAAAATGCAAAGTGAATGAAGGGAAAATGCAACACCCTGAAATTAGTAAAGAAGTGAGCTAGAAAAAAATAAAAAAATGGTGCATTTGTCCACTGCCTGTCTGTTCAGTCCACAAATCACCCCCGAGGAAATTCAACTCTCAGCAGAGAAACTGCTTTCTATCCATGCTGTAACTGGTTCCTCTTGAGGATTAATTTTTGCTTCTGCATCTCCCAGCAGGTTACAAGTTGCTTCTGGTTCTGTTTTAAGTCCATTTTTTATCTTTTTTATCTTTTGTTGGCGTCTGGGCTTGTAGAGGGTTAAACCATGTTTCTATATGGCTATTTAATTTTCCTGATTTGGAGTTAATTTTTCCCTGAAAAACAAGATGATGGGGTGCCTTCCAAAGAAACTACAAAAAAGGTTGGGGGCCACCTGCAGCCTGCACTTTCCTTTGCCCTGCTGTAAAGCATTTAGACTTACTGTTGCATCATTACTGGGTGACAAGATGCCCAACAGAGAAGAAACTCTTCGACCTATTCCTGAAAACATGCCTTGTCCCTGTGGCAGGTTATGCTGATTAATTTTGCCAGAGCTATCTGGTATCAGTCGGATAAACTGACTCCGTGAAGATGACAAAATAAAACTTCCTCCCTGAAAGGTAAGAAAAAGCTCAGTTAAATGTTACTATTACGCAGTATATATGATATTACTGTTAAGTAAAAACTCTTTTTGTTTAAAAAGAAAATGCAGTTGCTTTGTTAATACTGACACTGCTATTTGCTATCAAGCTGACTTCAATTATATATAAACCTTATGAATGTGAGAACTCCAAGACATCTTATCAACAGCCCTGCTCAGGCCTCACAAACCCAGAGTCACGGCTTTCTCAACAGAATCCATCTGTAATGCTGTCTTCCTATTTCCCTACTGCCTTCCACTTTGCCCAGCATTTTTTTCCCAACAAATCGTGTCAGCTTATGATATGTTCACAGTACAATAGCCTCCCGCAAAGTAAAATTCTGCTCTTCTATTTTAAATATGTACTGTGATGCCTGCTAAGTAATGATCAGAGACAGGAAAAAATTGAGATTTTCCAGAGCTGTTCAACTGCATAAACTTAAAGTCCATAAAATCTATTTTTACATTAAAAGTTTCTACCTTACCTTGACAGCTGTTAGAAAACTGCAGAGAGAGCCTCCAAAATCTGTGTAGGTTTCAGTGTAGGAACTTTCATGTACAAGGCTTGGCCAATATCTTATCGATCCTTCACTAGTGGCAACCATTACTGACAGAGACTTGCAGAGATGGCAAATTAGATCTGTTAGCTATGCACTCAGGACTTTAATGACAAATTTAATCAATTTCAAGCTTTTAATTATCATGGTATTCACACAAGGAACTGTGGTTGTGTGAAGAGACAAGGAATCTTTTTTTTTTTTACACTGCTAAGAATTGTACTGTGGTTTCAAGCTGATTTAAATTTTTACTGCAGTGTATGCTAAGAATTTGTACAGTGCTGACCATATTTTTTATGAATATAGTCAAAAGATTTTTGATGCCCTATAAAGAAGAACTACAGTGACATTTTAGGATTTCTAAGTACTGTACAGTGATAAAAGAACAATGCTTACAATCTAATAAACATAATACAAAAGGACAGGAATGGGAAGCACATTTACAGTTGACTGATGGTACGATTAGGGGCAATGGTATCCCAGGAGAGAGTCTGGGGAGAAGCAGCTAAAATGGCTTCTGATCTGAGCTTCTTTTTCATTCAAAGTAGCCAAGTCTTCCAGCTTGCTGAGGCACAACAGGAGGACTATAAAAGGAAGCTAGAACTGCTTAATCTTACTCTTGACATTCAAGGACTCAGTCACTGAGTTCACCGTCCAAAATATTTGCACATATTATCAAGTACCCCATTTCCAGCTAGAGGTACTGCAGCTTGCAGAGGTTCAACAGTGGTCTGAGAAAATACCATGCACAATCGCTCCAAATACTATTACGGAGCACTCTTATTTCTATACCTGCCATAGGCAGTATCCTAGCTAAGCAAGGTAGAAGAGATATGAACATACATTCTCTGGTCTGAACAGAAATGCCTAAGAAAGTGAACATGCAATAAAATCACACCACATTTTAGAATGTGCCTGTTTTCAGCAACTAGAGGATCCTCAATTAGTGAAGGCAGAATTTAGATATATACTAACAGCTAATAAACCTTCACATTTGAATTTCTTTTCTCTTGGATTTTTCCCCTTCCTCCCCAAAAAACATTTTAAAGATATAAAAAAGTATCACCAAATTATATAAAAATATTTATTAAAATAGTGTTTGTATGCCTTGCACACTGAGTACTTCACTGCTCTGTAAGTCTAATTTCTGAATTATTTCATGGCAAAGACACCAACAATTACTTTTACAAATTATATACCCAAACAAAATGTTAAGTTCCTCACCTGTAAGGAAGGTGCTTCACCAGGAATGTTAAGACAAGATATTGCCACTAGATCTGCATTCCATAGATAGTCACTGGGTGGCAACTGCAATTCCTTGCACACAGACAACTGCAACATAAAATTGTTTCTTCATTTTGTTTGGCAACGGTTTAATTTAAAAGCATGCATTTACATTACTCAAGTACCTTGAAAGCATATTTTGGAGAATATCTATCAAATTCTGAAAAATCAGAATAGTTGGAATAAATCTTTCAATCTCCTTTAATCCCCTCCTTGGAAACTTATTTTGAAGCAACTCAAATGTTTAGAATTCTAGACTTCAAAAATAAAAAAGGAAGAAGATGGGTAAAGATAGAGAGACAAATTAATAACATCGAGTATACCTTCTGAATTAAATTCCATGGTAAGATAAGGAAAGAAAAAAAGAGTTTGATAGGCTGCTCAAGTTTATGTAATTAAGTATGGGATAAATGGCAAAAGACAATGAGAACTGAGAATCCTAAATGGTGCCCAATTGAGAGTTTAAATATAAGTAATGATGATGATTTAGGGAAAATATTGAAGAATTTAAAGGAAAAAGATTAAACAGTAATAGGAGGATTGTTCAATGAGGAAGGGAAGTCATGGGGAGCGGAAAGGTTAAGTAACTTAAATGGGAAGCAGTATTGGCTTCACACTGGTGATACAAACTGCTGTATGAAATAACTACAAAAATAAAAAACTGCAATATAACATTATTCCAGGAGATAATAAAAAAGAAAATAAGTCAGGGTAGAAGATTGACAGAGAATATACAGAGAGTAATGTTAGGCTATCAATTTAGAACTGTGGATAGTTTGATACAGAACTTGGAAAAGGATCTATCTATATATGCGTATATGTATGTGTGTGTATATCTATATATATGTATATACATACATACACACATATACATAAGCCCGACTACCTCAATGTCCTCATTCAAGCAGAACAGACAAACATGTGATCATGCACTAAGTGCAAAGGTATGCAAAAATCTGTGTAACCACATTCTATAGAATGCAGCTACAGAGCTCTTGTGATTCGGAGTTACAGAACCCAATCATAAGCAGGCATTCAGCCAAACACTGTTTAACCACACTTTGCAGATCTTTCTGTTCAACACGTTCACTGAGTATGAGGGGACATTTGGGAGCAGGGGTAGCATACATGATCACCTCCCACTTAAGCTCGCCACACTTTCAGAGAAACACCTGAAAATGGCATCTCACAACTGAAGAGCAGTATTCACATCCATTTTCCACAACATAAGTACCACTGACATCAAACAGGCCTTTTCCCAAAAAAGCTTGGGTACATCTTAGCAATTACTCTTCTTGTTACAATACACACAGGATAGACTCAGAAAAATTACATATAACTGCAAGTTGATAGACTGAAAGTTAGTTTTTATTTTAATGGTCAGGCCCAATAGAAAATCATTCATGGTCAAAACCAGTGGTATTCACATTAGTGGTTCACGGACAGGCAAACCACCTGTGAAGGAAGCAGGAGGGTTCTCCCACTTGATGCTGACTCCTGCCCTCAAGTAGGAGATGGGAACTCTCCTTTTCCCCTTGGAAATCTTGCTGCCACCACCTACTGAATTTAACCCCCTTTCTTGTGACTCTGTAGGAAAAGAAAGGGGAAAAGAATCTATAAACTTAAAGCCCTTCCTCCTCAACTCTCTGTGGAAAAGAAGAATTTTATCTGTGTGTGTAACCAGCAAAGGCAGATGGAGAAAGAGAGTGAGCAAGGAGATCTTAAGGAAAGATGCTTTATTCTAAGCAGGCAATATAATGACAAAAAGATATACTATTCATGGAGGCTACTTCCTCCGAGCATTACTTATTAGTTACAAGTAACAGACAAGCTTATGTCATTTCAGCCAGAGTTTTAAAAGAACAAAAACTCCCAATGCAACTAGCTAAGAACATTCCTATCTACTCACATTGTTATCCAGATGCTGGGATGGTGTAGGGGTGGGAAAAGAGGGAGATAGGAGTCAGGGCCTAGCATTGCCCAGCCTATCTCCGGCTCTCTGTCTCCTGTGGATGGTCCTTTTTTTTTGTCCCCCTGCCAAGCATCTTGAAGCTTCTCACCTTTTCTCCTATCTGGTCTTGCTGATTGGACAATTGACTCTTGTGACCTCTAATGTCCTCTGTGATGCTGACCCCCAATAAATGAAACCTTAACCCAACACCTCATTAACCCCCTGTTTACCTAGAGCAAGAATTATCCCCCTTTAGCTGTGTTGTCTAGATAATGGGAACAGACCATTATCACACTGCTGGCTGACAGTCCACAGTGAGTTTCCAAGAAACTTTGAGAATATGATAATAAAATGGTACAAACAAGATACTGGTCTCTGGCACATTTGGAAGAAAATCCCAAGGCTACCACATCAGTTAATTTGAGAAGCATTGCTCTACAGAACACTTAAAATGACGCATAACAGATGCACTGCCAGTGAACTTCACCAATACTATAGCTCTTGAGGTTGTTTATTTGCCTTCCATGTTTTTCTTTTGAAAGTATCCATGATTATATCTATAAAAACTCTGCATTCATGTATCTATAGCCTACTTTTAATTTACCTTTGCAATTGGTGATGGACCAATTTTCCAAATAATCAGTCTGTCCTTATATACTAGCCAAGCCCATCCACTTTCATCTATCTGCACACTTAAGTGGTCCTCAGCTGCAAGAAAGAACAAATATCTAAACAAATCATGTTGGAAGCAAAATGACCTAAGATATCCAAGTGCATTTTTAAAGTCTGTGTGTTGCATTTGAGAATAGTAAATTAATTATTGTTTGTGGGAGTACAATGGCAACTTATTAGAATTAGTCCCTTCGTCTTTGTGCAGAAAGTCAAATAAAAAGGAAGGTTCTCAGCGGGATCTTGACTGATCTTGCCCATTATTTAAATTACTTTATCCCACCTTTTACAAAATTGCTCCAAACAAATTTATAAGACATTTACAAAACAAAAACAAAAACAGATAGGAACATGTAATCAGAAGTTAGCAAGTTAAAAGAGCAGCAACTAAAATAAATAAGCCAATGAAAACAACAGCTGAAATAAAAACCAAACAGCAAATAAAAGACTGCCAAAACTCCGAAATCATTAAAACCCATATAAGTAATATAAGACATGGTCTGGCATGTTAAAAGATGGCCAGTGTGGCAGGCTCTGTGCTCTCTATGCTTTCACTAATGAGCACACCCAGTGCTCATTGCACTGTCTTGAGGTCCCTCCCTCAAGTGTTTTTCTCTTAAAACAGACGAATCTAAGGCCATTTCTGCACTACAATGTTCATAGTGCTATTATTCATCACTTTCAACATCCTATGGAATCCTGGGGTTTGCAGTTTAGGGAGGGGCACTTAGAATTCTCAGCCAGAGAGCTTTTTGGCCTCAGTAAACTACAAACCCCAGAATTCCACAAGATGTTGAGAGTGGAATAATAGCACTATAACAGAGTAGTGAGGAAATGGCCTAAGAATACTTCCATAGTCAGCACTATCTCCTTAAGGGAGGCAGCAAATCCACATAAGTTAAATTGAATATAATTTGCTTGGCTTGATAAGAAATTACCAAAACTATCTCTACTTCACTGGGAATAATCTCATGTGCAAGTACAAAACACTAAGGTTATATCTTTGTAACTCAAAATTCAAATCCGTGCTTTCTAAAATAGTTATCTACATCAACATCTAACGATACTGGTAATGTTGCTGAGAATATTACAAACCTAACAGGTAGCTATTTTGCTATTTTATTTTATTTGTATAGCAAAGGGGAAGCACTTACCATCAGCCATTCTCAAGGCCTCCACAACCTTCACTGGTAGGGATGAGCCAAACCTTTTCACATCATAATTAATGGTTTCACTTCCTGAAGGATGATGTACAACTTTTGTGGGAGTACACCTAAGCAAAAACAGTGGCAATCAACATTTTCAGTATTTCTGAGTTTCAACTAAGCAATGTGTTGAGAGCATTGATTCATTAACTTTTGTTCCTTCCATCTGTCACAGTTTGAACAGATGTATGAAATACAACAAAATGGAAAGATTTCAATTGTTACTTCATTGATAAGAAAAAAACTCACAAATGCAGTTTTTCTTGTCATGGAAGAAACATTCTCAAATTTGAAAATCATCAGAACTGCTGCAAGCTCTGTTCCTGATGAAATTCACTGCTCTGAAGCTAGCATACACCACAGCAATTGTCAACTTCAGATCAATGATTTTCCTCAGGATCAAAGCAGCAGAGAAATGATGAATTCCCTTCTGCCTTCTCCAGTCCTCAAGAAAAAACAGCCCAACCGCCATAGCTGTCATTTCCTTTTCTTAAAGAACGTGCACAGTACATAGATACAGCAATATGACTCCACTTTGTCATCTTGTGATTTGTCCTTTTAAGAAGACACTTAAGCAAGGAATACTAGCAAAGAATACTAAGATAACCCTATGAAATTCATGGGGTTGCCATAAGTTGACAGGCAAATTGAAGGCACATGCATGCACATGCACACACATTATGCTCCCATGAATAAGAACACTAAAACTCTCTAGGTGAGAATCCTAACTGCCTCACCAACATATGGATTCCACAGGATGGAACCAAGATAGTTAAAGTGATTTTAAAGGGCTACAATTAAATGGAGTACAGTTGGTCCTCTACATTCACTAGGGCTAGGGAAACAGGATCCCCACAAAAGTGGAAAAATTGCAAATATCAAAGTGTGTGTGTGTGTGTGTAAATGGGCCTGAGGCATGGTGAGGAAAGCTGGTGCCCAGTATCTAAACCAAGTCAGGGAAAGGGGAGAGAAGTGGAGTAGGTTAGCATGGTGGCCCTATATTTTTCTCTCACCTATCTCCTTTCTTGGGTGTGTGGTGGGCATTGGAGAGGGTTTGTAGTCCTGAGAAATCAGGCTGTGAGCGATCCTTAGTAGGCCAGGCAGCAGCTGATGAAGGTGGACAAAGACCAGAGGCAGGTTTTTAAAGGGCTGTACAGCCTGATCATAGCCACCGAAAGTTCCCCCAGGGAAGAAGCACCTGAGGTGGTGGGGAAGCAGTTGGAGAAACTCGCAAATAACCAAACCCATGAAAGTGAAACCCACAAATGTGCAGGGCAGACCATATGTGCATTCAGAACCAATGTGCTGTCGTAGTTTGAGCACTGAACTAGGACGCTGGGAAATCAGGGCTCTGATCCCTACTATGCTGCAGAAACTCACTAGGTATCCTGCAGCAAGTCACACTCTCTGAGAGCCTCACAAGAAGGCAATGGTAAATGCCTAAATAAACATTGTCAAAAAAAGCCAAGAATAGGGTCTCTGTTAAGTCAGAGTCAACTTGGAGATACATAACAACAACAGAGAAACTTCACAGTCAATGCCATGGCTGTTTGGCCTTTATTTCTTGCTGCTGTTGTTATGATCAGTGGCATCGCAGCCTGCCTGTCCTCCATGAACTCAAGACCAGTGTAATGGTTCTCCATCTCTCCACTTTACACCCACAACAATCTGTGAGACAGGTGGTGCTGACAGATTGGCCCCAGTACGAACTAAAGTCTGTTTTCCCCAAGTCTTAATCCTACACACTAACCACTACCCTGCACAGCCAACAGCCCACTGCTCCTTGTTCTCCTCTCCCAAAAACGCGGAGCAGAAAGAATGCCCTCATAACCGCATACAGCCCTTTACATCGCAGGTCGGCGAGGGAAGCCCCAACTAAGGCCATTTCCGCACGACACTGTTATAGCGCTATTATTCCACTTTCAACAGCCTATGGAATCCTGGGGTTTGCAGTTCAGGGAGGGGTCTTTAGAATTCTCAGCCAGAGAGCTCTTGGGCCTCAGGAAACTACAAACCCCAGAACTCCACAGGATGCTGAATGCGGAATAATAGCGCTATAACAGTGCAGTGCGGCAACGGCCTTAGTCTGCCCCCAACTACTTACCGCGCGGACAGAGAACTGACATTTCTCCTTGCCGCCGGCGAGAACAGCGCCGGGGAACTGACTGTCCCTTGGGTTTTCCTCCCACTGAGCCGGTGGCTTCTTCGGCTGGAGCCGCCGCCTGGAGTGTGAGGAGAGCCGGCGGGGGTCGGAAGGTACATCGTTGCCAAAGCCTTCCCCCCACCAAGCCCAAGCAACCTCACGGGTCCCACGGGCGCCCCCGGTGACGCGCGGCCTCTGCCGCTCGCGCGCCTCATTGACGTCATCCCGCCCTCGACGAAGGGGATTGGTTGGAAAGCTTGAGTCGCGGGAGATTCCGTTGGAAGTGAAAAGATGGAGGCGTCGCTGGCGCTGCGATGGGGGGAGGGGCGGGGAAATGGAGGTGAGCGGGGGCGGGGCTCTCGGAAGAGCCCTTGGCTTGAGTGCGGTTTGTGCGGAGACCGGTTTCGGCGGGAAGCCCGTCGACTGAGGCGAAGGCGCGCTGAGGTCAGCCGTTACTGACTTCGGAAGGCGATTTCCGCACTAGCCTGTTGTAGCGCGATGATTCCACTTTCAACCTCCTCTGGCATCCGGGGGTTTGCAGTTTCGGGAGGGGCCGTCCGGCCCCTCCGAAACTGCAACCCCGGATGCCAGAGGAGGTTGAAAGTGGAATCATCGCGCTACAACAGGCTAGTGCGGAAAGCGCCTTCGTTCTTCTTACCCTTTTGTTCAGTTTCTAATGAACCTTCGCAGAGCCTAAGCTTGAATTTTTGGGAGCCCCCACACGCGCCATTGTCCCATCTCTTGCGTACAGCCTCACAAAGCGGGAAATTAAAACGGATTCCTGTGTTTCTGAAATTATACTGCAGTCCCCACTGGTGTTTCTACCACGCCCAGATGCCTTTTGTTTCTTTGTTTAGCAGGACATCCCATTGCCTCCTACAAAGGTTGCTGCCTGTTTTGTAAATTTCAAAATTGTAAATATTCTTTGAATTGATCTTCCTTGTTTTGTGTTTTCTAATAACAAGAGTGTTTCTACCCCTAGGAAAATAAAACAGTTTTTCAGAAAATGATGGTAAGCAAACTTAACGAAATGCTAATTTTTTCTAATTACTTGTTCATCCTATGGTACTTTACTTTGAGAATCAAAAATCAAGAATCCAAAAACTTAATTGCCGTTTATATGCCAACATGACAGTCGTTTTAAATATGCCCACATCTAAAAAATGCTATAGGGTTTTTTTATTATTTGTTTGCAAAATGAAAGGAATTGCCTTCGGCACTCAGAAAGATCAACTACTTTCAACTACTAATGTACTGTAACGTGTTTCTACTCCCTCCCAGTCTTTTCTTCTACAGATATGTTAGACAATCTTAATTTATTTAGACAGATTTAGCAATACAGTACTCCAAGACTTAGTTGTCAAGCAACATTCAGTTCTTAGGCAGTTGCATAAGCCAAAGTCTGAAGCACAGTTTAAAACTGAGAGCACCTGGAGTGAGTACATTTATCCTGCTTAGTTATCTTGATCTGAGTATATGTGTAACTTGTAATGAGTGTAGTGTAGTGTAGTGGAGTCTCCTTCCTTGGAGGTTTTTAAGCAGAGGCTTGATGGCCATCTGTCGGGAGTGCTTTGAGGGTGTTCCTGCGTGGCAGGGGGTTGGACTGGATGGCCCCTGGGGTCTCTTCCTACTCTACATTTCTATGATTCTAGATTCAGTACATAGAGACATCCATTGGTGCTGAGGTAGTCTTGCCTGGTGTCTATTCTTTCTCCTACCCAATCACTATAGGTACTACTTGTATGACTTGAAATCTTTTCATGTCGAAGTTGACCTTTTAAAAACAAAACAAAACAGCTGTACGATTTGAATATTTTAAGCAAACAGCTTTTAAAATAATTTCTCTATAGAATGATAGGGTGCTTATCTTCCTTATTAGAAAAGAAGATAAGCACCTTTCCTTATCCACAACTATAGTAATTGTAGGAATATCAAATATGAAGAAGAGGAAGGAAACTGGGCCTGTTGTTGCATGCCCTCAAGTTGCTTTTTTATTTATTTATTTATTTATTTGTATCCCGCCTCTCCATATGCATCGAGGCGGTGAACAACTTACAAATAGCATGTATTTTGAAACATTTCTATACATGCCCCCAACAAGCTGGGTACTCATTTTACCGACCTGCGAAAGGATGGAAGGCTGAGTCAACCTTGGAGCCGGGCAGGATCGAACTCACAACCTTGTGGTTTGTGACTTGCAGTATTGGCATTTAACCACTGTGCCACCAGGCTCCTTCCAACTTATAGGAATATTATGGCAAACCTATCTGGGTTTTCAGTGTCTTCCTCTGAGCATCAGTGTGACTGGCTTAAGGTTGCCCAGTGGGTTGCCATGGTTGAGCCAGGATTCAGACTCTGTTCTCCATAGTCATAGTCCAGCACTCAAACCACTAAACTACACTGGCTCTCATGGAAGGAAGCACTACAACAGGATAAACTGCAGCATCAGATTTATAACACATTTTTAACGTGCAGGGCTAGAGAATCTGCAGCCATCCAGAGATTGTTGGATTCCAGCTCCTACAAGCCTGGCTTATTTTGAGGCATGATAGAAATTGTAGCTCAAAACTGGTCTAATCCCGCTCATTCAGTCTTCTTTCATTAAATATGTGCTGTGAGAGGTTAAAAGATAAGAAAATACAATATAATCTTTTTTTTTTTTTGAAGAAACTTAATTTTTAGTTCAGGTAATTCCAGTTATGCTCAAGATTACTCCCATTAATGCCTTAATTCAGTTTACTTATCAGAATTCTACTGAGTTGTACAACTTTGGTCAGCAAATGGTCTTACAATCAAGCGTGTAACATTCGACAAAAGTTTGGTTGTTCTTTAACTCTTTGGCCAAAGAGTTAAATAAATTACTTTTCAATTATATTACACATTTCCATGTAATAGTGTCATGAAATCTCTACTAAAATGTTATAAGAAAGACTCAGTTTTAGAGGAGGCCAGTTTACTCCTGTTTTCATTATTTTAAAAAAAATCTAACAGTTCAATGCCAATTTTATTTTAAAAAGAAAAAAATGTTATGCAAATACTTAATAGTGGTAGAAAAGTTAGATTTTTGTTCTATTTACTATGCCAAATCATCAGTTTAATACACATCTAAACAAATATGTTAATAAATCCCTATTTTATAACAAAAATTGCATTTAAAAATTTAATATAACATATGACAGGCAATGGTAAAATCCCAGGCACAGTTAATTTGGAGAAATCTGATTTCAAGTGCAGTGGACCTTCTGGATCTGCAACTTCTGCATCTGCAATCTCCAGCAACCGCAGAGCGTCATGTCCTATATATAAAATGGTGGTGATGTGAACACAGATGCACTGAAGCATCCATGCACATCTTGCTGTCATTAAACAATACTGGGACACGTTCATTTGCATTTTTTTGCCATTCACAGGCAGTCCTAGAAACAAACCCCTGCAGATATGGAGGGTCCCCTGCACACTTATTACCTCAAAGTAAATCATTTTGAAATGAGGTTACTTTGAGCTAAACAAATGATGATGGCCTATATCAAGTGAAATCATAGGTCCATCTAACTAACTGGGAATGATAATAGCTCTTTACAGTCTCTAGCAAAGATCCTTCCCAGCTTTGATATCCAAAATCCTTTATAACCTTAGTTAAGAGGGATTGAACCAGGGCCCTCTTGCATACAAAACAGGCTCCTTCCTTGAACTAAAGATCAGAAAATCCAACACTATATATGTTGAGAAATTTCAAAACGACAGATGAAATTTAATTCTAATGACTTGGATTTTGTTGCAGAAAGTTTGCAAAGCTAGTAGGGCAAAGTTTTTATCTTTGCTTTTTAAAACTTTTTCTTCCTGCTTCTTCTTGTGTCACATCTCATAATGTTCTGTGAGGTCAACTGAATATAGTGAAGCATATTTTCAGAACATAAGAGATAAAAATCAACTCCTTCCTCTTCTGTTAGTAAAAGGTTCGTGAACAGACCTTTCTCTGTCTTTAATCCAAAGACTTTAAAAGGAACTCCAGAATTTCATATAGTTTTAATTTCTTATCATCTCATACTGGAAAAAGACAGTGTGCTTCCAAACTTTCCAGTTTAAAAATTAGTAGACATACCCATTAATCAAAATAGCAGAAAAATATTTACATTGTAAAAACAATTCAGTGTTTTTTTTATCTTCACAAGAATATAATTATAATTAGATGCTCTGAATAAAAAGTTTAGCACAGTCAAGTTTTAAAATATCTGAAATACACAGGAAAAAAAATATAAACACATTTATTATACATAAATTGAAACATAATTTAAAATGTGTTACATTTTCAGTTCTTACATTCTCTTTTTCTTTCTCTTTTTAAAAGACACTTCTTTCAAGATCTTACATTTAATGCAAGACTTTCACTATTCTGAATCAAAGACTGTTTCTTCATTAATTTGCTGAAAAGTCCATTTGGGTTCGCAAGTAATGTTTCATGTTTTCCACACTCAATAATTCTGCCTTGATCAAGAACGGCAACAGAATTGGCATTCTGGATAGTGGACAGACGGTGAGCAATAATGAGAACAGTCCTTCCTTCCATGAGCCGATCTAATGCTTCTTGGACGAGGAATTCATTTTCAGCATCCAAAGCACTAATTCATAAACAGGATGAAAAGATAATGTGTATTATTGTCCCATATCACATCTTAGGTGAGTTAGTTTAGTACAGACTCTAGTTAATTAGTTTGCTTTCATTTCAAGTTTCTCATAATTGACAATATTTTAAGAGTATTTAAATAAATTCCTTTTAAACAACAAAAGGCCTTTGGTGCACCTTCTAATAAATCAGTTCGTACTAAAATCCAGTTAAGCATGCTTATTTTCAATCTGTAATGCAACACACTTTTCATGTTTAATGTTACAAAGCTGTTTCAAACCCTAAGTGAATGAGTACCTCTAGATGAAAGCTCCAGAGGCTTCAAGAGTTTATCAAAGTATTCCATGAAGAGAGGCAGTCCCTCCCATTTCTGAGTATCTGTCTATCAAGATTGTGTAGCTAGCCTATGTCTATTCTGAACGGATTCTTGTGAGCTGTATCACTTGGCCTGGAGCAGCTGAAGCATCCCATAGGAATGGTTCACAAGTACCAGAAACTTCAAAACACAGTCCCCTCCAACCTCTCTCTAGAGTACCCTGGAGTCATTTGAGGCATGAGTTTTTATCATTCATTGCCTGACTTATCCCTGAATCAACTACTTCAGACTTATAAAGTATATCTCATAAAAGTTATAGATAATTATGAACAGCTGAAAAACAAGTTAACAAGAGGAGAAATAACACATACTCTGTACATTAAAACTGCAGTTGTACACTTAGTTACATAGGACAGACAGGGTCTTTCTTCCATATAAAAATGCACCAGACTGTGATTCACGAATACTCTAACTGTTTTAAAGAGATAGCATATTATTGTCATCCACACACAAATCAGCAAGCAAGAAATCATAAGGTCACTGGAAGATAATGGTATTTTATAGTACTATAATTTACCTACAAACACACAGGCTAAACTTAGATACAAAGATACAGCTCAACACTACCAAAGATTTCCAAGTCTACTGTTCTCACATCAGATTTTTCAGCAGAACTATCTGCACCCTGATTCGGGCTGGAACACTTTCCACACTGTCAGTTTGAGAGCCCCATCACCAGTCAGGGGAGAAGGATGATATGTCTCCTCTGAAACAACTTTCTCCTTCTAAAACAGTCTCTGACCATCTCCTAGTCATGTATCAACAGCAATCATTTGCCATAGCAATCAGTCATCTCCTTGATAGAAGTGTATTTGCTGATAACAATGACTGAATTTCTCTAACACAGTAGATACAGTGGCTGGACCTAGCCAAACTGGATTTCTCCTTGTAAGCAGTTTTCTGCATTACAGCTACAGAACCGCAGGGACGACAGGAACCCTGACCTCAGTCTTTTAACAATCTTTATTATCTCTCTCACACATAAAAATAATGCCCTCTTATGATGCTTCCTATGAAAGTATTTGGGTATTGCCTATGTATTTTGCAAACTTCCTTAGCTTATTAAACTTTATATTCAAAGATTTCTATAGAGGCCATACTTTCAGAGTATTTCATGCTTCCAAGGAAACATTATGACCCGTGGAAACAATGAATCCTTGCTACGATGTATTAACAATGAATATGTGAACTCATTTGATACAAATTTACACAGACAGTAAAAGAGGGACAGTGCTCAATATCTGACAGGACAGCACAAAGAATGAGTATTTTATCAACAGGAAAAGACATTAAATACTTTAGCACAAAATCAGTAGCAGAGATGCCAATCTATCCTAACTGTCATGGACATCACTGTTTTTCCACTTAGTTATTGTGTTGTGTCATTTCTATTACTCACCTTGTTGCTTCATCAAGAAGAAGAATTTTTGGATTCTAGAAAACAAAATGAATTTTTTTGCATAAACAGGGTTTTTTTTGGGGGGAGAGGGGTTCAAAGACTGCAAATTTTAGCACAAGAATTGGAATGCTAATTCATTTATATCATCAGGAAGATAAATCCATAACTCAGCATCTTGACTTATGGTAATATCAAAATTACATTGTGTAGAATTGTATTAATTCTACTAAGACAACAGTGGGCAGCTGTGCCAATCCCAAATAAACCAACACACTATTGAAAGGGATCATGGAGGAATCTGTATTTTCTCTACCAATATCTGTGCTTCTTTAAGGATGTTACCAATATCTGTGCTTCTTTAAGGATATTCACTTCCCACTATGAGAATGATAATGCTATAGCCGCCGCCACCACTCTTACAGTACAGTTTGCAGATGATTCAGGTTACTCTTTAGAGGAAAACAATGTGATTTTAAATAGATTTTTACAAATAGCAGGAGCACTGACCAAGTCATTTCTATCAGAAGAGAAACAGGTTTTTCAAAATAATTATTTCCTTCAGTTTTCACAGTGTCAACAATACATACACACACCTTAGAGAGAATATAAGAAACCACCTTTTTTTAAATAAGGAATTTCTGGAGGTTTCTGTCGGCTAGAAATAACACCAAAGTAGTTACTAGGGGCAGCTATGTTTACTCTAAATTTACTAAAACTCTAGGGGAAAAAGAATGGTGCTGCACAACAGATATAATAAAATGAAGGATGTGCAGAAAAAGAACCTTCCTTATCTCAGAGAAGTGCACTGTGCCTTTTTTTTAAAATAAACTAATTAAAAACCTCAACATTCCTTAGGCAGAATCGCTGTATCCTTATACATACAGATAAGCTGAGGTAAATATCATAGTTAGGGGACATTAGTAAATGTACAGTGCACCGTCCACATAAATGACCTCCACAGCTATGATTTCGGGCTATCATAGAGCATTGTATCCTATACCTAAAATTATGGTGATGTGAATGCAAATGCATTTAAGTGTTCAAGTGCACATAGCCACCATTGAATAATATAGGTCACAAGCATTCACATTTTTTACTATTCACAAGGGTCCTGGAATGGAACCCCCACATATATGGCAGGGCCACTGTATTACGATTTTTCTATGGAAAAGGAAAATGACAGAAAAAATGACAATGCACTACTGCTTGGTATTTGAATATAACCATGATAATATTATAACCATATAACAGGAAAAAGAATACATTCAGCAACAGAGGATAGTCCTCAAAGCTTTTTCTTTTATATAAAGACCAGAGTTTTTAATTTAACAAGATTAAGAGTTACTACCAATAAACATGAAGGTATAGTACTTATAAAAATAATCTGCAAGCTGTAATTAGCATTACCGTGGAGCCAGCTATTGTTCTTAAAGAACTAAGTGCAATACTTTTGACATCCTGATTAAAATTAGTTACTTAACAAATCCATTAGGGGCTGCTTTTGCAAGAGCAGCCTGTTCTAGAAAGAGTTGTAGAGCAGGTTTACCTCCTCAAAAAAAGCAGCAGACTGCAAAGTAACCCTCTCTCTCATTTTCTCTCTCTTTCTCTCCATATATCAAACATGATATTATAATAACCACGAGATTTCCAACTGGAAAAAAATCAACTATTCTTTATATCTATTTTTTAGTGTTCTTCCCATTATTTCCTTAAGACAGATATATGCAAAAAAGCTTACCTTCAAAAGAGCTCGAGCAATTGCAATTCTTTGCTTTTGTCCACCTAGCAATACATAAATATATTAGAATTTTTTTAAAAAAAAGCAACCATTTCCTCATTTTGTCTTAAACTTCCAACTTAAATATTGTAGAGATGCAATGCTCTCCACTAATCTTACAGAAGTCATAATCACATGAAAGCATTAATCTTATAAATACATTTTGAAAATGGCACCATCTTACCTGAAAGAAGAATTCCTTTTTCACCAACTAAAGTATCGAATCCTTGTGGAAAATTTTGGATAAAACTAGAAGCATTTGCTATCTCTGCAACTTTCTCAATTTCTTCCATAGTAACTGCAGAAGGGTCCTCTGCCCCATAGGCAATGTTTTCAGCAATAGAGCATGAAAACAGAATGGGTTCCTAATAGGTGTAAAAGCACCGTTAATATGGCAATATAGATTCACAATAAAACATACAGTTAAAGATTACAGCTATAAGGGATATTACACAACAAACAGTATGATGATAAAGAAAGCACTATATTCATAAGTACACACTAATCTATCCAAGCATGCCTTTCATTCAAAGAGGTGGAATTCAAATGAAGAATAATCAAAAATGCCTTCCGATGTTCCCAAAGGTTCGTCCAGTACATAGAATGGGAAAGTACAGTGAGAAGGAGGAAAATGAACTAGAATACCATATTTCCTGGCATATAAACCACACCGGCACATAAGATGCACCTCATTTTTAAATGTTATTTTCTGGGAGGGGGGGAATTAGTTTCTTAAAAAATTAGCAAGGCTCCTCCCACCTTTCCTTCTATTTTGCCTCAGCGGGAGTTCTTCACACCAGAGCAAAATGCATCAGAAAGGGAGGGTTAGCTCTGGAGGGGGAAAGGAAGCCTCGTGTAAGGCTTCCCCCACCCCTTCCCTTCTGTTTTGCATGGGAAGGGAAAGAAGGGAACTCTAGAAGGGGAAAAGAAAGCTTACGCAAGTTTTCCCCCACCCCACTTTCCCTTCCGTTTTGTGCAACTTTCTTTTTCCCCCTCCAGAGCCTCCTCCTCTCCCTTCCCATGTACAATGGAAGAGAAGGGGGGGGAGCCTTGCACAAAGCTTCCTTTCCCCCTCCAGAGCTCTCCCTCCCTTTCCAGTGCATTTTGCCCCAGCTTGGAGAACTCCCACTAAGGCAAACCAGAAGGGGGGGTAGGGAAAGCCTTGCGTGAAGGTTCTGTTCTGCTTCCGGAGCTCTCCCTCCCTTTCCTATGCATTTTGCCCTGGTGTGAGTTCTTATGCGCCAGCATATAAGATGCACCTCATTTTCCAAAGGTAATTTTTTGGGGAAAAAGTGCATCTTATACACTGGCAAATATAGTAAATAAATGCATCAATGAAGAAAAAGCTTCTCTTCTTACCTGGCTTACTGTTCCAATTTTAGTCCTGAACCAAAGGGGGTTTAGCTGACAAATGTCAACACCATCAACAGTGATAGCTCCTTTAACAAGTTAAAAGAATGCTGTTAGCTAAAATTCCAGATGTTGAGAGGAAAGAAAGAACAGGAAATACAGAATAAAAAACAAAAACTACAGATGAAAGTGTTCTAGTAGTTTATAACAACACACCCCCAAGTAGCTTTATAAAACTGAACGACTGGATCTTTCGTGTTGTTGTTGTTTTTTTAATTTCTAAGAAATAGAATATTTCACTTTGCAGCAATGTGAACAACTTCTACAGAGGTCTATTAATATGATGATTCAGATAAATATGTGCCATATACAATTAGTTTAGAGCAGGGCTTTCCAAATGGTGTGCCGCAACACGTTAAGTGTGTCGCCTGAAGTGTGTAGGTGTGTCACCTACAATCTTGGAAATATATATTATTTATAAATCATATATTTTTAAAAATATATGAGAGGTTTTCATGAGATATGCTGTGTCCCCATACATTTTGTTATTACAATTTATGTATGTGTCTGTATCTCTTATAACGGGTTAGTTTGACCTCTGTAAAACTGAATTACTGCGTTGTGAAATGCTGCATGTCTAAAAAAGTGTGTCACCAACATGAAAAGTTTGGAAAGTTTTGGTTTAGAGGGCTTCAGAGCCCATATATCTCACAAGAAGAAACAGAAAGCACATTCTCAGCTGAAAAGCAGCCCTGAGAATGTGGGTAAAAAATACAAGATGAGCCTAATATGTATCTATGAACCCACTTTATACTATTTTTCTTTTTTCCAGGATTGGACAAAGGCTTCAAATGAAAACAGAATACTGAGTATTTTCCTTCCTTTTATCAGGTGCTGCTCTCTCCCAAGCACTCTAGTACAGTAGCCCCTTCACTTTCGTGAAGGTTTGAGGTACCGAACCCTTGCAAAAGTGTAAAAACCACAAGTGGCTCCCCCTCCCATTCCCTTCCAGGGCTCCTCCCTACCATTCCTTTGGCTTTTGACTTGATGCACCTGCCTTCCCTTTCCATACCTTGGCAAGGAAATGCATTCCCTCCATTTCCCTGTCTTTTGCCCAGGTGCACCTGCCTTCCTTCTCCATAAGTGATGCTCCCTCCTCCCATTCCTTCACCTCTTGCCTAGGCGCAGAGAAGAAAGGCACATGTACCCAGGCAAAAGGCAAGGGGCAGGGAAAAGCAGAATGGGGAGAGGGGAAGGCATACGCACACCTTGCGAATAGTCAAATTTGTGAAAGTCAAATGCTTGAATGTGGAGGGAGGACTGTACAGTGCTGTATTTTCCCTCAGCAGCCTTTGATAAGATACATAAAATTCCTAAATCTTGCCATTTGGAAATCATTGTGGAACAGATGACTGAGAAAGTTATTTCTTCTCTCTCAAGAGGAAAGTTCTGCACAAACACCATGTATCTAACAATTGCCGATATTCTTACCTGAGATTGGATCATAAAGCCTAAGCAAGAGAGACACCACAGTCGATTTGCCAGAGCCACTTGGGCCAACCAGTGCCATGACAGACCCCGCTGGTACAGAAAGTGTGAAGTCTTTAAAAACTAATGTTTCTGGACGAGTTGGATATGCAAACTGGATATTTTTGAACTCCAGAGCACCTCTGAAAGCATCCTGGTTTAATACGATGCCCTCTAAATGGGGTGGAGTGGGGGGGGGAGAAATAAGAATAGGCATTGTCAAAAATATCCACCACCTACAAACACATTTTTTTTTTAATGAAGAAGACCCTATTGGTCTACACAGGCTGCATTTTAGTAGCTTGATTGTACTATGTTCAATAACATTATCAAAAAGACAAATGACTTGGTGTCTGACTGGACACTATCTTACAGGTCTGAGTCCATGAGTCTATGTTTGGTAAAAGAGTGAGGCCAGATCATCAGTAACTTTAACAAGACCAAATTACAGAGACTGGGCAATAAAAGGAATTGAATTTGGAGATCAGAGAACTGAGTGAAACAAATGAAGGTGGGCGTTTGTACATGTACAAATGTGCATGTACATTTGCACTTATTTACACTAAACTCTTCCTGAAACTCATGGTTTCTCTGGGCACCAATCCTATATATATTTATAGGCATTTTATCAACACAGAATAAGCAAACTAAAGAAAGAAAAGAAAGAGAAAAATGTTATACAATAATTTCTGAACAAACAGAACAGAGACTAAAAAAGAAAAACAAGACTATACAACAAATACAATATATATTACTATACACTTGACCTAATTACAATGATAAATATAAAAAGAGAACTTCCTCCTTTAATGATTCAAAGAGGTAACAGCCTTCCTTAATTATCAAAAAAGAAAACATATAAAATGAATTTTTGCCTCCTGAGTACTGAAAAAAGAGGGAGGAACAACAATTAGCAATAACCCCGATAAGATTTACCATTTCTATTAAGAAATTAGATATTGCTAATTTAACCTCATCATTGTTACTATTTGTTACTGCTTATTAAAATTTAGACTATTTTATACAGTAATAATAATATCTCTTCCCCACTCGCCATCGGGCGTGAAATTTATTTTAGAAAAAAAGACAACATTTGTCTTTTTCTCTCATTCATCCAGCACCTAGGCATCCAGGGAATTCCAGCACCACACATATCAATAACTCATGGTTTCTCTAGGCACCAATCCTTAATAAGACTGCATCAGAACTAAGCTATTGCACCACGCTTATTTTTTTAAAAAATAATGTAACAAAATCTTGCCGGAGGATGAATATACAGTGGTTCTCTTGGAAAGTCTTGGGAATCCCAGTATCGTTCCAGCAGACCATCAGAAGCAATTGAGGGGTTTCCCTACTAGAAATTTCCAGGGAATCCACAAGGAAGGAGCTATGAAACCACACCCACACCATGCCACACTAGGTTCCCAGTGAAGCAAAACGAGATATTCAGCCCAAAGTGACTACTAAACCATATTAGGAGAGGAGATCATTGATGGATTATTTCCACTGGGAAAATAACTGATTTTCAAATGACCCAACAGTGGTACAGTACAGCACCAAGAAAGCTACAATGTCATGCAATAAGCTTCAGACAAAGATGGCACTAACACAGTGCAACTGTGGTGCAACAGTGTTATGGGATAAGCTTTTAAGTCCCATTGTGTTCAGCAGGCTTATTCAACAGGAAGTATAAAACTACAGGCTTTGCCACTGAACTGGACCTCATTCTCATTTATGTTCTATATCAGCATTGAGAAACTTTTACCCTCCAGATATTTGAGACTGAAACTCCCATAATCCTTTCACATTAACCTTATTGGCTGGGGCTGATGGGAGGTGAAATTCAAAACATCTGGAGAGCAAATGTTTCCCAGTCCTGCTCTCTAAATACCTCTCTCTAGCATTTCTTAGTGTTTTGGTCTTGCTTTGTAGAAATATTTCCTCACTCCATCCTTCTGTCTGTACTCATAGTAATAATGTATTCATACCAATCTACTCAGTCTACCACTTTATCTATTTGATTATCTATTCAGGGCTATAAACCATTTTGTTCAGTTTTGCTGCATCAGACTAGTATGGCTACCTATCCTTGTGGAAGGACTCGTGAGAAATGATTCTAATTTAAGGGAAAACACTTGTTGCATTGTGACTGAAAATGGACTTAAGAAGGCTATGGATATCATATCATATCATATCATATCATACCAGCTTAAGCAATTACAAAACATTAATGAAAACAGAGAACATACCATTAAAAGGAAGTTCTGGCTTTCGATCAATAAGTTCCCAGAGACGTCCTCCTGCACCTAATCCTTTCATTAGTTCAGAATAAAAAGAGCTTAAGCCTAAATAAAAAAAAATACTTATTGTTATGCATGAATGATATAGGCTATGTATTTTGTCTTGAAAGATGTTGGCCTAATCACCACTACTAAATGCTCATTCCACTGACACCTGTTAACACACAACTTGAAAAACGAGTCTTGTATATTTGACAGAATAAATCCCTTTTAAAACAGTAGATTTTAAATAGCTAACTTATAAAAATAGATTCCTGACAGGAACAGTTCTTGTAGAGGGACAATGCCTTTCCTCCCTCAATTCAAAAGAGTAAATGCACCCCAGCACTGCAGAAGGTAAGCACAAAGCACAGAGTTGCTTCCCCCCTCTTGTTTAAATAAAAAGCACTCTTGAAATGGTTGGCAGTGCTGCAGTAGTGAAGGAGGAATTCTTCCTCATGATCATCAGAACTTCTGATCTATGTACAGTTTGAAAAGCTAGACGAGTGCATCTGCTAGAATAGCACTGTCGGAAGTGGTTTGCATTGAGGTGTTATTTTCAAGAGCTTGGTACAGCTTTCTCCACCTCGGCATGTCCATAATTTGTCAGTGTTAGACAAGGTTAGGCCCTCCATATCTGCAGATTCTGTATCCATGGATTCAACCAACCACAGCTGAAAAATACCCCCCACCTCCAAAATTTTTTTGCTATTTTATATATAGGATACCATTTTACTACATCACTGTACATAACAGGACTTGAGCATCCATTAATTTTGGTATGCAGGGGGTCTTGGAATCAAACTCTAGCGGATACCAAGGGCCCACTGTACTATTATATTCCTGCTGTGGCTTGTACACTCATCCCATAATATTATTCATCTATTTATGAACAGTCACAGTTGCCTCCTTCAAAGCTGTTGCAGGAGAAAGTAAGTCACCTTTAACACTACAGATGGATAGTGAATATAATGCTTCTACATAGGCTCAAGACATCTCCCTGCTCAGAGTGGTGATCTTAAGAATCACAGTTAAAGTGTTTGGTCATATCAATTTCAATATGATTTTTTTTAAGTGTAGGGGGTTGAATCTTAGCAAAAAAATTGAGAACAAAACTGTTCTATCTTGAGAGAGAAGCAGAATGTGGAGGAGGAATTTGGGAACTGTAGCTTGGAAGTATCGCCTGGGTAGTGAGGAACATGCCCAGTTGGTGAAACATTGTTAACACATTTCCTGATTAACTTGGTTGGAAAAATGGTTTCTGTTGAAACCATTACAGATAAAATTAAGCAAGAATACAGTATTTGTCACAATACAGCAGCCACATCTGGACAGCATTTGATAGTTCAGCGCTCTAGGCAAGAAAAACACACTCTTGTTTCCCTCAAAATACTACTACTTCCTCCCAAAGCTGAGGAACAGTAGATTTTCTACACTATATGGAGAAACCTATTTGAAACTCTTTGTAACAAATATGCTAATCTGAAAAAAAGGGGGGTTTGGATCTCAAACTGACATAGCAAATTCCCAGGAAAAACCTCTTTCTTAGCAAAGTTATTCAGCGAAAACTATCTTGTCTAAGAGGTCCTTGTACTTCTAACTTAGCCAACAGACTAGGTTTTAATACAAAAAGGCACCATAAAAAGGCAATAAGCACATGTCCCTGACACCATGAGCTCATTTGAAAATGAGCTACTTTCCCAAGTTAAAAAAAAAGTCTATTGGAAGTGCCTTCTTGGAACTTCCTTATCTTATATGTTTACATGCAGTAACAACTGATCTGTTAAAGACGGTCAGCATCTGACTTACAAGATTGAGTTGTTATCTGAAATGGTAGAAGAGCACTGCAGACAAGGCAGAGGATAATTTTTGAGCTCACTGAAAGTGGCATTAACTGGGGCATTATCTTGTGTGGTACACACTTTTTGTCCCACTGTAAGCCAGTAAGTCAAACACCATTGGCAAGCTTCTCAAACATCATAAAGTCTGCAGAACCGGTTTTCCAGAGATGACAGGCAATGAGTGTGACACAAGAAAGATACCTATAGAAGTTTTAAGTTAATATGGATAAGCTTTTCCGAGCATGTATATTTCACAAAGACAATGGTAAGCAAAAAGCCTATTCTGATTCGTATTTCCTACAGGTAATACACATACACTCAATCTCATCTATGTTAAAAAATCACATGGTAAGAAGAGATTAAGTCTTCATGTGCATTAGACATTTTAAAGGTTTTTAAAAAGATAGTATAAATGTACAGGTTTATCAGTTTTTAGAGGTCAGGCCATATTCTGAAACATGCTGAGGTCCAGTTAAAATACCCAGGCTTTGAGAGTTTCCTTAGTCTCATTTGTATTGCATAATATGCCTTCTTTTCTTGTTTCCAGTCAATGAACATATGTAACACAGTCAACAAAGGCTATTTCTCACTTCCTTGCCATTTTTTCCACATTAAAATCTATCATTTGCTAAATAAATTATTCAGTAACTAAGATCAGATCAATTCACTTCCAGTGTATGGCATATTTGTGAGTAGCCTGATCACATCTGTTTGTGCCTTGTTTGTGCAAACACGGTGTTGCCAAGCACATTTTGAGTGGATTACTTTCTGATACATGGTGTATCAGTTATTTGAAATCAATTTATCTGCAGTATTGCACTAAGGATTACAATAATGCAACTGACGACCCTATTTATTTTCCCCAGTCAAGTTTTCAGAGATCCTAATTAAGTGGCTGGATGGAAGCACTATCATGCTATTCTCTCTGTTCCATAAAACTGTTATCGACTATTATATTGAACAAGGTTTGCAGGCCACTGTTGCTGTGTTTGACTTAAGACATTAATGATAAAATCAATATTGCTATATCCTTTATTGGGCCTAATTCTGTAGTTAAAGATTAACTCAAGCATTTTAATTCCCTGAAGCTCTGTCAGTCAAAATATAGTTATTCTGCAGCTAGGTAGCTGGACTAAGCATATCATATGCCTGAAAAGTGTTAACATTCTGCACCAAGAAAACTAAGAGAAGATGAATCCTGCTACATATGCATTATGTAACCTGTTCAGATTTCCATACTCTTATTTTATACAGTCTATACTTCCATGGGTACTATTAAACAACTGTCTAATTTATTCTAATTTTTGTAATTAAGAGACACAATGAATTACGTAGGGCACGAAGTCTGTGATCCTCTAACTGGTGGGACTACTGTTCAACTACACATAACTTTTTGAGGCTTCACGTTCACACATCTTTAAAAGCATATCTTTGTCACCAGAGGAAAAATAACTGGATTTTTTAAAAATAGTCAAGACTCTTAAGCAGCTAAATTCTAGGACAATTATTTAATTTTTTCTGACTTCCTGCACTGAAATTATGGTGTTTACACAGAGTCATGATAATTTATTGATGGATATACTTTAAAATAAATTTGATGTATAGTGCTCCAAGAGTCATTCATACTAGTTATAGAACTTTCAACATCTTTAAATTCTGTTAATTGTTAAGTGTACATTTTATGATACATACCTCCAATGCTTATGCCAACCCAGAAGGCATACATTAAGAAAGAAGATAGTTCACCAATAGTCATGTGGGCACTGCCCATTAGTAATCCTCCTTTGTATAGAACAGAGAGCACAATCAAATTCCCAGATAGCCCAGTCTGAGAAGGGAAAAAAGAAGAAGAAAAAATGCTGAAAGAGTAACATGTCTCTTAATACAACCCTTCAAAATACATCTTCTAAAATGGTGTTACATTAAAAAAAAACTGGTCTAAAAATCTGTGACTCAAGTCTGATCCCACCATCTGACATACATGGAAAAAAGGCATCCTAAATTAATGTCTGGAGATTCCAGTATTTTCATTTCTGTTCTATTAGGTAGCAGAAGCAAAATCAGGAAGGAATATGTCCAGTATATTAACTCATTTCTGAGCAGTATCTTAGATAACCCTGATTTTATTTTTAGTCTCATATGAAGACAAAATCCTTCAGAAAGCCTCCAAAGATAGCCAAATAAATATTAGCTCCAAAAGTGCTCTATTTCGATGCTTCTCAAGTTAACTGCTTTGTGTGTGGGGGGGTGCTACTGTAGCCCTTGGCTACAATCATTTATTTCTTAGAAATCCACCAAGGACTAGGAGCCAGTGGCTAAGGGATCAACACCAGTTCAGGGAACACCACTTTGAGTAGCACTACTTGAATGGAAGCAGCAGCTACCGGTACTTCTGCTCACAATCCACCTCTGATTTTCACTGATGTTCTGCTGCTGTTCCTTGGTACACATCCAATATTGTCCTTCAAAGCTTCTCTGATGCTCAGGAATTGCTACTTTGGGATGTCGGGGTGGTGAAGGGGCCTCAAACAGAAAGGGGAGATAGGAAGGCCTGCTGGAGCAATTATGATGCTACCAATTGCCTGCCTTACTGCCCCTGTGAGTAGATCGTTTTTATTTACATCAGTCACTAAAACACAGTCCTTGTAAACATCTTCAACCAATTTCTTTGGGAAGTATACAGTTCGCCTCCACCTACATTTGAAGAACAAAAAATCTCACTACTGCTGTAAGAACTGCTTAAAGGGAATATTTATTTCATATTTATCCAATTTCCATTTAAAGGGGAAATATCCTCATTTAAAAAGGGCGGTTTCAGAAACAGTTTGGAGAGTCTCCAGGGCAGCTAATGGCAAAGAAACTCTCCAAAAAATCTGGATGTGATGACCATAGTTAATGCTAATAAGCAAATCCTCAGTAACACACACACACACACACGCACTCTAGAGTATTCCATGTCCTTAAGTGTAAATTATAACTAAGCTTCCAAATAATTTTCTATAAGCACACTATAATATATTAGCTTTCAAGTGGAAAATGAACATAGCTAAATGTAAAGCTAAATATATTAAATAAATACTTGAAAAAATACTCGAAATATTAAAAAAAAAAGGCTAAATGTATTACAAAAGTACTGTGGATTCCTCACCTTCTTCTTATACTTACTGCTCCAAAGAATCCTGCTCGAGCTAGGGCTTCCTTTTTGGCCAACTGCAGCACAAAATCAACCTTGTTCCTATATTTCTCCATTTCATTTAATTCTTGTCCAAAAGCTCGAACAGTTCTTAAATTTCCAATCCGTTCTTCTGCTAACTGTAGTAAAAAAAATTTAAAAAAGAAGTTTATCATAAGTAAAAGTTTTACCACATAGTATAAAAGGCACATCTCAAGTTCTTCATGCCCCAGAGTAAAAGGGAACTGATAACAGAGATGAATTAGTCTACTTCAAATCTGTGCCAGTTCCATGAAAGTTATCTTTTAATACATCCTGTTTCTTTTTGCATTAATGCATGTGGGATTTTTAAAACCCACACAAATGTGTATCCAAATCCATACTTCACTGTATTTTCCCATAAAATGTGCAAAATTTGGAGAGGTGTGAAATAAAAAAGCGTAGCTAAATTTCAATCTGTGCATTAGTCTGAGAGATGAAGAATGCAGAGAGATCAAATCTTTACTTAAAATGAAGTTCCACTGAGTTCAGTGAAGCTTATGCTCCAGTAAATGGTGTAAGATTGTAACATGGGATAACTTCAGCCTAGCATTGGGTTTGGGCAATGGTACTACACAGGTCACCCTGGACAGTTATGAAGTGACACAAGGTCAGCATAGTGCCATCTCATGCAGGCAAGTTTTCACTTTACTGTAGTTTTAACAGCTTATCCACAGACTCACTATGCAGGGAAGAAACAACAGACAGAAAACTTTTTTTTCCCACAGTAACAAGAATGGACATACTTTTCTGGCTCAGCTTTACCTTTCAGTTGAATACCGAAGGTGGAATTAAAAAACAAACCAGAAGTATTCTGCATTTCTGTTGCTTCATCCTCTACAATTCATCCCTAATGCTACCCGATTCTTTAACTGAACTTGAATCAGGAGATAGCTGGGCACTTGTGGGACAGATCTAAACAGAGGGAACTTCAGTGTGATTTAAAAAAAAACTTTAGCTTTCACTTTCAACAATTTTATCTTGAAATTTAAGAACTCCTTTTGATATGCTATGTGTTCACCTATTATGTAATTTATTTTTGTGTGCCTTCAAGTCATTTCTGACCTATGGTGACCCTAAGGTGAACCCATCAAAGGGTTTTCTTGGCAAGATTTGTTTGGGGAGGGGGGTTGCCATTGCTTTCCTTTGGGGCTGAGAGAGTGTGACTAGCCCAAGGCCACCCAGTTGGTTTCCCTAGCTGAGTAGAGATTCAAACTCTGGTCACATTGCATTCAGCACTTAAACCACTACACCATGCTGGCTCAGGTTCTCTTATGTAATTACTTCTCATTATTCTTTCATAATAATTGTGCCTTGTTGAGTTCTGCTTTAAAATAAATAATTTAAGAACCCACCTGTGTAGCATCTGCAAGAGAATCCTGTGTCATTCTAGTAAGTTTTCGTAAATATCTTCCATACAGCACAGCAACAAAAGCCAGAGGTGGCACTACACTCAGTACAAAGGTGGCAAGTTTGGGAGACACAAAAAACTAGAAACAAAAACAACTTGATTTCAACATTTAGGTACAATTAAATAAGTTCTGCTAGTTCTATTCAGTGAAGATGACAACAATACAGTACAGTACAATTTTACAGTATTTTTTCAATGCACTTTTTTTTTCTCAGCACTCTACCACTATAGGGACTGAAACTCCACAACTGTAAAACAAGCCAAACAGGTAGTGGTGAAGGGTAATAGTACAGTCTGGCTGTGGATTATTCCTTTGGAACCAAATTACAACTGTTATCACCACTGACAGTAGTTGTATTAAAAATGGGAAGGCTACAGCTCTAAACAGAGGTGATATGCAGGGTCATGAATCAAACTCCACCCAAGTTGCATGATACAGTTGCATCAGGAGTCACAGCAGAAAGATCTGCCAAAACCTTACACAACAGTGGCCACACCTTTGTTGGATTATCTCCCACACAAACTCTGACATCCACATCTCCTGTCATAAGATGAAAGATGCTTTAGATACTTTGATTGCCACATATATATGCATCTGAAAGCAAAGGGCTTCAGATATCAACAGGTATTACAACTCTTTCCCTGTCTTTAGGGGGAAAAAATCATCTGGCTGAGGAGGTATTGTATCCCTTTAGGTTGAGAAGTCCATTACAGCTTGGTAAAATATGACTCCTGGTTCAAGCTGCATTATTTGTCCACTGAACTACACTGCTGTCACCAAATATAACTGAAGAGTTCCTTAATATAGCACCTTTGCACAACATCTTTGCAAGTAGAATCCTGAATCCTCTGAAATATCTATCTAAGCATTTTGACTCTGCCAAACACAGGAAGAGAGAGAGACAGAAACAAACAGGCACATACCATCATCCCAACTGCAACTGAGGCTTGAGCACCAGCTCTTAGTCCATCAGAAAGGTTTTCAGTGACTGAACGGCCCAAGAGTGTCGTGTCTGAAGATAAGCGATTAATCAGCTCCCCAGTGCTGGTTTTGTCAAAAAACGCTATCTCTTGTTTCAAGAGCGAGGAAAACACTGTTGCTCTCAGACGTTTCACAATTCTTTGTCCTGTAAGGGTGAAGAAGTGTGACAATTCATCTTAAAAAATGAATTTTATAGATATTTTAAAAATGAGCTAGCGATATAATTCATTTCAAATGCTGTCTGCAACTATGCTGGACAAAATTCAAGGGAAAATGTGTTGTGGTTAAGAACAGCATGTGCACAGGGGAAACAAAAGATCAAAATGACACAAGTTTAGGAATAATAATTCTGAACTGCACAGCAACTGTCAGTATGAAATTAGCAAGTGACAGTTAATGTAAATTAATAATTTCAGAATGAAACAATGCAATCTTGAATGTGGAATTATTACTCTGGAACTTCTCTCAAACAGTCATTCCATTTACCACAAAAAATCAGAAGACTTGACATTTTCACCTCAATTACCTGCTGTCTGCATGAGGTAGACACGGGTTGCATTGGCAGCAGCACCACACAAAAATATTCCACTTAGCAAGGCACAGAGGTTGGACAGGTTTTCCACAAGGTCACCGCTGGGATTTGTGTAAATGACATCAATAACTTTTCCCAAGAAAAAAGGAGCAGACATAGTGATAACACTGGAAACAGTCAGAAAGCCAACAGCAGCTAGGGAAAAAAAAAAAGCTCTATTTTAATAACTGGAAACCCAATGTACATTTTATATTTATAATAAAAAACCCCAAAATACTTCAAAAACCCTTTTTAGCAATATGCTAGCAACCAAATTTGAATGTCCATAATATTCTATCTCTGCCAGATTAACATGTTTTCCAAAGGGACAGCCTCCTTAAACTGGAGCAAGATGTGTCTTCTGGCACAATATTACACAACTCTATTCAAATATAAGTCCCATATTTTTCCCAGAAAAGTGTGAACAAGGTTATACATAAAGATTAAATGAAACCCTTATTATGGCACATGCTTTTGTGGAATGTAGTCCACTTTTATCAGATGCATGAAATGTTATTCTGAGTAGACAGTTACCAAAGAAATGGGAGTAAGGGTAACTGCTGAAGTTGTATATATGACTTTTTACTGAAGAAATTAAGATTCCAGAAAATCCCAACCTCCCAGCAATTAGATAACTTTCTCCAGAGCACCTCCAAGCAGAAGGCTAGCTCATGGAGTACATGTTTGGTGGGGCACACATAGCACTAGCCTTAGATGCTTTGCAAGTGCTCCTCATCTCCTAGCTGCCCCACTCTGCCTAATGGCAGGGCCAGCTCTGTCAGCAGAGCAGGAAATACTGGACAAGATGGACAAAGCAAACTGATCTTTCTCAAGACAGCTAATAATCCTAGCTAATAATTCTGCTCAATCAACTTCTTTCCTTTTTTAAAAAATCTTTAATTTACAAAAATAGTGCCACCAGTTAATCAGGACAGCTTTCTATATTCCTAACGTACAAGAAGAATTGTAAGGTTTAAGGAAGGCAGTTGATCTAGAGAAGGGATTATTACAGCATTTGTAGAGAAGACAGTATAGAAAGGAAAAGGGGCAACAGAGATGCAGGCACTACTACCAACAAAGAAGGGCAATATAAGACATGTCGTGATGCTCCAAATTCTACAACAAAGACTTGTATATGGAGTGAAAAATGCCAGATGTTTAAGCTGGGTCCAGGAAAGGAAGAGGCACTAGGGATCATACTGCAAACATACATTGGATAATGGAGTGCCCTAAAGAATTTCAGAGGAAAATCAGCCTGTGCTTTATAGATGGTAGCAAAGCCTTTGGTTGCATAGATCCTGAAAAACTATAGATCGCTTTTAAAGAAATGGGTGTACCACAACATTTCATTGTCCTGATATGTAACCTGTACTCAGAACAAGAGGCTACCATCAAGGCAGAATATGGGGAAAGGGAATAGTTTCCAATTGGCAGGGGGATTAGGCAAGTTGTATTTTATCACCCTGTCTGTTTAACTTGTACATTGAACATATCATACATAAAGTAAGGTTAGACTCAGAGGAAAGAGACATGAAAATTGGAAGAAGGAACTTCAACAATTTAAGATATGCAGATAACACTATACGACTAACAAAAAATAGCAAAGACTTGGAATGATTACTGAAGGAAGTCAAGGAAGAAAATGCAAAGGCTGATTTACAGCTGAACATTAGGAAAAATACTGACTGTAGATGATTTATATAACTTTAAAGTACATGATGAAGACGCTGAAATAGTTTAAGATTTGCCATACCTTGGCTCAATCATTAAGGATCAAGACTGCAGTCAAGAAATTGAAGACTATGACTTGGAACTAAACAAGATCCTGAAGTGTAAAGATATAGCATTGAATACTAAAGTTAGGATTGTCCATGCCATTGTATTTTTAATTTCTATGTATGCAAGAAAGGTGATAGGAAGAAAATCAACTAACTTGAAATGTGGTTCTAGAGAAGACTTCCACAGATAGCATGGACTGCTAAAAAGATAAATTAATGAGTCCTAAAGCAAATCAAGCCTGAACTCTCCCTATAAGCCAGGATGACTAAACCAAGACTATCACACTTCGGTCATATCATGAGAAGATATAAATCACTAGTAAATTCAATAATGTTTGGCAAGGTGGAAGGAAGTAGGAAAAGTGGAAGAACAAATGACGGGAGGACAGACTCAACCAAGGAAGCCATGACCTGAGCTGCAAGACCTGAGCTGGGCTGTTGACGATAGGGTGACTTGTATTTCTCTCATTCACAGGCTTGCCATAAGGTGAAGTGGACTTGACAGCAGTTAAAAACAATATATGAGAGTCAGTAACAAAAGAGGTATGTGTCAAAGGGTGCTATGACAAATGTAAATGATGATGTGTTGGGCAAATGTGAGATGGGAAATGGGTATGAGATGAAAATGTCTCAAGGATCAGGCCCCTCTGGATTCAACAAGACTGTTCTCTAGAGTAAAACAACACAGGCTGCTCCTCTAGAAAATGGACATGGGATGTACAAGGAGTGGACAGCAGGCTCCCCCCAAAGCCTTATGTGGTTTCTTTGGTATGCTGCTAACTCTTGTACATACACACAAACACACACACACAGAGGCACTTCTCAGTGCAACAACATGATTCCCAATTGCACAGAGGGTTGCACCTGGATGTTGTAGATCTGCCACCATGGGTACGGGGGGGGAGAGCCTGATGCCAGTGACACTGTGACAACATGTTCATTGAATGCACAGAGGAGAATGGTGATCTTCACATGGCAGGTTGCAAAATGGTACCAAAGGTCACCAGCTGTGGGTTGTGATCTGTTTTGGCCTAAAATGAGTCAAAACAGCAGCACCATATTTGCACTCACGTTTAACTTTTGGATAAGTTAAAACAACAACAACAACAACAGCACCACCACTGTACACATATACCAGAAAGGCACGTTAGGGCTAAAGAAAGGCCCTGGCTCTGAAAAGACTGAAAACTGTTGCATTAAGCCATTGTTGAAAAGATAAGAGATTTATTTGCTGGGGCAGCCTGAGGGGAGCAAAAATTATCTTTGGAGGCAAGACATGGATGTGCTGACTGCATTTTAAAAAATACTCTCTAGACAGGAAAGACACTGCAAATTGGGCCTGTGTCATAACTGGAGATGGGGTGGGGGAGACAGGGGGTGCTTAGAGTCCCACAGAAAAATATGGTGTATGTGAGACCGGGACCATGACCTGAGCTGGTGTATGTGAGAATGGGACCATTCCCGCACGAGCCTGTTATAGCGCGATGATTCCACTTTCAACCTCCTCTGGAATCCTGGGGTTTGCAGTTTCGGGAGGGGCCGGCCGGCCCCTCCCGAAACTGCAAACCCCAGGATTCCAGAGGAGGTTGAAAGTGGAATCATCGCGCTATAACAGGCTCGTGCGGAAATGGCCAGAGAGGGAGGAGGGCAGGATGAGAGAAAGCACATACAAACACCATGGCCACACTTCACCAGGGCATGTACAGAAGGCTACATGTATTATTGCTGCCAATGCCAGGCTTCTTCACGGAAGCAAAAGAACGCCAGGCGCCAGGAGACAACAGGAAGAAGAAGAAGAAAACGCCATGGACTTTTCTCTGGCACTACGGAGGATGCGGGCGTATGACAAAGACTAGCCGAACCGCGACCCGGGGGGTGGAAATAAAGCGCGGTGGGGAGCAGCTGTGACAGGCCTTCCCCTCAGGCGGCCCGAGGAAGGAGGAAGACGGTTACCTGCCAGTCGCCAGCGCTCGGGATGCGCCAGGGCCAGGAGTCTCCTGGCGTCCGATACGCCGCCCTTCGGCGGGTCCGCCAGGGGCAGCGCGGCTCCTCGGGGCTCGCCCGCCTTCTTCTGAGGGGTCCCGGCGGCGGCCGCCCAGGAGGTCGCGGGGGAGCGGGTCGCAGAGGGGGAAAGGCGGAGGAGGAGGAAGCCGGGCGCGGCGAGCTCCCCCCTGCATCTGCCCGGCGGGCGCGGCGCGGCCCATCCTCCGGAGACGCCGGTGGCCGCGGCGCGGAAGGGCGCCCGCGCCCAGGAAGAGCCCGGCAGGCTCCGTCGCCGCCTCAGGAGCAGCAGCAGCAGAGGGAGGCGCGGGGCGAAGCCCGCCATAGAAGAGACCGGGTGGCGGCGGCGGCAGCAACTGCTGCTTCTTCGGCCCTGCCGAGGGGAGAGGGCAGCACCTCACCCTCTCCGAGGGGGCCGCCCCATGAAGCGCGCCCCGCCTCAGCTGCGGCCCGGCCCGGCCCCTTCTGCAGCCCCCTGATAAGGCTCCGCGCTGAGGCGTCGCCTGCCTACCATCCCCGGGAGACGGCCCGGCGCCGGCAGCGCCCTCTACCGGTCGCGACCCGGCTGAGGGGGCCGAGGAGGCCGCGGCTGCTTCCCCGCCGAGGAATAGAAGCAGAGGAGGCGGGGAGAATCCGCTTGGGAAAGGCAGGCCCTTCCTGGTCCGTTAGGGCAATGGGAAATCCCTCACTTGCCGGGGGAGAGCTCTCGAGGAATACGTCTAAGGCCATTTCCGCACTAGCCTGTTGTAGCGCGATGATTCCACTTTCAACCTCCTCTGGAATCCTGGGGTTTGCAGTTCCGGGAGGGGCCCGCCGGCCCCTCCCGGAACTGCAAACCCCAGGATTCCAGAGGAGGTTGAAAGTGGAATCATCGCCTTACAACAGGCTAGTGCGGAAATGGCCTATGTTTGAAAGAAAAGCCGTGCTGCTGAGCAGAGGCGATTCCGATAGGAGCCGGGAGGATTACTCACCCTTTGGCCATTTCCGCACTAGACTGTTATAGCGCTGTTATTCCCCTTGCAACATCCTATGGAATCCTGGGGTTTGCGGTTTCGGGAGGGGCCGCTTCCATAGGATGTTGCAAGTGGAATAATCGCGCTATAACAGTCTGGTGCGGAAATGGCCTTTCTTTCTTTCTTGGTCTGCTTGAATACTTTGGCCAGCGCTGTCTCCTCCTAAAACTCTCCTACAGTCTCTCAGTGCAAGAAAACAATTATTTTCTAACTTTCTTCTCCCTGTGTTTTCTCTTGATTTTTTTTTTCTTGTGTTCTTTCTCATGCTTCAAGATTCTTGCCACTCGATCCTATTGGAGCCCTCGTATTTTCTTTTTACTCCGCATAATTATGGAGTGATTCTTGCTTTAGAAATGATAATAGTAAGGTCCAAGGTGACAAATATATGCTGATTTGTTCAAATGTATGTATAGAAATACCTGCTATTTGTAAGTTGTTCGCTGCCTCGATCCATATGGAGAGGCGGGATACAATTAATTAATTAATTAATTAATTAATTAATTAAAATAAGTTTCTGTTGGTCATAGTCTTACCAGTATATTTATTTTTTAAAAAAAATTAAGAGGGCTTGTATATTTCAGTTTCATCTTGGAAACTGTCATGCTTCCATATTAAAAGCAAAAGGGCAGATAAAGCTCTACCTCCCAGCGCCTGAAGAGTTCAAGACCACAATTTCAAAGGAAAGAGTGACATTTGTTTTACATTCCATTCAGACTTACAATGCCCCACACTGGGAATTGGAAGTTTCTAAATGTCTTCTTCATAAGTTTCCCACAGACCTTCCTAGGATTTTCTATGTGAAATGTTGCACTTGAAAAAAAAGTCTAGTCTTCAAGTCTAGCTTTGCAAAAAAAGAAAGAAAAAAAAGAACCATATCTACTTACATTCTTGAATGAAACTGAGAAACAACTGTAGCTGATTTCCAGTCAAGCCACCTAGTTTATCTTGTCTATTGAATTAGCACTTGCAAGAGAAATTAATTTTGGAGGCCTGTCATGTTTTTGCATTAAAAAGGTCTGGCGAAATAAGATAAAAATAAAAAATAAAGCTTTAAAGTTTTTCTCTGAGGCTGAGAGTATGTGACTGCCAAGATTATCCAATGCATTTCCATGGCTGAGCAGGCAATCCAATGCTGCTCTTTGAAGTTAGTATTGTTCATCTTTGGAAGAACAACAATGTAAATATTATACAAAGTCACTGCAAAAACTCAAAATGGAGCAGGATGCTCTTTTGTGCCAGTGCTTTGACATTGTCATGCCCTTCTCACCCCCGAAATTCCTTTGAGCAAAGGGTGAACTTGATTGCCTCATTTGCTGCCAGCACAGAAATGGGAAAGAGTAGCTGGTTCATTGTGGAAGAAGGAAGCAAGCTGGCTGGCTGCAGAAATCTAGACCTGTTCATACGGAGTATGATTCTGAGGCTTTAACTAATTTTATTAACAGGAAAATGTTATGAAGAACTAGCCTTCTGGATGACGTCCCTCCTTAGTTCTAGGAATGCTAGGCAAGTAGCAGGAATGGAAGCTACTTGCTCAGGTCCTATATTCAGTTTATATTTTTGCTTGAAAGAGACAGGAAATGGGACTCTAACTGAGCAATTACAAGGAACAATTTCTATATATGGTTGTGAACACTGGGGCAGTGAAGAAACCTGACAGGAAGAAAATTAGCTAATTTGAAATGTGTGGTAGAATCAAGTTCTGCAAATACCATTGACACACAAAAAGAGAAATGGTTCCAAGACCAAATCAAGTCTGAACTCTTCTTAGAAGCCAAAATGTCTAAACTAAAGCTATTGTACTTCAGATACATTATGAAATAACTCATAGGAAAAGATGTTAATATGGGTAAAACGGAAAGCAGCAGGAAAATAGGAAGACCACATTGTAAGTGGATAGATTCAATCAAGGATGTCATGGCCCCAAGTTTGCAAGACCTGAGCAGGGCTCTTAATAGTTTGGGCTTTTGGAAGTCTCTTTTTCATAGGGTCATCTTCCATCAAAGTCTCCTTGGCTGCAGATAACAAAGAGAAAAGCCTATACTTGGCCAACAATGGAGCTGGAGCCGTTGAGCAGATCTCTAACAAGAGTATTAGCCCAGCTCTGTGCAAGCATAGCTATAAATCCCACTGAGTTTTAGAAGCCTTATTCCTAAATGTTGCAGATAACCTAAGCGGCAAGTCCGTGCTCATTTGCTCAACTGTAAGCATCATGTTAAGAGCCAGTGTGGTGTAATGGCTTGAATATTAGACCAGGACCAGGCCTCTGGGAGATCAGGTTCCGCTCATCCATGGAGACCCATTGTGTGATCTTGAACAAGTCATACTCTCTTGGCCTCAGAGGAAAGCTATGGCAAATTGTCTCAGAACAAAGAAAGCCCTGTGACAGCTTAGTCTTAGGGTCACCATAAGTCAGAAATGACTTGAAGGCACACAAGTAGAGATAACACTTTCAAAACACTCCAGCAGTAAAGGCTTTCAGCAACACCTTAGATAGGTTGAAATTCAACAGGTAAAATGTCTATATCTTTTTCTGTTAAATTTAAACTTGTCACAAGTCATTGAAAAGCCCTGTCAAGGCAATGAAAGAGAGTCCTGTACATTACCTGATTAGTTTTATGTTCATTCTTGGCTATATCTACGGCTCTCAATGCTCACTTGGGAACTTCATTCAAAAAGACTCAGGACTAGAAGTCCTATTACATAACCATTGCCCCCTCATTCTTGACTGTTGACATATTTTGTACTTCCTACAAAGAAATACTTGTGAAGTAATAGGTAATTTAAAAGTATAATTCAACTAATAATTCAAAAGGCAATTTATAGCTGATTTGTACACTAGAGGGCCTTCTTCCTAGCATCTGGAATGAAATGCTCTTCTAAATTTATATCTTGCAACTCCCTTTTGCCTAACTTTATACATTGTCATATATTTGGATTGTAATAAATGGTAAGACATTGTGGAGGAAAGCATTAGACTAGATTTTCCTGAAATAAATATTTTCTCACCTGATTTGAATACAGTGTCCCTTCTACAGCATGAAATAATACATCTACAATGCGTTCTTTAAACTAGCAAGTGCTGTTGTTGCCAGTTTCACAGTATACTAGGTGTTACCAACTGGAATTTTGGACCACTAACAGTTTGGATTCTAGCCAAGATCTAGGAATTAGTGAGAAATCCTTGGATAATGTGGCACATTCCAAGCTGTGTTGCTTTTTGTAATTGCACTATTGTGATCCTGTCTATCAGGATTTCATTCAAATGCTTTGGTGATGATGATTTTATTCATTTACATTTTGCCTTTTCCCAATACTGGGACTCAAGGCAATAGTTTATATGTATAAAAATTATTTTAAAACAGTTTAATAGTCCACAGAGTTAATTGTAAAAACAGTTACTCGTTGTTTATACTTTCAGTCAATTTTTTAAAATAAATTCCTCATTGATAGGATGCAAATGCCCATTTTCAAACCTTCTAAACTCCTTGGGCTTAGAGCTCGTGACAATATTCTTTCCCCAGGAGAAAGAACAGTTTTTCAAATCCAGAGGGAACAACAGGCAAGCTCCTTTGTTATGAAAATCAGTTTGCCTGCCCATTTATGAAGCCATTCAGGGCTGCTCATTGCCACCATTTATTTCATTTTTAATCATTATTCTGGCTCTTATTTATAGGTTGCCTTATGCTGTATCAACATGTTTTGAGAAAAAAGAACTTTATTTATGGTCATTTGGGGAATATATAAGCCATATTGAGGCCTGTGGGGAAGCAAACAAAGAAGTACTTCATGGTTAATTTGTATTAAGGTTAGTCCTTGGCTGACTGGAAGAAAGAGCAGCATAGTTAGGAAACAATCACCTGGATAAGGAGACACAGGATTGGCTTTTCTATGCAGCATTGACAGCAGCATACTACCTTGATCATTTTGAAATTACATTGGGTCTTTATTTGGAATATAATGTGCATAATAAATGCAGTCATTACTCTTGCACATATTAGTGAACACTGATGGGCTATAGCAGCACATACACACAAATAGCTTGGTTTTAGGTAGTGGCAGAGTCTTCTGATTCTGAAAACCAACAAAGAGAGCAATCTTTTATAACATTCTGCCTAGTTAGCAATACTGCTTCTGACCCCATAGGTCTGCATTAGTGGCCTCCACCTTTAATAAATCCTCCACTTAATTAAGACTTACATTCTGAAGCAGTGTCAAACATTCCAGCACTTAGAATGTTGTATGTAAGTTAAAACAGGTTACGCCAAAATATATGACCTACATGGTACCAAATATAAGCCTGGGCCTGAGGCTGGGCGGTTGGAAAGTGTTATGAAGCCCATAAAAATTATGTGACAGCACTGGTATGCCAACCAGCTTTAAACAGCAATATTTAATAGGGCCTCAACATGTGCACTGCAATAACAGCTGAGTATATTCATCATGCAGTATATGTGCTGGGTACTATCACCATGATTAGAAATATACCAAAAAAACACACAAAAAAAAACAAAAACCCACAACCCATCACACTTGATAACAACAGAGATTTCTAGTCCTACTCATCGCAAATTTCCAGCTCTTGTTGACTGGGTCATCACTAATGTTCTGTTGGAAAGATGAACTACAAAGACAAAAGTGGAGTCTGAGGAAGCAAAGTTCACCTATTCCCCTTCCCCTCAATCACAGACTACACAACAAAAAGGTAAGGAGGGAACTCAGAGAAGAAGAGGGGAAATGACTAAATGTTACTTATTTATCATCTCTGCCTCCAGCGAATACCAGAACTAGGTAAGAATCTTTTAATAGATGAAAGGAATTCTTCAGTTCATAGATTCAGAATCTAAGCCAGCAACAAGATGTACTATGTTACAAATGTCCTGTGTTTCAAATGTCCGATAGAACTTATTGGTAAGTAGCTGTATAAAAAAACAACAACACAAAAACCCATCAGAAGACTGAGATATACATGAAAGAACCTTCTAAAGATGATGTAAGTTCTGAGAGTTCTGAGGACGCTTAGCTTCAAGTTGCTGTTTTCCAATAAAACTGCTCAGCAATGTAAAAATATGAAGCTCTTATGTTTCCCTCAAATGCATTAAGCATTAAAGAATGACAGCTTTATAAATTTGATATTGATAGATATATTGATTGATATTGATTGATAAGATATAAAAGGAAACCAATTCTTCCTGCTACAAGAATTACAACTATTGCAAAATGCTTATTTTGATCAACTATGAGCTATCGATTTAGATCTGTCAGATAGGCAGTCAATATAATGAAGAATGATTATGCTACTAGGACCAGACTTGTGCATTTTTAAAAGATCTTTGGCAATATAAGTATGGTTAAACCAAACAATTAAGAAAAGTTTTACACCTGGAAGGCTATTAACTAAGTTGACAGCTATTTTCATCATGCATGGCTTCTGTCCAAAATATATTTTTTAAAATTGCATCCTGATGGTAGAGGCATTGACAGAGCTTATTTATGCATTTAATGACACTGACACACAGGAATCTGGTAATAGTACCGTTTTAGATCTTGGCTCAGCACAAGCAATGTGACATCTAAGACAAAGGCAGCCATTTCAATTAGCTCAAAGAAACCCAACATTAGTAACACAGCTGTTAATAGGGCAGAATTATTCCGTAAAAGCTTTGAATACATTTGTACAATGAGCCTTGCCAACAAGTGAAAAAAATGGTTCAACCTTCAGTAATTTAGAAATGTGAGTGCTGGTGTAATTTTTGCTGCAGAATGGTGAATACCGATTACTTGTTGTTGTGTGCCTTCCAGTCATTTCTGACTTATGGCAACCCTAAGGCAAATCTATCACTGGGTTTCCTGGGGCTGTGTGTGTGTGATGTGCCCAAGGTCACCCATGGGTTTCCATGGCCAAGGGGGAATCGAACCCTGGTCTCCAGTGTTGTAGTCCAACACTAAAACTATTACACCATGCTTGCTCTCAAACATAATACTTCTAAGTGCTATATCCCTACAGAAACATAACCTTCATTTGTCTTTGTTTTCAAAGCTACAGCTACTTTTTTCTGATATTTCTGTTAAAGTTAGTAAGGAACAACTTGATGTAGTTTGTTTGGCTTTGTTTTTTTAAAAGATGTCGGACATGGAAATGATTCCAAACATGATAAAGCACTTTTTTTTTGAAGACTCATGATATACTTTATTTAAAACCAGCTTACTTCTAACTGGGAACAGGAGAGGGAGACACTAACAAGGTATTCCTAATGATACTTAATTATAGACAGACCCTTCTGGTTTCAGTGCAAATTTCTTTCAAGTATGTATACCTGATTAGGATTGCAGTTTATTCAAGTAATCCTCCTTCCACATCTTTTTAAAATGTAGAAAGCACTGGAGAGGGTAGAACAAAGCATAAAAACCACTATCTGAGTGTCCATGTATGTACACAAGCTGAGAGGTGGGGTTTTGAGAATGACTTTTTTTTCTTCACAAACACATTTTCTAATGTTACCATTAAATAACACGTTGATCAGAGATAGGAACTTGTCCTGCAGAAGCTGGACTACAACTCCCATCAACGGTCATCATTGGCTATTTTGGCAAGAGCTGAAGGCACATACAGTCAACAAGTTCCCCATTCTGATGGAGACATTGACAAGGTTTCAGTTTCTGTTGTTGGCAGTTGGACTTCCACATTTTAGGAATTGCTGCTGAAGCTGAAACTTTGTAATTCCACTTCAACAACCAAATATGCATGCAGTGGGCATTACTAGGAGTACTATACACTGCTTTCAGCAGGAATGCTGAATCGGCACATCAGTTGACAATCAGCACTAATTTAATATTAGTGTCCTCTGAACATATTACTGGAGAAAATATATTGTCTTTCTAACCTTATCTATATCTATGCATAATCACAGTGGTGACAACTAGAATGTGAACTCTGCAGGGCACAACTACATGCTCTTGTAATTATGGCCATATAGATTAATATGCCTGACTGTATTTTATGTTTATATAGTACATATTTAAATCTAAGGCCTTAATACAAAATAAACTTGCTTGGAAATAAATATAAAAGAATTTGCCACATAAATGTACTAGGAAAAGAAAAGTGCTAAAACTGAACCAATCCTTCTATTGATGACCATGTACATCACTTCTTATCCAGATAACCTAAACTATTTCAAATGAGAAGCAGAACATTCATGTGTCTAGAGAAAAAAAGCCCCAAGACAATCTGTGTTCTTTGAAGCCAAGAACTTACCATTCACAGTGCCCATAGGCATTTTACATAGGTTTATGCCAATTAGTACAGGGACACAAATTTAGCATGCACAACAGAAATATAAAAAATGAGTGGGAGAAGACTTCAGTCTCCTAAGAATCTGTCTCCAACTTTCAAAATGCATCCTGGAACAAAACAGCATCAGAAACACAATTAAAAGGGAAACAGATAAATAAGAATTTATTAAGAAGTTCAGCTATCTTCTGTGGCATGAATAGGGACAAAGGCTTTCTCACTTGCTACACTTGCTCTGTTAATCAGCAGGGATGTCTGCATTATAATTCACTATTTAGGCAATTTTCACTGCTTGTAATTTTTGCAGTTCCTTTTTTCTCTGACCCAACTGATTACTTTCCTTCATTCATTGCAGTTCCTCCAGAGGTTAAACTCGGTCTCTTATACTTGGATTTAAAAAAAAATTATTACATCACCCACATATATATTAATCTTACCATTTTTCCTGCATGTCTTTGCTGCCCTCTTTAACAGAACCACTGCTAAGATAATCTTTTTTTGTACCTTTTGCATTTCTGTGCTCACACAGACCCCTATACCCAATCATGTGTATAGATATCTTCCAAATGAGACAGTACTCAATGCATCTGATGAAATGAGCCAAAAGTCATGAAAATTTATACCAAATACAATTTGTTCATCTTTAAGGTGTTACTAGATTCTTTTTTTTAACTCTCCACTGATACTTAGTGGTCTACTAAGACTTTTTTTCATTAAGCTAGTTGCACTACATTTCAGTTCAACTATTTGCAATGTTTGATTTAAAACAGACACACTCAAACCCAAAGATTTAGTTTGCCTTTCTTGGTAACTTTGAACAAGCCAGTTGATGTTTTCCAGGGATAATCTGACCTGGCCTTTGTGGGCTAAGGAAATGGACTGAAACAGCTGTCTAACGTAAGAATTAGGAATACCAGTTATCTTTTTATCTTAATAGAGAGCAATGAACTACATTACCTGTCAGCTTCAACATACTGGCCTGCAGTCCAGAGACGAGGAAGCCTCTGCCTTCCATTTGGTGGACTACAGTTACAATAAATCCCTGCCAGCATGGCCAATGGCCAGGGATCATGGGAGGTGCAAACCAGCAACCTCTGTAGGACCCAAATATATGTGCAAGTAACTGAGAACATCAGCTCTTCTCTCTCCCAGCATACACATGCAGAAGACCTTCTCCCCATTGTTCAAAGCAGTACACAGAAACAGCCCATGAGACGAAAATGGCTTCCTTTGCCTAATAAAGTCTAAAAGCCGCTTGATTCCATAAAGAGATACCAAGCCTCTCTTTAAACTAAATGCTTTAATAGAAAAAAATTACAAAACCTCTTTCCTGAAAGCAGAAATATTCAATCTTTTCTTAGAATGAAGTAATTAAAGTTGCTTTCCCCTCCTCCACCCCACCACATTTTGCATGCTCACACTTTTGTATAAAAACTTCAAGAAATCTATATTTCCATATTCAGTGGAAAACATCAGAAATTGGCAAAGCTGTGTCCTCTTGCAATTAATAATTTACTAATACAATTCTCCATATACCTTTGTCCATATTTCTCTGCAGAAAATATTTTTGGTGAGATGAAAGGGTCCCTTCCTATTCTAAGCTGAAACATGCTATTACAAATTCAGACATACTTTTGCTGGTTCTTCTCAGGAGGCAGGGTATCTCATCAATCATTAGTATTTTACATCACCATCACAGTGCAACTAGATCTGGGGGTAGGGGGAATCCAAACTTCTGATCTATTAACAGTTACATGTATTATAACTGAAATAAGGAATTATATCTCAATTGTATCTTCATATAGAGACAGCCATTCCCAATTGTATCTTCATATAGAGATAGCCATTGTCACATAAATTCATTTTTTAAAAAAAAAATACCATGGCTTGATTCAGTCTTTGTTCCTGCCTGTGGAAGGGGGCGATTTTAGAGGTCTCCCTTTTACTGTAAATTGCTGCACCCTCTGAAAAATCTTCTCTGGAGGGTTTGGGATTTTCTGGAAATTGACAAATGTATTCCTCACCACCTTCACTAACAAAATTGTTTTCTGGATCAAAAGACTTCAGTGAATGAAAACAGTCCCTCCATTAACAAAAGGTGAAATTTGGAACCTACTCATGCCTTTTACATTAACAGGCTGGAAACCTTTCTCAGTTATATTAAACATTATTGTAATCTTGCTTATACTTGTAAGCATCTGTAGAACACAATTTTTTTTCTTTCCAAGTTAGCAATGATTCTGGTCCCACAGAAATTTTAACAAAGTGTCAATTGAACCAAATAGCTCCTGTCGCCAGACTCAGAAATCTCTGGTAAAAGTAATGGGATGTGCCCATTAAAATATTTAAGTGCAAATGCCCAGTTGTGGATTTTAATTGGTTCTACCAGATTTTGGGCTATCCCTATAAAAAAATATTCTAGTTTGCTGGCTTTCACCCATTGCTTCCTGCCCTTGCACTACTAATGTACAAATACAATGACATTTTCTGCTGTTCTGTGTTCTCTATCTTTTTGCAATAATACAAGACATCTTCAAGTACAGTATTTCAATCATTCTGGACATGTCTGCCAAATGTAAGAAAAAAAATTCACAGTCAATTATATATAATCTCAGTTTATAATAGACTCTGGCTTTCAACCCCCCACCCCCAATTCTTTAAAAAAGCTAATGTTCCTGATTCTCTTGTGCAATTCCAGTCACTAAAAGAAGGTTGCAGGCCATGAACTGTACACTGAGTACATTATTTATCTGTCCAGTATATACACCAACTAGTTCACTGGAAGAGCCATCCACGGGAGCATTGCAGTAAGTATTTCGAATGTCCCATACCCGAACAGAGTTGTCCATTGATGCAGAAGCAATCAAGCTACTGTCCGGACTAAAGGCAAGGCTGGTGATATTATCTGTGTGCCCTCTCAGTTCTTTGTAAAGTGTGCCAGATGCCAAGTCCCACAACTTTAATCGCTGGTCTTCACCTGCTGAAGCCAAATACTTACCATTTGGAGAAAATGCAAGTGACAGCACTGGGCCCCGGTGACCTGTAAACAAACGCACTGTGTTTCCTTGCTGGGTACTCCAGAGCCTTACTGTTTTATCTGTAGATCCTGTTGCTAAGTAATTAGAATTGGGATGAAACTTAATGCAGTCCACATCTGCCAAATGGCCTGCATATATTCGCAGGGGATACGTCCGATCAAATGACCAAAGTCTTGCTGTGCGGTCGTGGGAACCGCTTGCAAAATACAAGCTGCAAGGACTGATGTCCAGATCCCACACAGGATAGGCATGCCCTTGGTACAACACAGTGTTTGTAAAACTTCCAAGGTCCCAGTATCTGATGGATGTGTCCTCTGAACATGACAACAGTCCTGAACTGTCCGAAAGAAACTTTGTGCTATACACTGGTCCACAGTGCCCTCGAAGTATCTTCATTTCTGTACCCACATTATCATCGTCTTCATCCTGCAATAAAGAATACAGATTAATTTTTTCACTCTGTTCAGAGAACATATAGGTGAAAATGGAGATGCACTCAATGAAGGTGTCCTTGCTCAAGATGTGTAACAGAGTGCAGCATTATGTACACTACTAGACTGTCTGTGCACAGCTAACTCAGGACATCCTTTCTGGCATATAGAAGAAAGGAAGATCAAAGTCTGATATCATCAAGCATAGGTTTGCTATTCCTTCAGGTACTGTCTTTTTCACAAACTAAAAAGGAGATGAGGAAAAAGAAGGGAGGCAACAGGACAATACACAGTAACTATCTGAATTAAACATCATATATACATATACAAATACCATAAATTAAACTATAGTATACAAATGTATCAGCAAGCTTTTATAAGTTTAAAACATACTACAAACAGGAGTTGGGAATCTGTACATTTCTTATGTGGAACAGACTTCCCCCACGTATTCGACAGGTTAGAGACCAGAGCATTGTCAGAAAACAGAATTGGTTGAAAAGCAGAACCCATGTACTGTACTCTAGGGGAGCATGAAGGACTTGCAGAGGCTCACTTGGGACTGCCTGCTGCTTGCAAAGTCTCCCAGCTAGATTAGCACATTCTCCCCTGCCTCAGCCTGCTTTCCAGGCAGCAGGCACATGCAAGCAGTTCCAAGCAAGCCTCACTAAACAAAAAGAACTGATGAAAGAGCAGAACCCCTGCCAAATTAATGGAACCTGTCCTTAATTTGGAAGCATCAAAAGAGTGAGATACAGGGCATCAAAAGGTGGGAACTTGTATTCAAATACTCTTGTATTCAACTCAGGAGAACCAGTGTGATGTACTAGTTTAAATGTTAGACTACAACTCTGGAGACCAGAATTTGAATCCCTGTTCAGCCACTGAAACCCAGAAGGTGACCTTGGGCAAGTCACACTCTCTCAACCTCAGAGCGAGGCAAAGGCACTCCCCCCCCAAATCTTGCCTCAGGCTCCTCCAAAGTCAGAAATAACTTGAAGACACACAGCAAACAACAACAACAACATCTCATTCAAACAATGTTCATGTTTTGTCTTGTTTCCTTCTGCATCTCTTTTGCAGCTCATGGAGAAGAGGAACAGTGTCCCTGAAACACATCAACTATTTACATGAAACACACACACACACCACTTCATTTGATAGCACCAGATGCTGGTGCTCCATTTCCTCCTATGTGTAACAGGTACTATTTTTTGTTCCTATGACTGCTGCACCTTCCTGGTACCCATTCCAAAAGCACCAGCCTCAGTTTGATGGGCCAGAACCAAATTTTTTTTTCCAGCCAAAGTAACAAACAGAAAGAACTTAAGAGCAGAAACAATTAACATTTCTTTGGTTCAATTTCATGTACAGTTGGCCTTCCACATTTGCAAGTTTGCCTTTCATGGATTTGATTATTTGTGAGTTACTTCAACAACTAGCTGCCTCCCCCCATGCTTCTTTTCTAGGGGAACCTTCTTGATGGCTCCAATCAGACCATGTGACCCTTTTAAAAACTCGTCCTTTGTCATCCTCCTCCACCAGCTTCTGCCTGGCCAGCTAAGTAAATCACAGCTCGATTTCTTCTATAAAAGTGCCCCCCAACAACAGCCGGAAAAAAAAAGATGGGTGAGAGAAAGAAAGTATAGCAAGTCATTTCCCTTCTCTCTCCTTTTCCTGAGCTAGTCTGGACCCGCGATGCCCATTCTCCTCAACATGCCTGGACCCCCTACCCCCCTCACGTCGATCTTTGTGATTTTCCACTTTTGCTATGGTCCTGGACTCCTAACCCTAGTGAATGTGGAGGGCCAACTCTACTATCACTTTTGAATGTTCTGTCTGTAGAGTACCATCTCACTCCTTCACCAGTAGTCTTTTGCTACAGCAATTCCTTTCCAGGAAAGCCTACGGTTGTTACTGATTTTAGTAAACTTTTGTTAATGAGGTTTTTGCCGCTCTTCTAATGGTTTTATTTTATTTTATATTCCTTTGCCATAATAGTGTAATGGGAAATATTTATACAGGAAAAGGAGATTATAAATACTAAATAAATAAAATACTTTAAAAAGTAAAACACACATGCAGAAACTCCACTTGCAACAACAAAATATTCGCACATCCACAAGAAAGGTTTGTGTGTTCTTTCAAAAGCAGCCTGTTAATTTTCATTGTTCAGCACTCTGAGGTTCCCTGAACAAAGGGGTTCCACTGCAGCAACATCCTGAATCTTCACAAAGAAAAACACAAATAACAAACACAACCCTGTAGAAACTGACAGTCAAGAAGCCTGGGGAAAGTAGCTCATAGTCTCAATAGCTGCCTTGCTGTCAGTATTACAGCAAACAGATAAAGTAATTCTTCTGAAAGCAATGTTTTACTCACTCATTTATTACCAGTCCGTAGACCATGGTTGCTCAAGAATGTCAACAATTTTAGAAGCACCTAAAACCAGCAATGGTAGGTAGTTTTCTTTCAGCATTCTAGCTCTACAAATTTGTGTTCAGCAACTTCCAACTGCTGTAGATTTCAGCTATCAGGCTATGCATTTCTTAAAACTACTACAAAAATTGTAACTGTACATCTCCTTCCAGCATTCTCTGTTAATAGGGGGAATACAAAAGATAATGAGCAATTAAGATTCTGTGTGTCTTCCTTTTGCTTCAATCTCCATCCACCACAATCTCCTTGGACTCATTCAGCTGCCAGAAAATAGTCATAAAACCCACTTATACAGTTGGCCCTCCACATTTGCAGATTAAGCATTCAGAGATTTGACTATTCGTGGGTTACTGGGGAAAGAAAATGGGACAGAAGGAACGTGGGTGCATTTGTTCACTCACTTGTGGGGATGGAAAGGAGGAGGGCATGTTCGCTCACATCAGTGGATGGGAAGAGAATGGGGCAGGAGCAGGGTGAGTTCACTGACTTAGGTGGGAGGGAGGAAAGGGGACGATAGGAGGTGAAGCATGCGCATTCGCTCACCTGCATAGGTGGGAAGGGATGGGACAGGAGGAGGACAGGCATACATATTCCCTTACTCCTGTTGAGCAGAGAGGATGGGATCGGACAGGAGAAGGGCAAGCGTGTATACACTGACTTTCTCACTGACATGGGTGGGAGGGGGATAAGATGGGAGGAGGGAGGGTGTGCAAATTCACTCACTTACAAGGGAGGAGGGACAGAAGGAGGCAGGAGGTGCATATTTGCTCACTTGAGCAGGGGGGATGGGATGGGATGGGAAGAAGGAAGGTGTGTATTCAGTCACTGGGGTAGGAAGGGGGTCGGACGAGTGTCTACTTTCTCCCTCCTCCTGCTCCCCCATCCAATCCCCTTCCCGTCCCAAGTGAGTAGCCAAGTGAGGGAATGGATACACGGCTGGGCCCAGCGATCCCACCAGTATAGATACTTTTTTAATGTGTGTTAACGTAGTTTGGGGGTGCTCATGACAGTCATGGTTTTTCCACTTGCACGGGGACCCTGCAACCCAACCCTCACTAAAGTGGAAGGTCAACTGTATAAGCAACAGGTTTGACTGTCTGTAAATTTAAGATGAAATATTGTGGTATAAAACTGTTATTTACTTCTAGTTCTGCAGTATTATCTTTTCAGCAGTAGTGAAAGCACCACCTAACCAAGTCTTGTACAGCATTCAATAACTTTTACTGAAAAAATTGCAATTAGAGTGTAATTAGAGTACAGTCTGGGGATATCTCACTGCTTCATATCTATGTATATTAAAAGAACAAACCTTCTCTGCCATACCTACCATGGCTCACATTCTTTTCTTGGCTTCAGAATCTCTGGGTTCAAATTACATATTATTTTAATACTCTTTAAACACGATGTGCTCTTTCCCGTGCCTCAACTCCATCTACAACAATCTCCCTGGCTTAACTTAGCTGCTGAATAAATGGCCACAAAATTACATTTACATTAGCCACAGATTTGAGTCTGGTTAACTATGTTGACTGAAGCTGAAATATTAGCTTTTAATACCTTACTGAAAGGTGTAAGATTATGTAACTTTTCATCCATTAAAAACTAAATTGTTAACTGACAACTAGACATTGCATTTAGCATTTCAGAGATAAAAAAATGATGTGAGCTGATAGGGAAGGAAAATTTTTATACAATACCTTTGTTTTAATTTTATTTTAAAAACAACAGCAAAAATCTACATGATGAAAACATCCACCAATAGCTCAAGTAATCTGTTTTAACTAGTAGCCAAGTAGTTTAAATACCCTAAAGACACCATATGTGATGTTGGAAGCTAAGTGGGGTCAGCCCAGATTAGTACTTGGATGGAGACTGCCAAGAAATACTAGACGCTGTAGGCTACATTTCAAAGGAAGGAACTGACAAAGCCACCTCTGAGAATTCCTTGCCTGAGAAAACCTTATGAAATTAATGGGGTCATTGCAAGCTGAAAGGCAATTTGAAGGTACATATACACACAGTAGCCAAGAAAGACTCAGACATATGCCCCACTGAGCTCAAGACAACTTATTTTTAGGTCCACCATTCATATGGGTATCTACCCATTTTGGCTTCAGGCAATATCTTTCCTCCCACCCCTGTTCCCCATGACCATTATTAAAACTGAATTTGTCACCCCAGCACCAAATCCACAGACTTTGCACTTCTATTTCTATTCACAGGCACAGCCTCATTCATGGGCATAAATGTCTTTCCATAGGCACTTCACCTCCATGCATCTGAGGTAGCAGAACCATTATACCAAAGCTCATGCTATGAACTTCTTTCTTTCACTTAAGTCTCAAAGGTGCTACAATATCCTTTTGTATATCAATCCAGACTAACACAGCTATGTCTTTGAATTCCAGGTAAGAAAGTAGACAATACAGACTAAACATGTCATAATCTTAAAACAGGGCAAATCTGTTTTACAGCGGATTCCTTTCTGTGTCAATTCCATGCTCCAGGGACACTCAAATATTATGGCAGATGATCTTTTCACACCACACAAAAATAGCACTATGATTCCACTTTAACTGCCTCTGGAATCCTGGAGTTTGTAGTTTGGTAAGGTGCTAGAACAATCTCACCAAAAATTCAAAAGATCCCTCCCTAAACTGCAAATCCAGTAGGATGGATCCATGACAGTGAAAGTGGAATCAAAGTATTCTAACTGTGTAGCATGAAACAGCACAGAGCCAACAACTAGAATCACAGCAGGCATGAGAATCATGCAGCTTTTCAGATTATGTTGGACTGTAATTTCCAGTACTTCTCACTACTGGCTATGTTGGCTAGGGCTAATGGTAGTTGTAGTCCAAAATCCTGTGAAGGACCACATTATTCCTACTCTAGTTTATAATATTAGCTTATTTGAGTGTTACACAGTTTGTTCATCACAAACACATGTTATACAAACATGGTCCAATATGGTTCTAATCTCTGACAAACAGGGATCCCAGAGGAGAGTGCTACTCCCAAATCAAGCTTTCATGCATCTGTGTTGTTTCTTCTAAACACTACGATACAGTGGCACTGCTAATGTTAAGCCCAGTATTCTAGGCAACTACTAGGCAAAGCTCAAAAACAAAAACTGGGTTTCATTCAAGGTGTCTGCAACTTTGTGCCTACAGCCCTCTGCCCATGCACCTCCTTAACCTTGTTCCAGAAGGATAGGGTCCTCCAGAGCAGATCTGAACACAGGGGATGAGAGGAAAGCAAGGTCCCGTTGCATAAATGGCTATTGTACTGTGTATTATCTTCAAATAGGCAAGCCGAATTATGGCATGGTTAAAAGGCTAGCAAACTACACATTCCTAACACTTCTATAGTGGGGCATGTGGTGCCAAGTATTCTATGAGAAAAGGTAGAATCTGAATGCACAGGATATCTAGGGTTTCCTAAAATACTGAATAAAGGAACAGTCACAGGCCATTTCTACACTCTTATAGCATGATTATTCCACTTTCAACATCCTATGGAATCCTGGGGTTTGCAGTTTCGGGAGGGGCCGGCTCGTGCTATAAGAGTGTGGTGTGGAAATGGCCACAGTCTCAAGTTACTGCAAGGATTTTTACATTCTCAAGTACTACTAGTTCACTATTATTGCTACCCCCTTAAGTTCAGCCGCTTCTTCATCATCCATGTAAGAAATATACATAATGCTTAGCTCATTTTCCCTAGAATGTACACCAAATGTTAAATTGCACAACCAGAGCTTCTCTTCCTCTTCATAATGCCTAATTGTCCCACAGGGTCACCCAATTCTTCCAGGCAATTTTGGGGGGCACACAGGTAAGTAAATATCTTATCTATGAGCACTATCTATTCCACTAGGAGGACAACACAGGCAGATTTAACTCTACATTTCCCCATAACATTTTTGTGTTTCAAATATCTGCTTTCTTGGGCTCTTCTTTACTCTGCTTCTTTTCTTTATCATACAGGGTTCTTCTTCCTTGCCCTCTCCTCCCTCTTTACTTTATTTCTCTATCTCTAACACATCCCTGTGGAGTGTCCAACAACCCCCAGCATCAACCACATAAGATGGCCTTAGGAACAGAGCTCTGAGTGGCAACTCTGCCTTTACTTGGGCAACTGAACTAAATACATTAGGAACAAAAGAAAGAGCCAAGTTTAGTCAGGCCTCTTCTTAAACTGTGTTTCCCAGTTCCTCAGGAACTCTTCCTAATGACATGAGGCAACTAGCTACAAGAAAGAGGACTATTTAATTGGTGGCATCCTGTCTGCTGAATATTGTACTCAGAGAGGCTTCTCTGTTGCTTACACTGCAGTCGTCTGCTGCACACCTGGTGAGTATCTTTCTGCTGTCTCATACATTATAAACAGGGCTGTAGAGTCATGGTTGTGCAGTTAGATGCAATTTTGAGTAGAAATGTACTGACTCCAGCTTCAAAATAAAAAAATTATTAAAACATGTATAGCAAATACCTCACTTTATACTTATACTTTACCCTTTAAAATTTATTAAATGTCTTGTTTGTTGAATATTTATTTTCATAGGAATTTCAGAAAGTTTTCTTTTTTATAAATTCTAATGAAATAAATATATTCTATGTGCTATCAATCTAAGCAGCCTAATGATGCAAGTAATGGTGACTAAATGCCTTGTGCTACCATTTTTTTTACTGTAAATTTATTACTAATTACTGTATACATTTATTTTTGAAGTAGAAAAATACAAAGAGTCAGAGTCAAAAGTTTGGTAATTCCACAGCCTTGATCACACTACCTTTAGTATTTTTAGTGCTGTTAGTTTATAGCACTATTCTATTCTGCCATTGGCTTTGCAGTGATTTTAAATGATCTAGTACTTTTAATTTTGCTACTAGTTTTACTTTGGTTTTATTATGTGCTATCTGTCATTAATGTGCATATTTCCAATATTTCATGTACGACCCAGAAAGCTACCTTCAGTTATTCTGAAGCATAAAGAGAAGATGATGTGTTGTAAGATTTTTGAGAGATTAACAGTCAAACTCTCACTTCCTACACTTCCTCTGAATCATATAGTTTATCTATCTAATTTCTGCCTTTAAAAAATTAGAATACATTAATAAACATATATGTAAAGGTTGAAGCAACCTTCCACAGAAATACTTGGTCAATTGCTAATGAAGAGGTACCGGTAAATGTTTTTGCATTTAATGGGGGAAAGTAACATATAGCAGACCTGCCATATTTCAGTCATAGAATCATAGAAATCTAGAGTTGGAAGAGACCACACAGGCCATCCAGTCCAACCCCCTGCCATGCAGGAACACCCTCAAAGCAATCCCGACAGATGGCCATCAAGCCTCTGCTTAAAAACCTCCAAGGAAGGAGGAGTCAATGCAACAGAGACTTGGGCATGGTCAATTCTACCTGAGTTTTTACCCAGACACCATGGTTGCTCCTCAAACCATGCCCCAACCACCAATTCTGATGGGTGACCAAGAGCAATTTGCTCAGGAAGAACAGCTCACATAAAGAAATCATTCATTATGAACATAAGGCAAACCCACTCACATTTGCACACATATAATAGCAGAAAGATTCTCTGACCTCCTCATCCAAGACATCACAAGCCAGGTGGATTCGGGACACATCTACCAGATGAGGCTCAGATTTCAGCTTCTTGGATCGCAAGCTCCATAGTTTGACACAGGAATTGTCAAAGCCTGCAGCAAGCAGCTTGCTATCTGGTGAGATCTCTGCTGTGTTTAGCAACTGCTCAGTGTTATAGAACGCATAGAAACATATGGTCGTGAGCGAAGGCGGCCCATCTTTGACTCTTTTAATGCTATCCTGCAGGATGTCCAAGGCTGCCTCATTTTGCAGGATGGAAGTAGGCATGTCAGTGGGTTCCAGGCCATTGCTCTCACTGCGTGAAGAGCCACCACTAGCATACAGCTGATAGTCCATCCTCTTGGCTGGCTGCACATCTAGATGGATGTGCAAAGAGAGGACCTTGCAGAGAGCACTATTGTTATCGCTCTGGAGGTAGCGAAGAAGGAAGTTGTAGCTGTCTTCTTGAAGGTGGATGACGTACTTGTTGTCCAGAAATGCCCGGAGCTTGAAATTAGACAGAACGTCCTGAACTGTTAGTGTAGTCTGCAACTGTTCAATGATGTCCTTCTGGGAGGAATTCTGCAAGAACATCCCATGGAAGCGACTATAGAAACTGTCCACTGTGCTCTTTAGGCCATTTTGGACCATGTTAAGATGGAGGTAGACAAAGAGGGGATACAGAAGAGGCATCACTTCATGGCTGTGCTGGGAGTCCGAATCTAAACACCAAAAGCAAGGAGATATTACCGGTATTTTTATCTCAGTTCTCAGCAAGGATTACAGTGAAAGTCATTTTCTAGAGAAGGGATGGAATGACTTCAGGCTTGCAGGATCTATTTCATCTTTTTATAAGACCTTCCATATGCACCAACATAAGAGTTCAATACACTTAAAATTAAAGAACTCTGATCCCAAGAATTTTTTCTGAGTACTAGAAATGAACAGAGCACAAAATTCTTCATCACAAGACTCCACTTAGTCCAAGTTTTCTTTGTTTCAACCAGAACAATAAAAATGTCCTCTGATATATTAACAATTTTTACTTGGCAGAGAATTTCTTAGATTCAGCTCACATCTTAAGGCACACAAAACTGTATTTCCATCATCATTTAAAGTGTTTGTCTTCTATGCTACAAACATCCACATACTTGATAAGTCAGCAGATGGTGTGCTATCCAATGGGACCAAAACAAAGACTCTCATAAGGTTTTGGACATGTTTTCTAAGTATTTGAGGTACTATCTGACAAACATTTTGGCTTTCCGTATCTTCAAGTCTAGAATGTATATTTAGGCAGTAGTTTTGTACTTACACTTAGGCTGACAAGCACTTTGTACAGATCAGTAAATTTCAGCTTTTGTAAGAAAACTGCTGGGTTTGATCTATTTTGCATAGAGCTTAATGTGACATAATTTTAAGGATGGGAAATGCCATCACTAAAACTTTTGTTTCATTAACACCAGAAGTAAAATAATCAACTACTGAGGCAAACTTATTAGTGTTAAATGAAACTCATCTGAAATGTGCTGCAAGATTCACTTACCCCACCAGAAATTTATTTCAGCAGTACAATTTAGGAAGTGTGGGGAGTGGAGTGGGTTACTGCTATTGTTAAACAGCTGAGAGCCAGAAATCTTCACTGATCTATTGCAAATCATCAAAAGAACTACCAGCAGCTCCAGATCTATCTTCTATTCTCCTCTGCTTCAGGGCATTTGCAACACTGCAAATTTCTTAACAATTTTAGCTCAGCAAGAGATATATAGCAATTCTCAAACTCATGTAAGAATCCTCACACAAGCTGATGGCCATGTTTATGTCCATGTATAGTGTTCAAATTAATATCACTCAAAATACATTTTTGATAGCCTATTTTTCTTTGCTTTTTTTAAAACCACACTCTGACTAGGATCACAATACACTACTAGAAAAGTTTGTTTTCAAAGTGTTCCCCAAGCACCATGCTTTGGTTTATGTCTTGGCTAGTCTGCTTGTGTTTCATGGCCAAAGTGAATCCCAATGGTTATTTCAAGATTTAGGGACAAACTGATCCCTGTAATCTGACAAGCTACCCCAATCCATTCTACTCCATTCATTAGAGTCACTTCCTCCTCTATTCAATTTGCTATATATTATGAAAACCACCATCACCACTAGAAGACTGAATGTATTCTAGCTTGGAAGGACTTAGCTTCCTTACTCTTGTTCTTCTTCTACCTATTTGTCTTCAGAGGGTCTCTTTAAGCATTTTCATCTCTGGGAAGTACAGAAAACTTTTATAATCCATGGCAAAAAATGAAGAGATGCATTCTTCCTTCAGTCCAGTCAACTGTTTTACAAAACTTGCCCAATGTTTTTAGCACACCACTTGCCTGTTCCTCCTTTTTCTATCACATTTTGGCATTATGTCCCAACTGGAAAAAAGTGCATTGGGAACTAAAATGTCATTTCGTGGCCATTTAAAACTCAAACAGCCAGAATAATTTTATGGTGCTCCTTACATCTTATGGGAGAAGTGCTACAGCAGTGTTCTTGTTATATAGTCTTATCTACACATCTGAAATGCTAGAATGAAATACATTTAAAAAAAACTGTACTGCATTTTCGCAGAGCTAGAACACACACGCACTACAGGACTACTGATGGGGCAAACAAGGGACAGACAAGCAGACTTGCAGCTGGTTGTTCTTCTGCCCTCCTTTGAACTTACCCTCTCCTATCAATATCAATATGTGGCTATACCATACGCTAAATTCAACATTTAGTTATGATGCATTCCTTTCTTTGTCTGCTCTTGCAGCGGGGAAGAAAACTCCAACAGAGCAGAGGGAAGTATTAGGAATGATGCAAAATTTGTTAGGTGCAGAATCTAATGCACAGAAGCTAACTGAAAGGAGCAAGTGGAAGACAAACCAGAAAAGATGATTAAATCAAGGAATACCTTTCTAGATCTTGTGGATACAGCTGACACAAAGGCTTATTACCTTCTCAATTAACAAGCCTATATTTCATATTGAGCTGGTACCCACCTGTAAGAAAGTTGCATAATCGCCCAAACTGTACTTCATATTGTTGCGGCTCTGCTAGGCATGGTGCAGCAGAGATAATGTTAGCACAACCCGATTCAGACTGGACTATAGTAATAAAAAGAGATTAAAAAAATTAGTTTACACAAGGCTTTGAAAACTGTACATACTACTGTACTCATACCAAAATATCTACATACTGAATGCTTTGACAAGCTAGTAATGAAAAATAAAACAGGGCCTCCAATATTATCATTGAACAAACAAAAGGGATACTCTAAAAGTTGGTAAATCTGGACCCTGGTACCCACAATTGCCATACAAGATGAGATTTTTAAGGTTAGTGAACTGTATTGTTTTTCCTTCTGTGACACTGGACCTCTTCTCCTCCTCAGCAGCACTAGCACTAGAACAGAAAACCTCTTAAAATATTATTTGCTCATACCAACTGTAAGTTGCTTCTTCTAAAACAAAATCTTGTGTCTTATGTGATACAGGTTGAATTCACACATGCAGAAAATTAGACAGGCAATACAAAGGAACAGTTTGAACAGTTTGTTTTTCAAAAACATCAGAGACTTTGGATCACCTTGCTGTTCAGAACCCAATACTTCTCACTAGACCCATTCATAAGTTTGGTGGAAACAAGTTTCTGACAAGTAGTACTGGTTGCTGTGAATCCAGGCTTACACAATTTTGAAAAAATATGCAGCAGTGAATACATCTTGCAATTTGCTGAATCCATAGAAACACACTGGGAAAGAGGCTGCTAGCTTGGAGACACATCAGCTGCCTTCTCCTCTACCACCAAAGACACCTCACTTGAGTGACAGGAGCCTGCTGAATGGTCTGAAGCAAAAGGGGGGAGGATCCCCCAAATCAGGCAGAGGCATCTTCTGTAAGTTACTTGATAGTTGGCAACAACTTAAATCATATTAGGAATGAATCTGCTATAAGTAACTTGCATTATGCAATCCTTATAAATAATTTAAATTCTAATATTTCAATTAAAACTTTGTAATTTGATTCAATGTCACCAACATTTTGCATGGTTGTCCCCATTTCACCTACTGACAGTGCTGAACCCTCTAATGGTGTAAAGAAAATTAAAGGTTTTCAGTCTCTTTATACTCGAATACAAAGTAATCTAGTGCAGTAAAAACTTCTCTAGACAAAACTACATGCTAACTACAACTCTGAATGTACACAAGTAAGCCATGTGAAATGTATAGCTGGTTATTCTAACATTCTTTTCATAGGAATGGAAAATTTAACATATCTCCAAAGCATAGAAGCATTATGAAAACCTGATTCTACAGCAAAGATGGGGGAAAAGCCCAGTCTATTACCTGGATGCAATCCACAAACTTCATCAGTTGTTAAATCCAAACAGCAACACAAGTCATATAATTTAAATAGCTTTCCTAGAACTGCATTGACCCTGGTATGTAGGCTGAACACTAGTATTTACTTCTGAGTAGGCACACACAGATTTGAGTTGTGTTTTATATAGTTGATGGGAATATGTCCAATCTGGTAAGAATTAAATCTTCCAAGTATGGTTTGCTCTGTCCTATTGAACATCATGGGCTTTGCCCAGTGTGGGAAGGTAACCACTCCCTCCTCAAACTTTCCTAAACTAAAATTTGGCCTACAAGCCCCAAAGACCCTCACCTCCTACTGCTGCATAGATCCTCCCTCCCCAATTTATGGAAACATTCAAGCGCTTTATGTTTTAGTTTAAAGTACACTTTTTAAAGTTCTCTAGCCTTAGCTATCTCTGAGTACCACTGTCTACAATTTTGTTTAATACTGCTTTTAAAGAATTCAGTAACTTTTGTGTCTCTCAATTGAACCAACTTTTCAAATAGAAAGCAGACAATTAAAAATGACATATTGCACTGATGCTTACTCTAACACTCTCCTCGCAACAAAAAGAACCAGATTAAATTATTATAGGTTCTGTGAAAGCTGAATCTGCTATTTAGTAGTAAAACACACTATTGATCTGGTGACAAGCACAGCCTAGAAAACGCCAAGATCATTTAGCCTCTTTGCCATGAAAGCAGAATCCTTCTTAAAATTCCCAGATGTAATAGCCCAACCACATAGCTCTCAAATGAGTCATTTCAGACATCTGGGAATGGCAGCATGCCTACGGCATAATTCATTTTGATCGTTTTGTCTGAGGAAGAGCCATAGCCTAGAAATCCATCCCTGAAAAATATTTATATCTTTCTAATATTTGGACACACCTTGTATCCCACCTGGGTATTACAGAACCATGTGATCATTCACTTTCCAGTCTCTTCTCAATTAATTGCTTGGAAGTTTCACTCTGCTGAGACGAGAATTACAGAGTTCCTACAAAAAAATGTACTAATTACCTGTTAGATTAGCTGCCATTTCTTCTGCACTCTGGCATAAGCGCAGCCCTTGCTTCAGAGGACCTTCTGAGTCTACGTACTGCCTGCGTTTGAGGTAGCAGGAAACTGCCATCTGAATCTGTTCTGTGCGTACACGTTTCATGACCTCGAAAAGAAAAAGAAACATATTTCTAGTCACAGAGCAATGGTAAGATGATGGACAAATTATACTTCATTTTCTTACAGTATGTTTGGTGTGTCACATCCTGTCAGATAATGGCATTCCCATTAATGCCCACAAAAGCATCACTAGTACAAAATGCATCCCTTACCTACTGATTAAAATACCCATGTATCCCCAGAAGCTAATAACTCAGATCTCAAAAGTATTAAACAACAGATACTCGGGAGACAATCAAAAGCTTTTAGGATGATGTGCTTGGGAGAAACCTTGGTCCAATGTTAGTTTCATTGATTACAACTTCAAGGTTGTGACTGAGAGAATTGTCTTCCTTTACATTTTCTACTTTATTGAACAGTCTCAGTAGAAATGTATTTAATATGCCATTTAAATCATATGAGGGACTGTGACATCTATGTTCTGTGCATTACTACTTAACAAACTTCCAATACTAAATAGACAGAAATTATATTCCACCTTGTACTATTAATATTCATTCCTTAGCCTATAAAGTGGGAGGGGGAATCAAAAGTTAGTTTTAGTTTCACTATTGTTCAGTTTCTCTATTTCAGCATACTTGTTTAAGTTTTGTTTATAGTTAAGTATCAGTTTCCTTAACTTCCTTGTAGATTTTCAGGTAACTTTAAAAACATTTCATTTCACCAGCAGGTGTTCTACCCAAGAGTACATAATAAGTGTCATTCCTGTTGACTGAACATTGATTAAATACGATATTTTTAACTTGTGCCTGAAACATGGAGTCAAAAGGCACTGCACAAAAACTGACAGAAAATGAAACAATGTGACTACAGAGTATCTAAGTGTATATGAGGAGCAAGAGGCGTGTAAAACACAATAAAAAAAAGGTAGCTGCCACCCACCCACACTAAGTTACTTATTAGTTTTATACCATTTCTGTTTTCTTGGGGAAGTTTGAGGCTACAATAGAACAATAATCTGGTAGAAATTTGCTATGTTACAGTCCATTCAGGCATAACAGACCCATATCTACCCCATTTCAGCAAGGTGGTTATATTATGTGCCTTGAGGTCATGCTCCAAATCTGGAATTATAAGAATGCCAGGGTTCAGTGACAGATCACTCTACGGCTAGGCCTATTAGGGATCAAATCAGATTTCAAAGCACCGTCTACAAAACCAGGTGAAGCCTCACCAAAATAACTTACAATACTGTCAATTTCAGCAATTTTTATTGGCTGATCTTCTTAAGGCATTTTAAAATCATGACCATCCTAAGGCTCTTTGGGGCATTTCAGGCCAAGCCAGTTACTTTAGCCTCTGCATAATTCCAGTCTTCATTTCTGTTCAACATGCAGATGCAGAAATCATTCAGCACTTTGCTCACTATAGTCCTTATCGGGATGGGAAGTCCTATCCCCTCCTCAAACAATATTTTGAATAAATACCTCAAATAAGTAACTCAGTACGGCAGAATGGAGAAACCACCCACCATTCCCTCCAGATTTCAGCCAACTTGCAAGGATTATAAAAAGGGGGCCTATAACCAGCAAAGGAAGAAGACCTGCCAGTCTAAAGCAGCAGAACAAGGTGTCACCCAGAATGTTTTTGTTTGGGAACACAGAAATTCTCTCACTGATTTGCAACCACAGGAATAACACCTCTCCCTTATAACTGCCAAGATCAAGACACACATAACAAACCTGAGCAGCTGATTTAGGGTTGGCTCCCTCATTAAGAGATGGGGTAGCAACAGTAGTACTTGAGCCCTTTCTGCACTAGCCTGTTGTAGCGCGATGATTCCACTTTCAACCTCCTCTGGAATCCTGGGGTTTGCGGTTTCGGGAGGGGCCATCCGGCCCCTCCCGAAACCGCAAACCCCAGGTCCAGAGGAGGTTGAAAGTGGAATCATCGCGCTACAACAGGCTAGTGCGGAAAGGGCCTTGGTTATGGAGTTGCCATGTGATATACTGCCTTCTTGCTGCATACAATTTCCATATGCGATATGGCATTGGCTCATCCACCATGCTGGCTGCAACTGTGGAGGCACGCGAGTGTTTGCACGGTGAGCTCCTCTTGGAAGGGACGTCCATTCCTTAAAATATTACGTTATAGGGGAAGCATCTTCTCCTAGCGCCCCAGAGAGCGCGTTCCTCCAACAGGGCCGACAGCGACCCAATGCAACGAGGGCGCTTTCTAAACACCGAAACTCCGAAATCCAACCACAGGTTGCAACGATCCCAAGCCGCCGCCGGCCCCCGTGCTCAAAACTCCACGCATCAGCACCCAAGAAGTTACTCCTGGGTTTCCGCGCCAGCTTCCCGAAAATACTCGAAGAGGAGAACTTGGGAAGGGCACGAACGGGAAGCGCCGGAGGAAGGATGCCCCAGGCTGAGCACGGCCGGCAGCGGCGGAGGGGTGGGGGGGGGAGAAAGCGAGGAGGAGGAGGAGGAGAAGACAACGACGACGACGACTGCCCGCCTCCACCCAGAGAGGGCCGAGGGCGGTTCCGCGCGCCACGCTCGGCTCGCCCCGCGGCTCCACCCGCCTGGGGAAAGGAGCTGCTCCAAATGCCGAGGGGGAGGGAGAGGAAGAGAGAGAGAGAGAGAGAGGACTCACTGGAGCATCGCAGAGCAGGGACAGAGAAGAGACGCCGCCGCCGCCGCCGCGAACTGCGCGCGCGTGTGCGGCTCGTGCAGCGCCGAGGCACGAGACGGAATTCCCGGGCTGGCTCGCGCCGTCAGTCCCGGCGCCCAGTGGCGCGAGACGCCCGGCGCCGCAGCTGTCGCTGCTCGTGCGGAGCCCGGCGCGCGCCCGCGTGGGCTCGTCGCGGCTGGGTCTCGGGCTCACGAGGCTGGCCGGGACGTCCCGGGAAGCTGCTGCTGCTGCTGCTGCTGAGGAAAGGGGAAGCGGCGGCGGCTGATGCTGAGAGCACGGGTGCTGCTGCTGCTGCTGCTGCTGCTCCTGGGAATGCTACTACCGCCGCAGCTCGGAGCAGCCGCTCCATGACTGACGGGGACTGACACAGACAGAGGAGGAGGAGGAGGAAAGCGGGGCTGGAAAGGAAGGCGACCGCGCAGGCGCGGCCGCCCAACCAATGGGGAGGCTCTCCTTCTCGACGCTCGGCTAGGAATGCCTGCGTATGCCCAGCGGCTTCCCCCCCCCTTCTCCGCCTCCCCTCTTGGGTCCTTCAACTCGCTGGTTCGGGGAAAGGTTACGCACAAGGAAAGGGAGAGAGAGGGAGGGCGAGGATGTGCCGGAAAGAGCCGCACGTGCGCGGAGGGACCGGGGGAGGGGGCGGGGCCAGGCTCAGCGCGTGGAGCCGCCGATGAGGGGGGGAGCCGCCGCCGCCGCCGCCGCCGCCTGAGTCCTGGGAGAAGCGGGGCTGACGGAGCCGAGCCCGCAGGTGCGTGTAGTCCGATCCCCCCCCGCACTTAGTCACAGGCAGAGCCACGGAATCGTTGCCCTTTTTTTTTTTTTTACTGCAGCTTCCAGAATCTCCTAACCAGGGCCATTTCCGCACGAGCCTGTTATAGCGCGACGATTCCGCTTTCAACCTCCTCTGGAATCCTGGGGTTTGCAGTTCCGGGAGGGGCCGGCCGGCCCCTCCCGAAACTGCAAACCCCAGGATTCCAGAGGAGGTTGAAAGCGGAATCGTCGCGCTATAACAGGCTCGTGCGGAAGTGGCCAACGTTTCCATATGAATTAGACGGGAGAGGTGTTTCTCAACTTGGCTGGCCTTGTTCAGCGAGGCCCAGTGACGACTGTGAGCAGTTCCAGACTTTTCTCGACCTCCATTTCGTACAAAGGCTTAGGAAGGGTCGGTGCAAGAGCTGCTCATCCTCCTGACAAATCCTAAATCCAAAACCTGGAAAGATGCACCTTGGAGAATAAAAACACGGTGCCGTGCAGGAAAGTCCCTCATTATGGTGCGCCCTGCGTAGTGCAAGCTGTTCCACGATGGCTGTTATCCTGTCAATGAAGTGAAGGGGGTGGAAGTTGCAGGCTATTATAGAATAAATGTGAGGTAGGCCATGGTCTGAGCAGGGAGGCACTTCAGAGTCCCCCCCCAGCAATCCTTCAACTGAACAGGGGGTGTCATGTGGTTTCTGGGCTCAGACGCTCTGAGGATGCCAATTCATTTCTCTAAAAATTCTCATGTGTTGCCCTTATGGCTGAATGATCTTTGCCATAGCCTTAGCTCAGCCCAGATTCTGATCAGGAAAGAAGAGTTTTCAAAATATACCTTTGTTCTGTTGGAGCATTTATGGTGTTTTATACCAATGTGATGCCATATTTTTCTTTTTAATTTGCAGGTGCCTTTTTCAATGTCATGTTTGGATTCTTCATCACCACCACCTGCAGAACAGTCTTTGAGTGTAGAGAGAGCACTTGATGTATGTTGTCTTTGTAGGCTGACTGCAACAACCCTTTAAGGTAAATCGGCAGCTGTCGTTATTTTTGGCTTAATATTTCAGTGTATCTATATATTGAGGTATAACTTGCATAAGGCCGCCTGAATTGGGAACTTTCCCATTTACAGCACTGTCTCTGAATCTGACATTAGTCCTTTGACCAGAGTGAATATATGTATTGATCTGCTTTAGGGAATTACTTCTGTGATAAGAATATGTTGTAGCACAATTTTATATTTAGTTTATATGATCTTTTTATATGATTTTATACAAAATATTTTTTTTTAAAGATACCATCTCCATGGCGGCAATTTATTCTGGTATTCACCTGAAGCTGAAAAGTGCAAAGACATCTTGGGAGGACAAACTTAAGTTGGCTCAGTTTGCATGGATTTCTCATCAATGTTTTCTTCCTAACAAAGAACAAGTAATGTATTTTCCTAAGTGTTTTCCCCTATATGGTCTTTCAATTGGGTGGTACTGGGGTCTTATTTATTTATTTATTTGGTACGGAAGTACCCTAGACTCATTTTATCCTTTCTTAATATCCAGCTGTAACTGGAAGTGGTTGGGAATTACTTTGATGTCTGAACTTGAATGAAATACATTTCCTTTTGTTGCATTTTTCATGCAAGTTTGTTTTTATCACAAGATAGTTATTCACAGTACAATGATGTATGTCCTGCTGTTTTCTTGAGGAAACCCAAGTTTCTGTAAATGTCAAGTACCATCTACATACAAGTTTTTATAGGACTTCTCCTTTGATTTTTCTAAAAGTATTTCTTACATGTCTAGTGAGGAACACACTCTTGGGGTCAGAATGTTGTACTGCATAAGGAATATTCTGTATACTTCACACTAGTTTCCCTGAGCATTTATCATTAATTTAGTATTTTAAAGCAGAGGTTGGCGACCTCCAGGGGTCAGAGGACCCAGTTTATCTTCCTGTACGCTAGACATTCCCCCCTCGCCTTTCAATCCCCCATCATACCTGTCCACCTATTTTTTGACCTATAAATAGCCAGTGATACCTCCCAAAATTCCAAAGGGCAGAATTGGCTGTCCTCATAGCCTGTTTAGGTTTTGCAAATTAGGAGATGGTCTGTCAATTCCTGTTTTGAAAGAAGGTCTTCATGGGCCCTACCACTCTCAAAAAACTGAGGTTTGGAAGCATTTTTGTGTCTCAACATTTCTTGGAATTTTTTTTAGGAGTGTGAGGAATATGAGCAAAACTCAGAGCTATTTCTGCAGGAAATAGCTTTGAGTTTTGCTACATTTTGTTCACCATTTTTAAAAGGCTCACTTAAAGTAGAGTACTTAAGGTATACCATTATGCTTTTCCTCCTCAGACTCAAAGGCACTTGCATGTGGTTTCTAATGTTCCTCTGATCTAGGCAGCCTGTAAAGAAATATCTGCTTGGCTTTAGCAATAGAAATACATTCCGTGCCTGTAGGCCTTTATTTCTCTCTTCGTCCTTCAGACTCGTCCACCAAAGGCCTCAAATTGTTATTAATCTGTCTATTCATCTTTTGGGAACACAGGTTTTACTAGATTGGGTGAGTCACACCCTGGTTTCATTTTACAACAAGAAACTTGAATTGCCAGATGAAATTACTGAGAAGCTTTGGAGTTACTTGGATAGCATCCTTCATAGCAGAAAACTGCAGGGTCTTTTCAAGGAAGGAAAAACCATAACCCTCCGTTTCTCAATTGCACAGGTAACTCACTATATTGATTTTTATGGGTCCATTTGGCCCTCTGAACTGTTTGCGCCTACCAAATCATTCTAAACCCTGCTGGCCCTCATCACTTTTCTCTTCTACTATCAGTATCTCCTATCTTTTTTCTGCATTGTCAGAGACATAACTTCTTAGATGATTTTGTCCCTATCTACCATGTAGGATCTTTTATGATCCAGCAGATGTGTACACTACTATGTTTTGTGAGTCATGGCTTCTTGTATAGACAAATATGGGTTCTTTTAATCCCTCCTGTGGTGCCCTGGTTGTAGAATACCCTCCTTTGAGAGGCCTGATTGAAACCAACATGGATTTTTTTTTTTTACTCAAGCCTTTGAGATCTAAATTGGTTTCATCCAAAGCTACACACATGCATGGTTATCAATTGTTTTGAAATGTTTTAACTGGTTTTAAGTTCCCTTGTTTTAACTTGCCAAATTGTTTAATATATATTTCAGCCTGTTTAAATCAAGTATGCAAAATTGGCCCACATGTGACCTTTGGTCCCCACTCTTATACCTCTCTCTGCTCTAGTAAGAGTCTGAATGGCCCATTTTTGTTGATTTGCTGTACTGGCTTGTGGCCTCCATGACATGTTCACGGGAAACTATATTAAAATAGTGTCCTCTATGGGCTAGATGACTTCAGGGTTGTGGCCACACACCCTGATGTCATGAGGTCCCTGGGAAAAGCAGTGGATGGGGTATTTTCACTCAGTGCTTTTGCCAGGAACTTCAATCTTCCTTCTCTTTTCCTGCACGAAGGAGAGGATAGAGGTTTGAAGCCCTCCCAGCTAGTGCCTTTGAATGCTGACTGAGAATGACCAACATCACTTGATAAGGGAAAGTTACATGCAGGGGAGAGTGCTTGCAGTTATCACCAGTTACTGATCAGAGACATCAGGAGAGATTTGCCTTTTCCACTCCCACCATAACTTACAAAGGACAGGGCTTGAAGGAACAGATGGGGATTCTGCCTCTCAACAGATGAGGTGTTCCCCCCTCCTCCATATACCATACATTGTTCCAAGAAGCCCAATCTGTAGGAACTGTTTTTGGGAATTCCACAAAAATTCATTGTCTCCTTGTGCAGAAGTGGAAGTGTATTTTGCTAGGGGAAAGTTGCTATTGGATGCAATCCAATGTACATGCATATGAGGTACAGGCAAACATGGGGACCATTGTGGGGTGCTGGCAACTTACTAGGAATAGCAGGTTCATAGATGAAGTACAGGTTAACAGGTTAATCAGTTGGGCTACTTGGTGCAGCAGTTGAACTGAGTATCAGTATTGTAGAGAGCATTTCAGGCTATAATTTAGTTTTCTCATTTTGTAAGATGGATGCTATCTGAGAATGTGAAATGCATCAACAAAAGTAATAGAGCAAATTGGCTAGAAGCACTAATAGCATGATCTTCTGTATGTTTATCCAAATGTAAATCCCATTGACTACAAAAGGGCTTAACTCTAAAATAAGTAATCTTAGGCCTATAGCCTTAGGAGAGGCAGTGACTTAGATTCATAGTGATTTTTTTAACATAATAATTACTGGAAAAACAAAGTCGTTCCAATCGTTCTTCAAAAGCATTTTGTGAAAATGCTGAGACAATGTATAGGCTGGATCATGCTGAGAAGAGGAAAGAATTTTTTTATTCTTTTATTTATAGGCAGTTTTCTTTATTACCAAAGCAAAGGTAAGGTACCTTTCTGGTGGGAACATAGGAGAGAGCCTTGGTGACTGCTTCCAGACTCTGATACTCTCTCCCTAGACAGGTTAGACTGGCCCTGTTCTTGCTGTCCTTCCATAGGCAGGGGAAGACTTTTTTGTTTTGTTTTGGCAGGCCTTTGAGGACTAATTGCTCGTGGGGAGGGGCCTTTTATAATGTGCTCTGCTGTCGGGGACTTGTTTTTAGTGGGCATCCTTTTAATTGCTTTTAATCATATTAATAGTTTAATTATATTTTCAATTTTTGTATGATGTGTTCTTTTAGTTGTATCTGTCTTAATTTTTGTCAGCTGCCCAGGGTTGGGGAAAAGTGGGATGTACATAAATAAAATGAGAATGAGAATGAAAATTAGTAATAACAGCAGACCCTCTCTGGTCCCTGATGTCCCACTGCCTGGGACACCAGTTTGTCTGTTGCAGTGCTCCTTAGCCCTCCTTTCCTTATTGTCCGGCTGAATTCCTATAAGTCAGAGAATTATTGTTGCCCCTCTGAATGCTGAACTGTAACACAAGCATAACCAATGTTAAGCATTGACAGGAATAATGAATGGTCCAGCAACATCTGGAGGTCTGTAGACTGCCCACCCCGGTATAAGCATCATCTTTTTAAAAAAGCCCCAAAGGATGATTATGATAGTTTAATTATGGAGTTAAGAGCAATATTATTTAAATTTCTTTTATTTCATGCCTTTCCTCAGTGAAGGATCCAAGGAGAGATTACAACATAAATTAAAACAAACTAAGCTAAACCCAACTTAAAAATTAAATTTGCTTTTTGGAACACTAAGTTAAAACAGGTTAAAAGATTTGCAGACATAAGAAGAAAGGAGAAAGAAGCACATGTGCCATTAAAAGACATTGTGATGGCAGCCATTTAGTGGCCAAAAGCCTTCAGAATAAAAAGATTTTTGCCTGCCAATAGAAGTAGAACAGAGAAGGGGCCATCTAGTCTCCCACAAGGAGGAAGCCATTGAGAAGGCCCTCTTGTGTCTTCACGAGACATGCCTGAGACAATGTTGAGACTGAAAAAAATTCTTCCCCCAAACAGGCTCATGTAGGGAGATAGTCTTTGACATACACTCGACCCATGCCTTATTGGGTTTTATAGCTCATAACCAGCACTTTGAATTTTGCCTGAAAATAGACTGGTAGCTAGTGAAGTAGTTGTAGCAAAGCATTTCTAATCTCTCTGTAAAAAGTTCTAGATAGCAGTATGGCTGTATCATCTTGGATCCCACTGAAGTTTCCAAAAGCATCCCCACATAGAGTGATTTTCAGTAATCCAAATAGGACCTAATCAAGGTGTGCGTCACTGTGGCTTCTGCTATATTACTGGGCGAGGAAGACAAATTGAATGTACACTGAGCGACTTAGTACATAATAAGTAATCTAGAGTAAATGGCTGTTGCTGCACAAGAAGACTCTGTCTTTTACAACAGTGCTTCTCAGGCTATCTAATGCAGAGGACTGACAGTTCTCTTTTTCCTCCCAGTATTCCAGAAACTGGTGCCATATTTGTGCACATTTGACTACTGTCATTTTATTCTTTGCTGGAAACTCATGAGAGACTAACAGCCAGTGGCTGAGGAACTGGCACCAGTCCAGGGGTCACCACTTTGAGTAACATTATTTTAGAGCAGTGCTTCTTAAGCCATCTGATGTGGAGACTGGAAGGCTCCCTGCCCCCTGCCAGGAGCTGGCACCATAGTTGAGCACATTGGCTAAAACTACTATTTGTTCATGTAAACTTGCTGTGAACTGACACCGGTCCATGAACCACCACTTTGAATGCCACTGTTTTAGAGTATAATTTCTATCTAGAATGTTGAATGTGAACTTTACTTTGTTTTTTTCTTTAATCTTCAGGTCATTAATGAAAGGCTTTCTACTTTCTACACTCAAAAAACAGTGAAGAACCTTAGCACAGTGCTGAGTTGTTGTAGTGGCATCCTTTCCTCATCTCCTCTTTCAATAGTTTATACTACAAAATTTGAGCTACTGGTGGATCTTCTGAGTAAGTTATCCTACATAGCATGTTGGCAGTTGTTGTCAGAAGACATTGTGTCCTCCCAGCTGTTTGAAGTCCTTCAGCTGACATTTGGGCAGTACCTTCTGGTTCAGAGACAACAGGCCAATGCAAACCGCGTATTTGGACAAGTGACGAAACACCTGCTTCAGCCATGCTTGCTTCTGAGACATTTGCTCACAACTGGAGTGCAAACGTGGCCAAATGACAGTGGCCATGCACAGCAGAATCTGAGTAAAGAGATCCGAAACCATATAGAGGCTTTGCTGAGGGCTGCTGTTTTTCCACCAGAGCTCTTGCTGTCCTACACTGAAGAGTTGTTGCCAGAGAAGGAGTCCAATAACATCAAGAAAGGGGGCTCAAAACATCTGCTGCTGCCAGTCAACACAATCCAGTCTGCATTAAGTGATCCAAATTTTTGTCAACCAGCAATTCATGGGAAAGTAGTTGCAAATTCAGTGCCTTTGCTTTTTAAACTCTTTTTAGAGTCTTATAACAAAACTGAAAACTACCTTCTCTGTTTTCATATGCTCACCAAACTTTTTCAGTGCCTGAAGATTTCCCATGTGCAAGGGGATCTTTGGAACAGCCCACTCTCGTCATCAGAGTGGAGCTCAAATCTTCTTGCTGTGGAGCAGCTTTTAAACTCAGTGCTAAGTAGCAGCATCTATAATGTTGCTGCTGACAGGATTCGGCACAAGGAGGTCCAGTTTCGTTTCTACCAGCAGTTGGCACAGATGCTGGTGAATCATCCACAGGCTGCCATACCTGCCTGGTTTAGGTGCCTCAGTGCCCTGATCTCATTAAATCATTTGATTGTGGAATCCGATCTGGACGACTTAGTGGCCTCGGCTTGGATTGATGCAGAGGTCACTGAGCCACGTACAAAAAAAGCCCAGCAGTCTCTCATTGGTGCTGTTTTCCACACTTACACCAAGTTACGGCAATTCCAAAAGCTCTTTGAAGAGGTCCTGTGTGTTATCTGTCGTCCAGCTGCAGAAGAATTAAGGCTCCCAGTTCTGTCTGCTAGCATCAGGACCAAACTCTGTGAGTGTCTGTGGGATCTGCCTCCTGGTCAAGTACTGGATATCACATCTCTCATACTGGATAAGTGTCAGACTGTCATTATTCCTGATCTCAACAGTAATTTTGACATGGCCTTGAAACTTCAGTCTATGAGCACATTGCTGCATTCTGTTCTTTTCCACATGACGAGCTTAGATGATTCTACACCACTACCTATTGTGCGTCGAACTCAAAGTTTGTTGGAGACAATGCAGGCTGAAGTCATCCAAGTGTTGTTCAATCTGTTGAAGAATGTCCAGAGAGAAGAAGCAGAACTGGAGGTTTGGGCAGAGAAAGTTGGTGACTCAGTGCTTCTCCTGGCTTGCACCTGGGTAGCAACTGATACACTTTTTGGGTTAAATTGCAGACATTATGTCTCTCCCCTAGCCAAAACAGACTTTGCCCTTCCTGGGTCCTCTGTAGACATCTGGGATTTTTCAGCAATTCTCCCTGGGTTGGATGCAAAAACCTGGAAGAAGATAACCAAACTTCTAGGGTGTGCCTGCTCCGTAGCTAGATATTGCACAGAATGGCTGATGCTCCAAAAAATGAAGAATGTGTTGATGCACATCGGCTGCTTCACTGAGGCATCACATCAGATTTTGCAGCATGCTGGAGCTTTCATCCTTCAGTCTGGCTTCCATGGAGAGGAGGCTGAACCCTGGGATGGCAATGCAGGCTCCATAACTAGTCTCTCTTATCCTACTGCACATTGGCACCTTGTAGTTTCAAATCTTGCAGTTATTTTTCCCTATCTGTCCCTGGACAACACTCTGTATGTTGCAGGTGTACTTCTGAAGACCTTGTTAGTGAACAAAATGCAAACATCACCAGATGACCAGAGTTCCTTTATCACAGTTGGAAAGGTGTCTAAAGACTTGCTATGCAGTTCTCTTCTTCCAGAGATGTGTGTGCTGCACTCATCTTTCCTAAGCCATATAATTCAACATTCTGCTAGAGTGCTCAGCCTTGCTGTGAAAAATGTTGCCAACCAGCCTCTTCAACAGATGTGTGCAGAAAATATCCCATGGTATGATAGTGTCCCTTCCAGTCAGGTTGCTAGCACAGAGCCCAGCGATGAAACTTCTGTGTGCTGGACAGCAATGGAGAAAGTTGCTCAGACTATACTATCATTAGTGAAGGAGAAGTCTTACATTACTTTGGAAGAAGAACAAATTGAAAGGCTTTTGGATTTACTAGAGATAATTTCAGCATTGCGTTTAGACAGCCTCTTTCCTTTGGATCATACACGATGCTTTCTTCTGCTGGTATCTTTGGCTGTCAATACCAGAGCCAGTGTGGCTTGCAGTAAAGCCCTTTTTTTAAAGTTCTTGACAACCTGCTTCCATCTCCTAGCACACCTGCAGACTGGCAGAAATGCAAATTCTTCCTTTAAGATTTTCTATGCCAGTGATGTTCTTGAAGCTGTCCTGACCTCTATGTTTGTGGCTTGTGAGACTTTTTCCAGCACCTTGATGACCACTACATGGGATGAATTTCTCCATGAGATCCAAACCTTTTTGAAATACTATCTCCAGATCATGTTTGAAAGAAGGAACACTGTGAAACTAAACCTGGAAAAGTTTATGTCTTTCTTAGCAACTTGCCAGCCATATGCAGCCAATGCAAAAAATTCCAAACATTGGAGCCCCACAGCTGACCAGCTTCTTCTAGTGGCATTGACTGCAGAGTGTCATGTTCTAACTTTACACCTCCAGGAGCAGCATGGGAAAGTCCAGGCTTTGGAGAAACTGCTGGATTTGCTTGGACAAGCAATACGGCAGGCGGGAGCCACCATTGAGCTCTGCCTTGGAAATAGCCCCAAAGACCAACCATTGCCTTTAACATTCATACCATGCATTACAACCCTTCTGAAAGCAGATTCTGCTTATGTTCATTCAGTAGGCCTTGAGAGCAGTGTGAGCAAGCCAGAAAGTCTAATGACGGCAGGCAGAACCCAGCAACTTTCTCACAATGAATTGTACAAACAATTTTATGTTCAAATCTTAAAGGAACTTGACTTGGCAAATGGCAATCTTCAGTTCCTTCACTCTGCACTGCAGTTCTTAACTGTTTTCTGCTCCATGCCAGAAATATATCCTGCACAAGTTACTTCTGTTGCTGTATTTCACTCTGTCAGAAAGTTACTAATGGGTAAGTAATTTTAATATTTTCTGATTCCTCACGCCTCAGCTAAATATAGAAATGTGGTGGCACATTTAACCAGTTTAGGCAAGTCTAGCTAACAGCGGATAGACGGCTGAAGCGGATAGATAGTTTCCATTAGCATCTCTCAATGATTTTTCTTCTGTAGAAGACTTGAACGTAAGTTTTCTTGTAGCTAATCTGTCTCAAAAAAACACACAAAAAAAACACCAAGCCTTACCACAGGTAGCAAAAGCAAAAGTTAATGCAAAAACTGGCAGCTCAGAAATCTGAAAATACCTGTACATGCCTTTTGTAAAACAAAAAAGGCATGAGGGGCATGTTGCCCCTCATGGTTTTGAGGCCATAGTGAATAAACATTTGTCTTCAGCTTCCACGCGAGGTCTTTTGAAATGGGGTGAAGTTGTTCAACAGATAGGTAGTTGTAGCTCTGCAGTCAGGTTAATGTTTAGTGTTTCCTCATGGCTCCTGAATCATAGCCCTCTAACTACATACAGTCTTGTCTTTTACCTCTATTGCTACCTAGATTGTTGAGGTCCCTTTTTGCTTGTCACAGGGAAATTAAACAACTTTAAGGAACTAAATGAAAATAAAGTCTGGTCTGTTTTGTTTAAAAAAGGCTAGCTACAGAATTTTGATTTTTTTTTTTGTGAGGGGAAGCAGTTTTAAGATTATCCGCTTTTAAGATCCATAAATACTTCTCAGGATTTGTTTCTTCATTTATTTGTTTTAGAGTAACTGATGGCTGTTAACTTATGGGACACTGCAGCCCGTGGATGGTCCCTCATACAACTCCCTGAATTCTGAGAATGTTGATTGCTTTCCTTTTACTTTTGTGCATGTAGAATATTTCTTCCAGTTCCCCTTTCTACCTTCCTGTTTCCTAGAGGAGGGTCATGCTAACTGAAAGGATCCTGGGATTCTAGTAAAAACAAAATAGACCTTACAAGCTTTGAGTTTTTCCAGCTTCGCTGTACCTACCTCACTGTGTAAGATTGAACTAGTTAAGGGAAATTTATATGTATCAAACTAATTAAGGATGATTGTCTGGGCAAGGACTGCTGGAGGCTTCAGAATAAAGTTTGTGTAGCAGAAGAAGCTGAGCTCTGCATTCTTTTCCTAAATATTAGGGCTCTGAAATGAATTAGGTCTCTTTTCTGAAAATCAAGTGCTTATGCTATTTGGTAGAAGCACCTCTCTCTCTCTCTCTCTCTCTCTCTCTCTCTCTCTCTGTGTGTGTGTGTGTAAAGTACAAAATGTACTTCAGTGCAACATTTTGAGGTAAATATGAGGCAAGGTACTGTATATTTGAAAATCTTTAAAATTTATATACAAAATGTTCTGCAACTTTATACTTAAAATGACTCAGTTATCCAAATGAAGGGTAGAAACCATGGGGCTCTGCAGCTGTTGTTAACCTGTAAGTGCCAGAATTCTTCACCACCGAATATGCTAGCTAGAATTCCTGGGATCTGCAGTTTAACAACATCTGGTGGGCAACATCTGATTTAAACTGTTCTAATGATAGTTTTTCTTGAACTATTGCAGGTCCTGTTGTCCAATTTATTCAAGATGTAGAAGTCCAGCTGACAGAACTGATGACCCAGTTGGTAGAGAAGTGTACCACTGATGATTTTTACATCATGTTGAGGCTCTTGCTTGAGGGTCTAGATGTTGGCAACATTTGGAAACAAAATGCTGAAGTAGGGGCATTTATATGATTTACCTACCTTATAAAGTTCTGCTATGTGTTGCCATATATGCTGCTATGTGCTGTGTTAGTTTGTTGCTGTGTATCTTTCCTTATGCTTAAAGTCACAATGTGTAGCTTTGAATTTTACATGTCTGAATTTATTTGAAACCTGTTAGACTATCTAGCCCAGCTTTTTTCAGTTCCCACCATCCACAATAAGAAAGTTGTTGGCTTTGCTGGCTGTGGATGATGAGAGTCATCCCACACATCTGAAGAGTTTAAGGCTGGAAAAGGATGGTATAGCCCAAATCCATCTGCCAGCACTAGGTGATCAAAAAATACAGGTGCCAACATTTCTGAAACCAAAACCAAGAATCTTAATAAGAAAGGAAGAGTTTCACCAAATAAGCACTTGCTGTTAGCTGTTCCTCATTACTGTAATTCTGAACTGCCTATCTAAAAACATATTGTCTGTTGTGCAATGTTATCCTTGAACAGGCTTGTCACACATGAATATAAAGTAAAACGTGTAATACTGTCTCTTTTCAGTTCATCATGTAATCTAGTTACTACAGACAGTGGAGGAAATCCAATTGCTACTCCTAACTCTAGTAGCTCAGTTGCTCAATATACGTCCTTTTGATTCAAAAGATTTGCTCTAGTTGGCAGTAGAAGCTGTTTTTGGATCAAGTAAGTTGACCAGCTTCTAATCCTGAGTATTTAACACACAAAATCATCTTATTTTCTTTTTTTCCCTGAACATTAATATATGTCAAAGTACAGTGTAAAATACAGAATGCTGTTCTCAAGCTAAAATTGTCCAGGTTCAGAATTCTTACTTGGAGGCAACAAGTGAAATCAATATGCTGCTGTTTATGTCGAGTTCATTAGCTGTATACATGCAGTAAAAGTAAACAGAAATAATTACATACATTTTATATAGCAACAAGATTCTAGGTGTCTAGAAAAAGAAAAAGCCCTTGAATTTTTTTTTTTAATCTCTCCAATATTTTCACAAAACCTCAGTGTGGCTAACATTCCTACTGCTCTGAACTGTTCTTTACCTCCCCTATTCTGTGATCATGTTTATCACCATCTTGTTTTCTTCATATTTTTTGCAGGCAGTATTGTCAGCTGTTAGTTTACTCAGAGTACTGCTTGACTGCTCTTTAAATGGAGAGAAGGAGAAAGCTTTCTGGTTATCCAGTCCCCAGATAATCACTGCTTTAGTTGTAAGTATGTCAGCAAATCAGGACTGAGAGCTACTGAGGAGGAACACTGGAAAGAAACATTCTTTTTATCTGTTAGCCTTAGCGTGAGAAGGGTGGTTTTCCAAGCCCCAGTCTGGTACCAATGACATACTGTCTAATCCTGGGAACATATAGTGAGTGGAAAAGGGGAAGCTGCACTGACTGTTGTTATTCCTACTCTCTATTCTTGTTGTATTTTGGATAGATTTCTACTCTGCAGCAAGTGAGAGGTAACATGCATTCTCCAAAGAATCAAAAGGCACGAAAAGTAGACATCCTAGAGGTAGGGGAGAAGGGGACTTGCTGGCTACCCTGCAACTGTTCAGTGTTCAGATTAATTGGGATTGGATGCATGCACTAGCACCAGAGTTGGACACTGGGAGGAAGTGCAGACTTCTGGAAAGTGAGCAGGAAGGAGGAGGGTGGTTTTTTTGTTTTTCAATTTTATTTTAAAAGTAGTTTCAGAAAATAAAAAGTGGAAAATATATAGGCTATAGCAATTGTAGAAGATGGCAGAAGCCTTGCTTCTCCCCCTTTTTTTTTTAAAGTCAGAATAGGTGAGTACTCCAGTTCTTGAGTTTCACAATGAGATTGTGTGGAGCCATCAATAACATCAAACATAAATTCTTTTAAAAAATTATGTTTACAAAATAATGCAAGCATTTGGGCAGGATAAACTGCTGTTTTCCAGTAGGTTCCTGTTGAAAACAGCAATTGCATTAGTGGCAAATGTGCTTTCTGGGGGAATTAGTTGCTTTCCCAGGGAGAAAGTGTAATGCATCTGGCATTCCTACAGTCCAGCTCAACATTGCAATGCCAGGTCTGTGCAAGACAAATCAGAATTGTTTGTTCACCTAAAAACTGATTGTGCAGAAAGATTCAAATCTTTCTACTTGTGTTTCCCCCTTTCAGAATGTCTTAGAGCAGGGATGATCTACCTGTGGCGCTAAGGCTGTATTTGGCTCTCAGCCTAATCTCATGTGGCCTGTTATTTATCTGTTATTTATTTGTTATTTTTTTTAAAAAAACTCTGCAGGTTGAGATCTGCAATAAGGTTTTGTCTCTTCTCCAGTGGCCCAGCTAGATGGAGTAGAAGAAGTGGGGAGTAGGGGAGAGAAGAAGGGGTGGCAGAGAGAAAAAGGGGTTGGGTTGCCAGCTGTTGGCTTCAGCTGTGGCATGCAGCAGTGGTTCTCAGGAAAAAAAATACATAGAGATTGGAAATTGCTTTCTTTGACCGTATTTCCCAGAATTCACCCAGGCATTATGGCCACTGTCCATGCTGATGAGAGTAGAGGTTCTGATCCAAAGAAGTAATTTTTACAAAGCAACCCTTCTGCTTAACTTTTTGCATGTCATATATGTCACTAGTGTGAATGGGCGTGCCTTTGTGACCCTTGTGGAAACTCTGTGTTTCTGGGAAGGCTGTTTTATTGTGAGATTATAGCAGGACCTTGTCAGTGGAGAAAACATGAGTCCACATCTTTTTCTCTGCTTCTTTTCTTCCTTCTACCACAGTTGCAAGCCAAAGAGGCTGCTCAAGATGCAGCATTGCTTTCTACCCTTATTGTGCCTGTACTGAAGACAACAGCAGTACTTCTGAGGCGAGGAGAAGGGGTGCTTTCCAACCCTCATCATGTTACCCTGGTTTTCAACATTCTTCTCACTGTTCCTCTTGACCAGAGGGACTATGGTAGCATCTTCCTCGGGATTCACGAAGTACTCTTTTCCGTACTGCAGTGCCACCCCAAGGTAATGAATGGGCAGTTATCTTGTTTTGGTTTGATTTTTTTTCATATAAGATGTAGTAGTCCTCAGATGATTTTTATGGGTCTGAGCAGATCTATAATGATAGTTAGCAGAGTATTGTATCTCTGTTTTGTTTGGAAAGTCCATAATTCAGTTTGATTGAGTAGAGATGTAAGGAATATGCACAGATTTTCACATCCAGGGACTCTCCAGACATGGAAACACTCTGCTCATGTGTCAAGTGACTAATTTTTGCACAAAAAGATAGAAAATGTGCAAGAGCAAAAAGGCTGGGGTTTTTTTTACATTTGTTGTTTGCTGTACAGAAGTATTGGTATTTGTGGCAATAAATCCCCTTATTTTGTGCAAAAAAGGTGCATTCTGCAGAAAATACTACATTTTTTGTGCAAATAAATGAAATCCAGTAGTAGTGGTGGTGGTGGTGGTGATGGTGGTGGTAATAATAATAATAAATTTAAAAATTGAACAATTTTTTTTTATAATTTTTGTCAGAGTGAAGCAAACCTTTGAAAATTTTCATTCTCACATGCAAGGACAAAATAAGAAATAAATTTGTAATATGGCCCAACTCATGGGTTTGGTCAACAGTGCAGATATTTCTTTATCAAGGCCAGACCAGAAAGAAATCTAAGAGGGCAACTTCTTATGTCACATTTTCACTATCACATGCTGTAAAGCAGGCTTTATGTTTCAGAAAATTGCACTAATCCAAAATCCAGGATTAAAATATAGTCCTTATAAACTTCTGCTAGCAACAAAGCCAAAGCTCTTCAGTATATCTGACTTGTACATGAACAGAAATCCATGAGACAAGGTAGTCCTCTAATGCTACAGGAGAGTTTAAAATTTTCATGACATGCAATTTCTAACCTTAAGCCCATCTTCCCAGCAAGCTGTAAGCTATCAGGATTTTGAGGTTGTTCAGTTCCTCCTCTACTTAAGAATTGAAAACATCTCTGAAGTTCAGATTTTCTTTTCATTTTTTTTTAAAAAAAATCGTTTTTAGTTTTGCAAACTGCTCCAGTCTGTTCATAGCACATTCCCCAAATATGCAGGAAATGGCTGTCTTAATTTGGGTAGTCCCTTTTCTTCTAGGCACCATTCACTTGGCTGTGCTATTGAGGGAATAAAAGATTCTGGAGAATCACTGGTGTTTGTGTGTTATTTGAGCCTGGGGTTGAGTGGTTTGCAGAAACAAAGGCTAGCAGCAAAGAATCTCCAGTCTTGGTCTTAGTTACATGAGCATTTTTTTAAAAAGTGCATGTAAATCAGTGAGTCTTCTGCATTCAGTGGAATGTATGGATTGGCTTAGGAAAAGGTCTGTGGCAACTGATCTTTCTACTACAGCCTGAAAGGAATGGAGGATTTTTGGTGAGGAATCCACACCAGTGCTGACTTCACCTCTGACCTGTGTTATTAACAATGGACTACATTGCAGTGGGGCTACAGTAAGCTACCCTTTCTGTCAACAGTCCTCCAGTCTCCAATGGATAATGTTCCAGGGTCATTCATGTAACTTAGTAGTAATGGTGTTAGAAAAAGCAAGAATTCTTACCTTTGCTACTGCTTCTTTGTGGAACAGGGTGGACACACTGGTGCATGATCTCAGCTATATTAAAATATTACATTTCCCCACTGATGGCCAGTTTTACCTCCATGCCATGGGGCATTTCAAAATAGCTGCCCAACGTGAACCAAAAAAAGACGTCCTTAGACCATTAAATGATTCTTCTCTGTGCCCTTCGATCATTGATTTTCTTTCACCCTACTTTCTTTCCCACTACTCTTTTCCATCCCACCCTCTTCCCTAATGTCAGTTGTATCCCTGCATCAGTCTCTAAACATTCTGTGCCTCTGAGTTCTTATGGGGCTGTTTGGGGGATTCCCACCCTTAGGGTTTTTTATCCATAAAGTGTGTGTGTGTGTGTTTATTTTTAATTGTATCTCAGGATTCTGCTCATTTTGGAGATAACCTCCCTTTGGGTATACAGTAGGCCCTCCACATTTGTAAGGGTTAGGGACACAGAACCCTCACGAATGTAAAAAAATCGTGAGTAACTCGTCTAGCGGGTGCCCTTCCTATACACTCCTGTCAGCCCTGCCACTGGCATTCCGATGTATGTGATGGTGAGGAAGCGCAGGGAATGGGTGATTGCCCTCCCTGAACCCACCTGCCGGCCTCTGCTGGCACACCTGTGTGGACAATGGGTGGGAGAGTGCAGGGGACTGAAGATTCCCCCCTGCATCTGGGCAAAAGACCAGGGAATGGGAAGGGGAGAATGGAGAGGCAAGCAGGCACTTGGTGGATAATCAAATTCATGAAAATGAAACCTGCGAATGTAGGGGGAGGAATGTAGTTGCTGCTGTTTTGGCAATGTGTGATGATAGCACCTGTGTGTACTGGTAAAAGACTATATTGTACTGTGGTTTTTTAAAAATCCAAGCTTTGCAGATAGCATAACCTAGACACTGTCTTCCACTTTTTTAATATATTGAATATCTGAATTTGAAATGCCACTTCATAGTATGATAACCAATACGTTTTAGCATTAACCTACAGAACATCATTACTCCCTTTGCTGCAGTGTCTTGCTCTGTTGCTTTTCAGGTGATGCTAAAAGCAGCTCCGTCTTTCTTGAACAGTTTTCATAGACTGGTAGTATCAGTTATGCATGAGGGGAAACAGAAAGGAGACAGAGGTGAGATATTTCATGATTCTTCTATCCTATTCTGGTTTTATATTATGCTTTTGTCCTGTGTGTAAAACTTAAGACAAGTCCTGCTAAATCATACAAAAGTTCATCTAGTCCTCATTCTTGTTTTCTGTAGTGGACATCCAGTATTTATGAGAAGCCTACAAGCATTACTTCAGTGGTACCTTCTGCTTTTAGGTTTATCATTCTGTATCTATTCTCATAGATACCAGCAACTCGTATAATACAGAAAATAATATATAGTTTAACTTGTACACTGAATGTATCATAGTAACTAGACTTGGCAGAAGGAGGTTTGAAAATTCAAGGAAGGAACACCAACAATTTAAGGTGTGCATATGACACCGTACTACTAACAGAAAATAGCAAAGACTTAAAGCTTGCTGAGGACAGTCAAGGAAAAAAGTGCAAAGGCAGGTTTACAGTTGAACATTAAGAAAACAAAAATAATGACCACAGATGATTTACATTACTTTAAAGTAGAAAATGAAGTCTGTTTTGAAACAGTCAAAGATTTTCTGTACCTTTGCTCAGTCATTAATTGGAGTGGAGACTGCAGTAAAGAAATCAGATGAAGACTAGGACTTGGAAAAGCAGCCATGAATGAACTAGACAAGATCCTCAAGTGGACAGATATTGAATACCAAAGCCAGGATTGTCCATGACATCCTATTTCCAACTTCTGTGTATGATTGTGAAAGCTGGGCAGTGATGAAAGTTGATAGGAGGAGAATCAACTTGTTTGAAATGTGCTGGAAGAAAGTTCTGTGGATACCATGGACTTGCAAATAGACAAATGGGTCTTTAGCAAATCTGGCCTGAACTATCCCTAGAAGCCAGGATGACTAACCTCAAACTGTTGTACTTTGGACATATCATGAGAAGACAGGACTCATTAGAAAAGATACTTGCCAAGGTGGAAGGCAGTAGGAAAAGACCTCATTACAGGTGGATGGACTTAACAAAAGCTGTGGCCCTTAGTTTGCAAGACCTGAGCAGGGTCAGGGTGACTTGGAGATCTCCCATCCATAGGGGAGATACAAGTCAAAGTCAGCTTGTTGGCAGTTAACAACAGCAATATATGTCTATCATGACAAACAGCTGGTCTTACCTTCCATGAGGTTGTTTTTTTTTTTCCCTCAAAGCTGTCGAAGGTGGATGTTGCTACATCTTCAGATTGCAAATTCCATACTTCGAGTATGCACTGTCTAAAGCAGTGCTGAATTTCCCCCACTTTGGCTTTCATTTGGTGAAACTGTGTTCCAGAGGAGCCCTGGTGGTGCAGTGGTTAAATGTCGGTATTGCAGCCACAAGGTTGTGAGTTCGATCCTGCCAGGCTCCAGGTTGACTGAGCCTTCCATTCTTCCACAGGTCGCTAAAATGAGTACCCAGCTTGTTGGGGGCAATTTGCTACCACGTTGTAAACCACTTAGAGAGCACTTAGCTGATAAGCAGTATAGAAATACACATGCTATTGCTATATGAGAGGGAAACAATCTCTCTCTGTGTACTTTATTAAAAGTCATAATTTTATACATTTCTATTATACCGCTGCCTTAGGAATTTTTTGTAAGTTTCTGATCTTCAACAAAGAGGAGTTACTCCAACTCTTGATGATTTTGGTTTCTTTTTTCCACATCTTTTCCAGCTCGATGGTATCTTTTTTGAGGTGTGATGAGCTGAACTGTACACAGTTTTCTAAGTGCAATTACATCATAGATTTGCATAAGGATAGTATGATATTGGCAGTATTATTTTCACTTAATTTTCTGAATAAAGGATGGGGGGGCAAGCTGTATTAACCCCACCATCCTATAAATTTTATTTGTCCATAAGTTCCAGTTAGTGCCACAGAGCTCACTTGTTAATAAGGATGCTTAGGACTGCAAACTAAGGCTGCGGTCCTCTGCACATGTAACCTGTGAATAACACATATTGTTCTGTAGTGCTTCTTAGTGGTACATACAATTGTACCATACTTGAACAGGTGTGCTTTGATTAATGAGATAGTGATCATTTATGGAAAGGTGAAAAATACCGTGTAGTGGTTGTATATTTGGCACTAAGAACCAGTTATATTAGACTATTCAGTTTCCTCTGAAAACTTGTAAATATCTGTATTCACATGCATATTTCTATTCCCCCCACCAAGTGTTACACATAGAAACCACAATTTTAAATACTTCCTTTGGCTCATAGTGCTGGTTACATATGGCAAATATGCACATTAAAGTGCTGTGGTGAGTTAATCCTGTCTTCTGGGATTCCAAGGTAGTTGTCAGCCCTGCTGATGTCATTTTTGGAGGCATGCCGACAGAAAGGAGCAGAGTCACCGCAATCAGAGCATACAATACAGGGATAGATGGAAAAATAGTGTAACTCGGTATCAGGCAGGTTCCTACATTTGTTAGTTCTGTGATTTTACTATTCCTCCATGAGTTTAAAAGCACAAAATGATCTCACACTTGCAGTCCATCATGAACACGTGAAGTATTTGCTCTTCATTCACATTTGTATGCCTCTAGCCAGAACGATCACTGTACTTGTGCGACAGCCCATAACTTTCCCAGAACAGTTGGTTCACAAATGCATAGGAGGTCTGATAGCTATATGATGAAAGAGCACCTTCACATAGATGGCAAGAGGCATTTGCTTCAGTCTTGAAGTCTGCATGAATCTATTTCCAGCTTTGAAATGGAATTTCTTGAGCGCCTCCGATCTTCACTATTTGTTTCAGTGGCAGGGAAGGTATGGCCTGTGGACCCACCAAATGTTTTTTGTAACTGATTTCTAGAAGGTGTGGAAGGTAATTTTGGCACATTTCCTCCAAGGCCATTTTCAGCCCAGGAGAGCCTTTCTTTTTTTCCTAACAGGAAATGATCCAGAAGTTGAAACTGGGAAGTTAATATTTGAGGCCAAAAATGTTGTTTTCAATTTTTTTTTCAGGGGATGTGATTCCCCCAGAATTCTATGGAGGGCCAGTGCAATCCCTTAACCCCTGATGATGGCTTACCCCAAGCAATTTTGACATGAGCTTTTAACTGTATCTGGGAGGAGGGGGAAGGCATGGTCCTTTTGGTGTTGTTGGATTGCATTTCCATCAATCCTCACTCTTGTGTGTACAGAAATTTCTTGCTTCTACAGAAGAGGAGAGAGTCACTGTTGCACAATCTCACTCTTTCTTGTCTCATATGTATAATTTCTCTTAATTTCCTTCATTTTCCTGGTTTCATGCATTATGCAAATTGCACAGACTGATAGGCTGATCTGGGAACTTTTTGTTTCCATATTTTGGAAGAAAAAGCACAAAGGAAATTATATTATTTTCTAATGTCAGATTTTAAATTCTTTTCAAAGGGATCACAGATGTATCTGAAGTTATTCTGAAGTGTGCCCACCTGGTGGAGAGGATGTACACTTATATTGCTGCAAGGACCGAAGACTTCACTGTGCTGTCTCCCTTCATTGTGGCTCAGTATGTCATTGAACTGCAGAAGGTAATGATTATTTATTTGAAAGCCTAGATGCATGAGAAAAGGTCAGGTGGTGTTTATCACATGTCAAAATGCTGCAGAGAAAAACCAAGAAGATTCTGAAGCGTGAAAAGATACTTGACAAGCAAAGTTGGTTTTGACAGGATTTAGATAACTGTTCCTGCCCTTTTTCCAACATGCTCAGTTGCCCTAGCTTAGGAGAAAAGAACAAGCTGAAATGTTGCAATCCTTTTTACTCCTTTTACTCACTGAAATCAGTTGGGCATGCTTCTGCGTGAGACATTCTCAAATTGGGATGTATGTACACAAGATACACAACTGCCAAATGCACTTCTTTCTCCTTTTTGTAACTGTCTATTGCACATCATTACAAGGATGATATAATTTGGAGGATATGAGTACTGGTTTAGCAAAAAAAATCGATCCCTTGTCTCCATATTTTCATTAGGTAATATTTATCTATCCTGTCACCTATTGGAATTTAAATGTCTTTGTTTTGCTACTCAAGCAAACATGGTTATTTCTTTGTTATGTTATTATGTCCCAGATTGTTATTTCAGTCTTATGGGCACAGTGAGTTATGGTTTGTTTTAGCTGTGGCTTTTCACTTAAGCCACATATTGCACAGAAGCTGACCAACAAACCATGACTTGTCTTTCCTGTTTCTGGCTTGTTCTTTCTTGCTATATTTGACCATTCTTGTTTTGGGGGCAACTGGGAAAACATGTTGAGGTAGAGAGTTCAAATGACATAAAACGCCATGGTTTAAACAAGCTTTGTAAACCAAGAATAACCTATGGGTTCGGATCATAGGTTGTGGTTTACACATCACAGTAAATCAGATCTCAATTGATCACACCATGGTTTGTTGAGAGATGCAAATGCAGTTTGTGCGTGTTTGTTCAATATAAGTCCCATAATAGAGAATAGGATCCACCAGGGCTATCTTGCCATGCAAGAATACACAGCTGGAGCACTCCTGCAAGATGTCCATCAGAAAGAAGTCCCAGTGATCTTTACTTTCAAATAAGTATGTGTGGGAATTAACGTCTAACCAGGCATCTGTATTCTTTTGGTGTGATGGTGCTGGGAGAGGGAGTCCTCCAAAATGGCTCCAATTCATAACTTGCCTTCTGCCAAGTTTTTCATCCATCCTGGTTTACTTTTATACTGGTATTTTAGGAAAAGTCTTTCTTCAGACATCTTGGCTAAACTATTGTTTGACTCTGGGGAAAGTGCACCAGACTTGCATGCTCTCTCCTTTCTTCATGTATTCAGATTCCCATTGGTACTTCCTTGTTTGCTGTTGACATGGTTGTGATGTCTAAATTAGAACCTGCAATTTGAAGTGGAGCTTCCAACTCTGCTTAGGAGGCAAACTGAGCTTGTGCAGTAACTGTAATTTATCTGAACTGAGTGTCATGATATACTGTGCAGAGGTTGGAAAGTTAGTAGAAAAAGATTGCCAAGTTTCTTTAATGTTTAGTGTGCTCAAAAATCTAATTTGTATACATTGCAGGTGGCAAAGTTAACATGTTAAATTACTGTTGAACTGCTGTTTGCATTAATGTTAGATGGCTGTACTAAAAGACATACCAGAAAGAAGTTGAAAAATCCTTTTAATAATCTTGTTCTTTTTTCTTTTGGCATTGTCCCTGTTTTGAGTTTGGGTGCATGAATTTTTCAAAATCCTTTCACAGATTCTTCTCTTCCTTCTCATCTGTTCACCCCGTCCACTTCTTAAGTTAACTGGATTGCATGTGAATCCCACCAAAAGATCCAGTTTTAAGGGGTTTAAAATTTAGTTTTCTGGGACAGACAGGGAACCTTTACACTGTCTTTAATATAGATTGGCAGTCGTGATACAGAAATCTTTAGACTGATGAGAGAGGGATAAATGTCCTTTGAAATGTCTTAGATATGCTCTTTGTACCTTAAATAACAAGAAAACATTATTCCTTACAGCAATAAAGTGACCTAATTCCTACTTGTTATATTATTTATAAAATGTTACTTTGTTGTTAAAAATGGAGTTATTTTGTTGCAAGTATCTACGTTAAACTAACTTGTAACTTCCAGCCTGTGGTGCTTATAAGCAAGGTTATAAGCAAATCAGGAAGTGCTGGGGAAAATCAGAAAGTGTCAGGAGTAGAAGGCTTAGAGCATGATCCTGATATCTGAACTTGTACCTCTGCTACTAGTATGCTAGCTGCCTTTGGACCTTGGATTATGATAAATATCTGTTTCACAGAAAGCCATCTGTTTCCAGTTTCTTTTGGCATATGTCTTGTGGTGGTCTCTCTTTTTTCCATAATGTTTAACATATTGTACATTAATAAACATGGTTACTTCCTAGCCCAAGTCCACTGCTTCCCCAGAATTTGAAAAGTTACTTTAAGAAGACCTAATATGTTACAATTATAATTTCAAGGACCAGAAAATGTGTTAGTTATGCGCATAGTTAACATCATTTTTAACAATAACACTTTATATTTTTCTTGTTTCCTTAAAGTGACTAAAATACTTACTTTTTAGAATTTAAAAAAAAAATCTCTGAATCTTGTAAGCTACTATTCACAAGTATAACATTTCCTCCCGTCCATCTTGTTTTTACCTCAACACATACAATATAGAAGGAAGTAATAGCACAAGCCTAGACTTGAACCATGTGATGTTCTTCCTCCTTCACTTAGCAAGGCCAATCCCCGTAAACGTGAAAGTAACAAAAAAGTGACAGTTATGCCGTAAAAACAATGTAGTTGCCCCTCGTTAAGTTATAATTGTGATTTTATATCTTCATTTTCCGAAAAAGAAATTAATTACAAGTATTACAAATATGTGCTTTATCCCCTCCCTACTCCAA